>CM069448.1:496572-558266 GCA_035610835.1 Ophiura sarsii | reverse complement strand
TATAGAGTACTAGGCGGTCACCCGGGGTTTGTCGGTTCTCGGGTTTGGGCGGTCACCGGGGTTTGTCGGTTCTCGGTTTTGGTGGTTTGTAGAATGCATGCATAAAGCCCGATCGGACAAACTTTGAAAATTCGACCCTTAGACGACCTTTGACCCCGGACGACCCAAGAAAAGCAAAGCCGTTTTATTTTTTCCACGCTCGACTCGTATTCGGGCTTCCCATCACCGAGTTTTAAATGCCCGATTGGACAAACTTTGAAAATTCGACCCCTAGATGACCTTTGACCCCGGAAGACCAGACAAACGCTAACCATCGAGCATTGTGATCACCGAATTTAAGCACGATCCGACCAACTTCAAAAAGTTAACCTCTAGATGACCTTTGACCTCGTATGCTCTAGCGAATGCGAACTTGCTCTTGCGGGGACCGAACAAACAGATCACTGAGTTTCTCATCACCGAGTTTAAGCCCGATCGGACAAACTTTAAAAATTCGACCCCTAGATGACCTTTGACCCCGGACTTCCCAAGAAAAGCAAAGGCGTTTTATTTTTTCCACGCTCGACTCGCATTCGGGCTTCCCGTCCCCGAGTGTAAGCCCGATCGGACAAACTTTGAAAATTCGACCCTTAGACGACCTTTGACCCCGGACGACCCAAGAAAAGCAAAGCCGTTTTATTTTTTCCACGCTCGACTCGTATTCGGGCTTCCCGTCACCGAGTTTAAGCCCGATCGGACAAACTTTGAAAATTCGACCCTTAGACGACCTTTGACCCCGGACGACCCAAGAAAAGCAAAGCCGTTTTATTTTTTCCACGCCCGACTCGTATTCGGGCTTCCCGTCACCGAGTTTAAGCCAGATCGGACAAACTTTGAAAATTCGACCCTTAGATGACCTTAGTGACCCCGGACGACCCAAGAAAAGCAAAGCCGTTTTATTTTTTCCACGCTCGACTCGTACCCAGGCTTCCCGTCACCGAGTTTAAACCCGATCGGACAAACTTTGAAAATTCGACCCCTAGACGACCTTTGACCCCGGAAGACCCGACAAACGCTAACCCGTTTTATTTTTGCCACGCTCGCCTCGCATCGACCGAGTTTAAGCCCGATCGGACAAACTTTAAAAATTCGAACCATAGATGACCTTTGACCCCGGACGACCCAAGAAAAGCAAAGGCCGTTTTATTTTTTCCACGCTCGACTCGCATTCGGGCTTCCCGTCCCCGAGTTTAAGCCCGATCGGACAAACTTTGAACATTCGACCCTTAGACGACCTTTGACCCCGGACGACCCAAGAAAAGCAAAGCCGTTTTATTTTTTCCACGCTCGACTCGTACCCGGGCTTCCCGTCACCGAGTTTAAGCCCGATCGGACAAACTTTGAAAATTCGACCCCTAGACGACCTTTGACCCCGGAAGACCCGACAAACGCCAACCGTTTTATTTTTGCCACGCTCGCCTTGCATCGAGCATCGCGATCACCGAGTTTAAGCACGATCCGACCAACTTCAAAAAGTTGACCCCTAGATGACCTTTGACCTCGTACGCTCTAGCGAATGCAAACTTGCTCTTGCGGGGACCGAGCTGCACCCACCCACCGAGTTTGAACGCCGCCCGACCCCGGGAAGGCGACGAAAAAGCGCGCACAGACAGACAGACAAACAAACAGACAGACAGAGAGTAGCGTATTATTATATAGATATGTAGTATGTGGTCAGGGGTGCAGGATTTAAGTTTGTTCAGTGACACCAATATTGCGTGATACTGTCAATATGATTTTTCCATGTTAGGCATTCATCAATTAGTATACACCAATAATGTTGGTACACTCTACTCTTTCTAGCAAAGTATCATTTAATACACCATTTAAATCTTCACATGCTTTTGTAGCTGTCATATGAAGTGTACCTAATATCATATAATTCGTTTTGCTTGCATTTACTGATAATTTGTTGGCCTTACAGCAATTGCTAACTTCTTTCAATTCTTCGTTTACTATATTTATTTTGTTATTGATGTCTTTGTGCGAGTAAGTAATAGTGGTGTCATCAGCAAACAGTATAAAATCAAGAACATTGGATGCATACTTAATGTCATTTACATATAATATAAAAAGCAGTGGGCCCGGGAGTGGGCCCAATATAGATCCCTGTGGAACACCACATACATATTGTGTTCTGTTACTTAATAGCGCATGGTGAGGAAAAGAGAACCGCTGACGACGATTTTGTACCAGCATAACTAATACATCACTTACATCATACGATAGAAAATGCGTTCAATCAAATGAAGGATGGTTGATTGAGCGCGCCGTTCATATTGGGTTAAGAGATTGTTGTAGAGTCGCACACAATACCGTTTGCGTGTAAACATACGTAGAACAATTACAGACTGCGCCAATGTCCAACTTGTTTATATTCAAATAGTCGCCGCGCGCTGTTCAATTTTCGTTAGAATCCTCACCATGACCGTTCCCTTTAAGTAGTTCTAATATAATCAACTTCCATTTGCCTTATGAAACATTTCGTATTCCTTTAGAAATAATACTTGCGTCAGGACTACGAAATCCACGGGAACGCGGGTACTGCGTTCCCAGGAAAGGAATCATGGATCACACTACAAATCACAAGGACACAAAATATACCAAAAATAACCAAAATTATAAATTGACATGCAACTAGATAAAATCGGGAGATAAGCAATGCTATCAATCACAAACTGTTTTCACTTTCATTATGATGACAAATTTCCATTAAACAATATACCAAATTCCATATTCCATATTCCATTTGCAGTCTGGAAAAAAAGAACCATGTGATTTATATGGCATTTCACCTCACTACAATTTCTAATCTGACATATTCATAATTTAGGCAAATACAATAAATTGTTGTATTGGCGTAACACGCTCGACCATAATTGACCCCGGCAGAATAAAAATTAAAAAACACCAACAAAAACACCTACAAAACTATCGTTGGTGCTCCTCATTAAAAAGAAATACAATACATCGCAAATCTGACGATCTAAAACGGCCTCATGATATTGTGCGATTTATAGTATAGTACAGGGGTAGCACTGGCTCAAAAATGTGAGGAGTCCCATTTGCATTTTTCAGGACCCTTTAAGGACTGCAAAAACTAAATTTAAGGGGTCCCCCAGAAATATAAGGGGTCCTGAAGTTTGAGCCTTTGAAAATTGTCAAAAAAAATTGTAGAGACAAACAGTCGCTAACACAAATACATTGTACGCACACTAGCGTAAGATCATGTAACTCATATACCTATGTCGTGTCCATGGTAATCAGTAGAAGATACTTATATATAGAATGTTTTGGAAATCGCTTGAAACTTTTGCGGAAGCAATTCGGAAGCAATTTAGTGTGTTTAACAACTTTTAAAAATACAGGATTTGCATTGTATTTATCTTTTACGGACATTAATAAATTTAAAATGTATAGGCACAGGATGGAGATTGACAATTTTCAGAATGTCTTAAGGTTTCCACGTCCATACATCGTCAGATTTAGGGGTCCCTTTATTTTTGATTGGGACCCGTTAGTGAAGTTCAATATGTAAACTTACGCGTCCATTATCGTCCAACAAGAAAATAAGGGGTCCTAGGACGTGAGGACGCGCATGAACGCGAGCCCTGGTATAGTATTACAAAACATGGCACTAAACATTCTTATAAAGCGCTCCAAAAAGTTTGGAATTATTTTTAAAGGCATATTATGTGATCTTTTCCAGGGAGCGCCCTCTATTCATGATTTTTTTTAGAAAGTAGATTTTCTTGCAGATTTACATTTCGGATCATAAATCATGAATATATTCCAAGTTACAGAGCGACACGATTCCTAATTACCACAAAATCATGGTTTTAGAGTGAATTTAGACTAGAGAAAAATAAGTTGTCGGAAAATCCGACAGTTTATTTTCACTCTAAAACCATGATTTTGAAGTAATTAAGAATCGTATCGCCCTGTAACTTGGAATGTATGTACGATTTATGATCAGAAATGTAAATCTGCAAGAAAATCTGTTTTCAATTTTTTTTTCGATGTTGAGGGCGTTCCCTGGAAATATCACATAATATACCTTTAATTGTTGATTGTTCGTATATTTCATGATATAGCCTAAAGTATATTCATAACGTGTTTCAAATCAATGAAAAGCTTATGTGTTCCTCTTTTCAACGATACCTCATTTGTAGCAATCACTTATACCAGTGCTTATGAATAGACACACTTGCTTGAGAAAATGGGGACGTTTGGCAATCTTAACCCTAACACTACCATATACCCCAAAATACCACGACTGGGCACGTTGGTACCACCCGGCGTGGAAGTTTTTTGATGAAAAAATGGACCCAATACATACAGTCTGGGCAATACACTGCCCAGAACTGTGCTTGACAGCCGTGGTGAAGTGTGGAATCCCTCACCTGTGGTGCGAGAGGTCCCTGGATCAAATCCCGGGGGGATCGGGGGGATATTTTGGTCGATTTTCCGCGTTGAAGAAAAAATTCTGAAAAAAGTGGGGGGAAGTGTTAGGGTTAATGTGCCAAAATCACCACTATTTTGCGCTCAGTATTCTACAGAGCATCTCTCTACAGTACACTGTCTTAGAACTGGAGTCGGTCACGGTCACTCATGGCCTAGTACACAGATGTTGCGATCAGCGACCGATATCAGTTCTATCTGGGACTAACATGTTAGTCCCAGGTTCTATACACTGTCATGACTATATATAGGCCTACTATTAGTCAATGTAATTAAATGAGACCTCCACACATTCACAAAGCTCTCAAGCAGGTGGCTAAGCACTGAAACAAGTTAGTGATTGATACGAATGAGGTATCATTGGAAAGAAGAATACATCTGCTTTCCAATGGTATGAAATACAATATGAATATATCCCGAAAAATTGGAAAATTGACGATTTGAAACAATTTCCGAACTATACAGTGAATTTCATTCATCATGAATCCGAGTGTATTCTCGCAGAAAATATTATACTTAACAATTAGTTCCCACTTGCGTTACCAATTATTCATGTATATACGGTATTTTAAAATATATAATTATATTTACCTTGTATTGATGGTTGGGGTTATTCAACAATAATTAGCTGGTTTAGATGATTTGTACGGGAGTACCATTTAGTTTCCGCATATGTCACAAATATTGGATATTCTGTGCTATCGTGGGTTTAGTAAAACGGCGTCGGCTTTAGTTTACATCCTGGTGTATAACAAGAGTATAACGCATGCGCGGGGTTTAGGATAACGCCTATTCGTTGGTGGTGCGGCAGTCAGCGGTACTCGCACACACAGCTTATTCTAGAAAACCTTAAACTGATTTTGAAGCTCTATTTTCACTTTTACCTCAAATTGTAATCATGTTTGCACATTCTGGAAGAAGTTAAAATAGTGCACTTTGTATGAAAAAAAATCCAAGATTGTAAAAGTGGTGTTCCAATAACGCATTCTCAACGACAGGTTGTCAGAAACCAAATCAACTTGACAGACATTAACAGTGTTGCAGCTGTGCAGCCCGGTTACCCATTTGAAATGGTTTGACCGTACCATATAGGGTCTTATTCTGTATCGTATACATTTGTGTGTATTTTGATGTAAATAAATATAAAAAGTCCCTGACTAAGCGCTATACCACCATTAATTCCCCGATTAATTCCAAATCTGCTGTAACTCTTATCCACAGCAGCTGACGGTATCCCGCTGTGAAGAAGAAATTCCAAGCATAATATCGAAATGGAATGGTCACGTGACTCGACATAAACAAAATGACAGCAGTGGCGACGGACGTGTCTACCGTTACTCTAGACCATGTTAATCTATCTACACTAAAGCCTTTTAAAGATGAACTTTGCACACCCGACTGCACCAACTCTCTCCCCATCACCTCCACCAACTCTCTTCACATCACCTCCACCAACTCTCTCCACATCACCTCCACCAATTCTCTCTCCACATCACCTCCACCCACTCTCCAACTCCACCCACTCACCTCCACCAACTCTCTCCATATCACCTCCACCAACTCTCTTAACATCACCTCCACTAACTCTCTCCACATCACCTCCACCAACTCTACAACTCCACTCACTCACCTCCATCAACTCTCTCCACATCACCTCCACCAACAACTCTCTTCACATCACCTCCACCAACTCTCTCCACATCACATCACCTACACCAACTCTCTCCACATCACCTCCACCAACTCTCCAACTCCACCCACTCACCTCCACCAACTCTCTCCATATCACCTCCACCAACTCTCTTCACATCACCTCCACCAACTCTCCACCTCCACTCACTCACCTCCACCCACTCTCTCCACATCACCTTATCCAACTCTCTCCATCAACTATCTCCACTAACACTCTCCACATCACCTCCACCAATATCTCCAGATGACCTCCACTAACTCTCTCAACATCACCTCCACCAACTCTCTCCACATCACCTCCACCCACTCTCTCCACATCACCTCCACCACTCTCTCCACATCACCTCTGCTCACTCTCTCCACCTCACCTCCACCAACTCTCTCCACATCACCTCCACCAACTCTCTCCACATCACCTCCACCCAGTTTCTCCACATCACCTCCACCCACTCTCTCCACATCACCTCCATCCACTCTCTCCAAATCACCTCCAACAACTCTCTCCACATCACCTCCATCCACTCTCTCCACATCACCTCCACCCACTCTCTCCACATCACCTCCACCAACTCTCTCCACATCACCTCCACCAACTCTCCACCTCCACTCACTCACCTCCACCCACTCTCTCCACATTACCTTATCCAACTCTCTTCATCAACTATCTACTAACTCTCTCCACATCACCTCCACCAATATCTCCACATCACCTCCCCCAACTCTCTCCACATCACCTCCACCAACTCTCTCCACATTACCTCCACCCACTCTCTCCACATCACCTCCACCACTCTCTCCAAATCACCTCTGCTCACTCTCTCCACCTCACCTCCACCAACTCTCTCCACATCACCTCCACCCAGTCTCTCACATCACCTCCACCAACTCTCTCCACATCACCTCCATCCACTCTCTCCACATCACCTCCATCAACTCTCTCCACATCACCACCAACGCTCTCCACATCACCTCCACCAACTCTCCACCTCCACTCACTCACCTCCACCCACTCTCTCCACATTACCTTATCCAACTCTCTCCATCAACTATCTACTAACTCTCTCCACATCACCTCCATCCACTCTCTCCAAATCACCTCCAACAACTCTCTCCACATCACCTCCACCAACTCTCCACATCACCTCCACCCACTCTCCCCATATCACCTCCAACAACTCTCTCCACATCACCTCCATCCACTCTCTCCAAATCACCTCCAACAACTCTCTCCACATCACCTCCACCAACTCTCTCCACATCACCTCCACCAACTCTCTCCAAATCACCTCCACCCAGTCTCTCCACATCACCTCCACCAACTCTCTCCACATCACCTCCATCCACTCTCTCCAAATCACCTCCAACAACTCTCTCCACATCACCTCCATCCACTCTCTCCAAATCACCTCCACACACTCTCTCCAAATCACCTCCACACACTCTCTCCACATCACCTCCAACAACTCTCTCCACATCACCTCCATCCACTCTCTCCAAATCACCTCCAACAACTCTCTCCACATCACCTCCACCAACTCGCTCCACATCACCTCCACCCACTCTCCCCACATCACCTCCAACAACTCTCTCCACATCATCCCCACCCACTCTCTCCACATCACCTCCACCACTCTCTCCACATCACCTCTGCTCACTCTCTCCACCTCAACTCCACCAACTCTCTCCACATCACCTCCACCAACTCTCTCCACATCACCTCCACCCAGTCTCTCCACATCACCTCCACCAACTCTCTCCACATCACCTCCATCAACTCTCTCCAAATCACCTCCAACTCTCTCCACATCACCTCCATCCACTCTCTCCACATCACCTCCACCCACTCTCTCCACATCACCTCCACCAACGCTCTCCACATCACCTCCACCAACTCTCCACCTCCACTCACTCACCTCCACCCACTCTCTCCACATTACCTTATCCAACTCTCTCCATCAACTATCTACTAACTCTCTCCACATCACCTCCACCAATATCTCCACATCACCTCCACCAATCACCTCCACCAACTCTCTCCACATTACCTTATCCAACTCTCTTCATCAACTATCTACTAACTCTCTCCACATCACCTCCACCAATATCTCCACATCACCTCCCCCAACTCTCTCCACATCACCTCCACCAACTCTCTCCACATTACCTCCACCCACTCTCTCCACATCACCTCCACCACTCTCTCCACATCACCTCTGCTCACTCTCTCCACCTCACCTCCACCAACTCTCTCCACATCACCTCCACCCAGTCTCTCACATCACCTCCACCAACTCTCTCCACATCACCTCCATCCACTCTCTCCACATCACCTCCACCAACTCTCTCCACATCACCTCCATCCACTCTCTCCAAATCACCTCCAACAACTCTCTCCACATCACCTCCACCAACTCTCCACATCACCTCCACCCACTCTCCCCATATCACCTCCAACAACTCTCTCCACATCACCTCCATCCACTCTCTCCAAATCACCTCCAACAACTCTCTCCACATCACCTCCACCAACTCGCTCCACATCACCTCCACCCACTCTCCCCACATCACCTCCAACAACTCTCTCCACATCACCCCCACCCACTCTCTCCACATCACCTCCACCACTCTCTCCACATCACCTCTGCTCACTCTCTCCACCTCACCTCCACCAACTCTCTCCCCATCACCTCCACCAACTCTCTCCACATCACCTCCACCCAGTCTCTCCACATCACCTCAACCAACTCTCTCCACATCACCTCCATCAACTCTCTCCAAATCACCTCCAACTCTCTCCACATCACCTCCATCCACTCTCTCCACATCACCTCCACCCACTCTCTCCACATCACCTCCACCAACTCTCTCCACATCACCTCCACCAACTCTCCACCTCCACTCACTCACCTCCACCCACTCTCTCCACATTACCTCCACCCACTCTCCCCACATCACCTCCAACAACTCTCTCCACATCATCCCCACCCACTCTCTCCACATCACCTCCAACAACTCTCTCCACATCACCTCCACCAACTCTCCACATCACCTCCACCCACTCTCCCCATATCACCTCCAACAACTCTCTCCACATCACCTCCATCCACTCTCTCCAAATCACCTCCAACAACTCTCTCCACATCACCTCCACCAACTCTCTCCACATCACCTCCACCAACTCTCTCCAAATCACCTCCACCCAGTCTCTCCACATCACCTCCACCAACTCTCTCCACATCACCTCCATCCACTCTCTCCAAATCACCTCCAACAACTCTCTCCACATCACCTCCATCCACTCTCTCCAAATCACCTCCACACACTCTCTCCAAATCACCTCCACACACTCTCTCCACATCACCTCCAACAACTCTCCACATCACCTCCATCCACTCTCTCCAAATCACCTCCAACAACTCTCTCCACATCACCTCCACCAACTCGCTCCACATCACCTCCACCCACTCTCCCCACATCACCTCCAACAACTCTCTCCACATCATCCCCACCCACTCTCTCCACATCACCTCCACCACTCTCTCCACATCACCTCTGCTCACTCTCTCCACCTCACCTCCACCAACTCTCTCCACATCACCTCCACCAACTCTCTCCACATCACCTCCACCCAGTCTCTCCACATCACCTCCACCAACTCTCTCCACATCACCTCCATCAACTCTCTCCAAATCACCTCCAACTCTCTCCACATCACCTCCATCCACTCTCTCCACATCACCTCCACCCACTCTCTCCACATCACCTCCACCAACGCTCTCCACATCACCTCCACCAACTCTCCACCTCCACTCACTCACCTCCACCCACTCTCTCCACATTACCTTATCCAACTCTCTCCATCAACTATCTACTAACTCTCTCCACATCACCTCCATCCACTCTCTCCAAATCACCTCCAACAACTCTCTCCACATCACCTCCACCAACTCTCCACATCACCTCCACCCACTCTCCCCATATCACCTCCAACAACTCTCTCCACATCACCTCCATCCACTCTCTCCAAATCACCTCCAACAACTCTCTCCACATCACCTCCACCAACTCTCTCCACATCACCTCCACCAACTCTCTCCAAATCACCTCCACCCAGTCTCTCCACATCACCTCCACCAACTCTCTCCACATCACCTCCATCCACTCTCTCCAAATCACCTCCAACAACTCTCTCCACATCACCTCCATCCACTCTCTCCAAATCACCTCCACACACTCTCTCCAAATCACCTCCACACACTCTCTCCACATCACCTCCAACAACTCTCTCCACATCACCTCCATCCACTCTCTCCAAATCACCTCCAACAACTCTCTCCACATCACCTCCACCAACTCGCTCCACATCACCTCCACCCACTCTCCCCACATCACCTCCAACAACTCTCTCCACATCATCCCCACCCACTCTCTCCACATCACCTCCACCACTCTCTCCACATCACCTCTGCTCACTCTCTCCACCTCACCTCCACCAACTCTCTCCACATCACCTCCACCAACTCTCTCCACATCACCTCCACCCAGTCTCTCCACATCACCTCCACCAACTCTCTCCACATCACCTCCATCAACTCTCTCCAAATCACCTCCAACTCTCTCCACATCACCTCCATCCACTCTCTCCACATCACCTCCACCCACTCTCTCCACATCACCTCCACCAACGCTCTCCACATCACCTCCACCAACTCTCCACCTCCACTCACTCACCTCCACCCACTCTCTCCACATTACCTTATCCAACTCTCTCCATCAACTATCTACTAACTCTCTCCACATCACCTCCACCAATATCTCCACATCACCTCCACCAATCACCTCCACCAACTCTCTCCACATTACCTTATCCAACTCTCTTCATCAACTATCTACTAACTCTCTCCACATCACCTCCACCAATATCTCCACATCACCTCCCCCAACTCTCTCCACATCACCTCCACCAACTCTCTCCACATTACCTCCACCCACTCTCTCCACATCACCTCCACCACTCTCTCCACATCACCTCTGCTCACTCTCTCCACCTCACCTCCACCAACTCTCTCCACATCACCTCCACCCAGTCTCTCACATCACCTCCACCAACTCTCTCCACATCACCTCCATCCACTCTCTCCACATCACCTCCACCAACTCTCTCCACATCACCTCCATCCACTCTCTCCAAATCACCTCCAACAACTCTCTCCACATCACCTCCACCAACTCTCCACATCACCTCCACCCACTCTCCCCATATCACCTCCAACAACTCTCTCCACATCACCTCCATCCACTCTCTCCAAATCACCTCCAACAACTCTCTCCACATCACCTCCACCAACTCTCTCCACATCACCTCCACCAACTCTCTCCAAATCACCTCCACCCAGTCTCTCCACATCACCTCCACCAACTCTCTCCACATCACCTCCATCCACTCTCTCCAAATCACCTCCAACAACTCTCTCCACATCACCTCCATCCACTCTCTCCAAATCACCTCCACACACTCTCCAAATCACCTCCACACACTCTCTCCACATCACCTTCAACAACTCTCTCCACATCACCTCCATCCACTCTCTCCAAATCACCTCCAACAACTCTCTCCACATCACCTCCACCAACTCGCTCCACATCACCTCCACCCACTCTCCCCACATCACCTCCAACAACTCTCTCCACATCACCCCCACCCACTCTCTCCACATCACCTCCACCACTCTCTCCACATCACCTCTGCTCACTCTCTCCACCTCACCTCCACCAACTCTCTCCCCATCACCTCCACCAACTCTCTCCACATCACCTCCACCCAGTCTCTCCACATCACCTCAACCAACTCTCTCCACATCACCTCCATCAACTCTCTCCAAATCACCTCCAACTCTCTCCACATCACCTCCATCCACTCTCTCCACATCACCTCCACCCACTCTCTCCACATCACCTCCACCAACGCTCTCCACATCACCTCCACCAACTCTCCACCTCCACTCACTCACCTCCACCCACTCTCTCCACATTACCTTATCCAACTCTCTCCATCAACTATCTACTAACTCTCTCCACATCACCTCCACCAATATCTCCACATCACCTCCACCAATCACCTCCACCAACTCTCTCCACATCACCTCCATCCACTCTCTCCAAATCACCTCCAACAACTCTCTCCACATCACCTCCACCAAATCTCCCCACATCACCTCCAACAACTCTCTCCACATCACCTCCATCCACTCTCTCCAAATCACCTCCACACACTCTCTCCACATCACTTCCACCAACTCTCTCCACATCACCTCCACCAACTCTCTCCACATCACCTCCACCCACTCTCCCCACATCACCTCCAACAACTCTCTCCACATCACCTCCATCCACTCTCTCCAAATCACCTCCAACAACTCTCTCCACATCACCTCCACCAACTCTCTCCACATCACCTCCACACCACTCTCTCCACATAACCTCCACCCAATCTCTTCACATCATCTCCATCGACTCTCTCCACATCCCCTCCACCCACTCTCTCCACATCACCTCCACACACTCTCTCCACATAACCTCCAACAACTCTCTCCACATCACCTCCACCCACTCTCTTCACATCACCTCCACCCACTCTCTCCACATCACCCCACTCTCAGTTTCAGTTTAGTTTCAGTTTATTTGTTTCCATCTCGGTAAACATATACAATAGCTTACAATAACAGTGGTTTATAATTATATACAAAATACAGGAGATGTGGATGCTAATCTAAAACGCAGAGCGTGAGGAAGATGGCACCCAATGATAGAATAATTACAATCAATAAATAAGAGTTTATAACATAATATCAATAAAATGGAGTTATACATAAGATGTAGGTTACAGTAACAGATTATATTATACGGATCGTGGATACAGTGTATGAGGTGTTTATACAAATAAGATTACACTAATTATAAGATATACACTGAATATGTGTATACATAAAAAAAAGAGGGTGCAGGACAAAAACATTGGACAGACATTTACATTAAATTAATAAGTTACTTAATTGAAGCATACTCGTTGTTAAATATTTCAGAGCGATATTGGAGTAGGATGTATTTTTTTAGGTGAGTTTTAAATGTAGCAAGTGACTTGCAGTTTTTGAGAGTGATGCTCATATTATTCCAAATATTAAAGTGGACCTTGGGATCTGAAAGTATTCTCAGCCAGTTTGGTATGAGTGGGAGCAATGAGAATATCAGTGGCATGACGCGTATTGTAATTATGGATATCAGAATGATTGATAAAGAGGGTGGCGGGGAGGTCAAGGGGTAACAATTTGTGGTGGTATCTGTACATATGTATAGCAAGTTGATAAGTATAGATATCACGGATTTTAAGCTTGTTAAGGGATACAAAGAGGAGTGGTGTGCTCAAGCCATAGGGAATTGGTACAAGTTCTAATAATTTTCTTCTGCAGAATGAATAAGGATTCTAAGTTTGCATTATTTCTGTCTCCCCATACAAGGGTACAGGAAGATAAATATGGTAAAACAAGGGTGGTATACAGTGTATGGAGAGATTCCTTGGTTAGATAGGCTCTAATTTTGCGGAAGATACTATTATATTTGGAAACTATTTTCGTAATGTGGGATGTGTGAGCCTTCCATGATAAATTATTGTCAAGTAGAATACCAAGAAATTTAGTTATTTCAACTTTATCAATATTATTATTATCAATTACAATTTTAAAGTTTAGATCAGGTTTATTACTATGTTTATTTTCAAATATCATGAAGTTAGTTTTATCGATATTAAGGGATAGTTTATTAAGTTTAAACCAATTTGAAATGTTATTAAGTTCATTGTTGATTAGGTTTTCAAGTTGATCAGGATCACTGCTGAGGAAAAAGAATGTTTGTGTCATCAGCAAAGATTATGAAAAGGGAAGTGGGTGAGGAGAGGGGAAGATCATTTATGTAAAGCAAAAACAAAAGCGGCCCAAGTATAGAACCCTGTGGTACTCCACACACTATTTTACCTTCACTAGAGGTTCTTTGGTTATAGACAACGTGCTGTTTCCTATCAGAAAGATAACTTTCAATCCAAGTATTTGCATGACCTCTGATACCGTAAGTATTGAGTTTGTGGAGAAGGATATCATGATTAAGGGTATCGAAGGCCTTGCTGAGGTCAAGAAAAATACCAAGACAGTGTAATTTGTTGTCTAGATCGTTTGTGATGCTGCAATATAGATCGTTTATAGCCATGTATGTTGATCTTTTAGCCCTGAAGCAAGGATATTGTTTAGAGTAATGAAGTCATAAAGGCGTACATACACAATTTTTTCGAGTATTTTTTAGATGGATGGAAGTATAGAAATCGGCCTATAATTGCTGAAAGATTTGTTGTCCCCTGAATTAAAAATGGGAATAACTTTGGCTATTTTAAGTTGTGATGGGACTATACCTGTGGCCAGTGACCTGTTAAAGATGTGTGAGAGGATGGGTGCGATATCATCGATAACGGCTTTTAATAATCTGCTACTGATATTATCAAAACCACAACTATTACTTTGTTTAAGTTTATTTGTAATGTCTAGAATTTCTTCAGGAATAGTTGGTTTTAGGAACATGCTATTTTTTGGTTAACCGACTTTAAAGGAGACGTGTAGTCATCATCAGGATTAGATATTTTACTCGTGAGATTAGGGCCTATATTAGTAAAAAAATGGTTGAATTTATTAGCAATATCACTTGAGTCTGTTATTTTATTACCGTCTTTATCATTAAAAAAGTCAGGTAATTTAGTACGTTTATTTCTACCCAGAAGATTATTTAGTGTTCTCCATGTGTCTTTCATATTACATTTATTAGAATCAATTTGAGAAGTAATGTGGGACTTTTTTGATGCACGTAGTAGGTTATTTAATATATTTCTAAATTTAGTTTATTTTATCTTATTGTCAATAGTAGGTTTAGTGATATATTTCTTGTATAGTTTATCTTTATTTTTAATTGATTTAAGGATACCTAATGTGACCCAGGGTTTACGTGATGTCAACCTACATCAACCCACTCTCTCCACATCTTCCTCACGCTCTGCGTTTTAGACTGGCATCCGCATCTCTTGTATTTATAAACCTCTGTTATTGTATGTTTACCGAGATGAAAATAAATAAAACTGAAACTGAAACATCACCTCCACCAACTCTCTCCACATCACCTCCACCCACTCTCTCCACATCACCTCCACCCACTCTCTCCACATCATCTCCATCGACTCTCCCCACATTACCTCCACCAACTCTCTCCATATCAGGCCTCCACCCACTCTTTCCACATCACCTCCACCAACTCTCTTCACATCACCTCCACCAACTCTCTCCACATCACCTCCACCAACTCTCTCCACATTACCTCCACCCACTCTCTTCACATCACCTCCACCAACTCTCTCCACATCACCTCCACACTCTCTCTCCACATCACCTCCACCCATTCTTTCCACATCACCTCCACACTCTCTCTCCACATCACCTCCACCCACTCTCTCCACATCATCTCCATCGACTCTCCCCACATTACCTCCACCAATTCTCTCCATATCACCTCCACCCCCTCTTTCCACATAACCTCCACCACTCTCCACATCACCTCCACCATCTCTCTCCACATCACCTCTACCCACTCACCTCCACAAACTCCCTCCACATCACCTCCACCAACTCTCTTCACATCACCTCCACCAACTCTCTCCACATCACCTCCACACTCTCTCTCCACATCACCTCCACCCATTCTTTCCACATCACCTCCACACACTCTCTTCACATAACCTCCACCCACTCTCTTCACATCACCTCCAACCACTCTCTCCACATCACCTCCACCCACTCTCCACATCACCTCCACCCACTCTCTCCACATCACCTCCACCCACTCTCTCTACATCAGTTTCAGTTTCAGTTTATTTGTTTCCATCTCGGTAAACATATACAATAACAGTGGTTTATAAATACAAAATACAGGAGATGTGGATGCCAATCTAAAACGCAGAGCGTGAGGAAGATGGCACCCAATGATAGAATAATTACAATCAATTAATAAGAGTTTATAACATAATATCAATAATATGGAGTTATGCATAAGATGTAGGTTACAGTAACAGATTATATTATACGGATCGTGGATACAGTGTATGAGGTGTTTATACAAATAAGATTACAATAATTATAAGATATACACTGAATATGTGTATACATAAAAAAAACGAGGGTGCAGGACAAAAACATTGGACAGACATTTACATTAAATTAATAAGTTACTTAATTGAAGCATACTCGTTGTTAAATATTTCAGAGCGATATTGGAGTAGGATGTATTTTTTTAGATGAGTTTTAAATGTAGCAAGTGACTTGCAGTTTTTGAGAGTGATGCTCATATTATTCCAAATAAGTGGACCTTGGGATCTGAAAGTATTCTCAACCAGTTTGGTATGAGTGGAAGCAATGAAAATATCAGTGGCATGACGCGTATTGTAATTATGGATATCAGATTGATTGATAAAGAGGGTGGCGGGGAGGTCAAGGGGTAACAATTTGTGGTGGTATCTGTACATATGTATAGCAAGTTGATAAGTATAGATATCACGGATTTTAAGCTTGTTAAGGGATACAAAGAGAGGAGTAGTGTGCTCAAGCCATAGGGAATTGGTACAAGTTCTAATAATTTTCTTCTGCAGAATGAATAAGGATTCTAAGTTTGCATTATTTCTATCTCCCCATACAAGGGTACAGTAAGATAAATATGGTAAAACAAGGGTGGTATACAGTGTATGGAGAGATTCCTTGGTTAGATAGGCTCTAATTTTGCGGAAGATACCATTATATTTGGAAACTATTTTCGTAATGTGGGATGTGTGAGCCTTCCATGATAAATTATTGTCAATTAGAATACCAAGAAATTTAGTTATTTCAACTTTATCAATATTATTATTATCAATTACAATTTTAAATTTTAGATCAGGTTTATTACTATGTTTATTTTTAAATATCATGAAGTTAGTTTTATCGATATTAAGGGATAGTTTAAACCAATTTGAAATGTTATTAAGCTCATTGTTGATTAGGTTTTCAAGTTGATCAGGATCACTGTGAGAAAAAAGAATGTTTGTGTCATCAGCAAAGATTATGAAAAGGGAAGTGGGTGAGGAGAGGGGAAGATCATTTATGTAAAGCAAAAACAAAAGCGGCCCAAGTATAGAACCCTGTGGTACCCCACCTCCACACACTCTCTTCACATCACCTCCACCCACTCTCTTCACATCACCTCCAACCACTCTCTCCACATCACCTCCACCCACTCTCCACATCACCTCCACCCACTCACTCCACATAACCTCCACCCGCTCTCTCCACATCATCTACACCCACTCTCTTTACATAACCTCAACCCACTCACTCCGCATAACCTCCACCCACTCTCCACATCACCTCCACCCACTCACTCCACATAACCTCCACCCACTCTCTCCACATCATCTCCACCCACTCTCTCTACATCACCTCCACACACTCTCTTCACATAACCTCCACCCATTCTCTCCACATCACTTCCACCCATTCTCTCCACATCACCTCCACACACTCTCTTCACATAACCTCCACCCACTCTTTCCACATCACCTCAACACACTCTCTCCACATAACCTCCACCCACTCTCTCCACATCACCTCCACACACTCTCTTCACATAACCTCCACCCACTCTCTCTACATCATCTCCACCCACTCTCCCCACATCACCTCCACCCACTCACTTCACATAACCTCCACCTACTCTCTTCACATCACCTCCACCCACTATCTTCACATCACCTCCACCCATTCTCTTCACATCACCTCCACACACTCTCTTCACATAACCTCCACCCACTCTCTTCACATCACCTCCACCCACTCTCTTCACATCACCTCCACCCACTCTCTTCACATCACCTCCACTCATTCTCTTCACATCACCTCCACACACTCTCTTCACATCACCTCCACACACTCTCTTCACATAACCTCAACCCACTCTCTTCACATCACCTCCACCCATTATCTTCACATCACCTCTACCCAGTCTCTCCACATAACCTCCACACACTCTCTCCACATCACCTCCACACACTCTCTTCACATAACCTCCACCCACTCTCTCTACATCATCTCCACCCACTCTCCCCACATCACCTCCACCCACTCACTTCACATAACCTCCACCTACTCTCTTCACATCACCTCCACCCACTATCTTCACATCACCTCCACCCATTCTCTTCACAGCACCTCCACACACTCTCTTCACATAACCTCCACCCACTCTCTTCACATCACCTCCACCCACTCTCTTCACATCACCTCCACCCACTCTCTTCACATCACCTCCACTCATTCTCTTCACATCACCTCCACACACTCTCTTCACATCACCTCCACACACTCTCTTCACATAACCTCAACCCACTCTCTTCACATCACCTCCACCCATTATCTTCACATCACCTCCACCCAGTCTCTCCACATAACCTCCACACACTCTCTTCACATCACCTCCACACACTCTCTTCACATAACCTCCACCCACTCTCCACATCACCTCCACCCACTATCTTCACATCACCGCCTCCCACTCTCTCCACATAACCTCCATCCACTCTCTCTACATCACCTCCACCCAATCTCTCCACATCACCACCACCCACTCTCTCCACATCACCTCCACCCACTCTCTCCACATCACCTCCACCCACTCTCTCCACATCACCTCCACCCACTCTCTCAACATAACCTCCACCCACTCTCTCCACATCACCTCCACCAACTCTCTCTACATTACCTCCACCCACTTCAATTCAATTTTTTCAATTTAATTTATTCAGCAATATGAATACAGAAGATATAATAATAACACAATGTGATAAAGAGGCTAGGAGCCCCAAAAGAAACCCTGATAGCGGGCTTATAATATGGAGACCCTTAAAACAAGAAATGAATGTAGACCATATGAAAACAAAAACAAAACAACAACATACGAGCAAAACAGGACAAGACAAAAACAGAGACTACACAGAAAATAACAAAAAAACATAACAAAACAGAACTAAACCAATACATAACAAAGAGACAGGAACATTGAACGAGTCAAAATACAAATGGTTGCCAAAGAAAAGCAGGTCATTGACTATGCGAACTTCGAGAGGTAGAAGAGACTAAAGCGGGAAAGAAGAGAGAATGAAAATGAAGGATGGAGAAAGAAAGAAAGAAAGGGAGAAAGTGTGTGTGTTGAAGGTGTAACATAAGTGGAAATATAATGATGCTTGAGCTGTCTTTTGAATGATTGTTTATTTGTGATATTTGTGAGTGTGTTGGGAAGATCGTTCCAAAGCTTAGCACCGTGGTATAGGATCTGATGTTTTTCAGCGGTGGTCTTTGGGAGAGGAAGATGAAATGTGTGTGCTTGTCTAGTGTAATGTGCGTGAATCTGTCGGTTTGTGGTGAAATAGTTTCCGAAGTTAGGAGGAAGGTTGTTGTAGAAGTAGTCGTGCATAAACAGTGCCGTTTGAAGCTGATTGATATCGGTGATTTTTAATGTTTTGAGATTGTGAAAGAGAGGTAAGGTGTGTGCCCAGCGACGTGAGTTTGTTATTGTGCGAATGGCCCATTTCTGAGTGATATTTAAGCTGGTGAGTCTAGACTGGTAATTCGAAGCCCAAATGATGTTGCAGTAGCTGATGTGTGGAAGAACTAACGCGTTATAAAGTGATTTCAGAATGTGGTGAGGAAGATGATGCTTGACTCTGTAGATGGTACCTATGGCGTGAGATGCCCTTGTGATAATCGAATTAATGTGGTGGTTCCAAGTGAGTTTATCATCTATGGTGATACCAAGAAATTTAGTGGTGTGGACTTGTGAGATGTCTTGATTGTCAATTGTGATTTGTTAGAGTGATGAGGAGTTTTAGGTGAAAAAAGCATGTAGTTAGTTTTAGAGACATTTAATGAAAGTTTATTTGCCCTGAACCAGTCAGTGATGTGGGTTAGTTCAGTGTTCATGTTATAGTAAAGTGAATCAAGGTTTGAGTGAGAAAGAAAGATGTTTGTGTCGTCTGCATAGAGGATGAGTTTTAGCACATTTGTTGTGTTAGTTATGTCATTCATGTAGATAATGAAAAGGAGGGGTCCTAAGATGGATCCCTGCGGAACTCCAACAGTGACTTCCCGTGTGGTTGATTGGTGATTAAGTGCATGTACAGATTGGGTGCGGTGGGTGAGATAGTTTTTAAACCATTCCAATGCGATGCCCCTAATACCATAGTGGCGCAGTTTGGCAAGGAGAATATTGTGGTCTATTGTGTCGAATGCCTTGGACAGGTCTAGATATATACCCATGGTGTGATCTTTCTTTTTGAGTGCATGTGTGAGGTTAGTAGTAAGTTCAAGAAGTGCCATGTAGGTTGAGCGTTTTGATCGGAATCCGTATTGTTCATTGACAAGAGTGTTGTTTTTGTCCAGGAAATTATATAATCTGGTGTGGACTATTTTCTCAAGTATCTTGGAGAAGGGTGGCAATACGGAAATAGGTCTGTAGTTAGTGATGCTGTGCTGGTCTTTGCTTTTGAAGACAGGGATGACTTTTGCAGATTTGAGCTTATGTGGTACAATACCCGTGAGAAGTGATTGATTTAAAATGTGCAGAAGAGGTGTTGTGATGTGATCAAATGATTTGTTAGCAATACCGGGATCGATGTTGTCTGTGCCCGTGCTCTTACCGGATTTAAGAAGGTGACGCAGGTCGTGCAGTTCTTGAAGAGTTATTGGGTTGAAGAAGAATGAGTTGAGTGGGCTATTGGAAAGGTGAGCGGTAAAGGGTTTGTCCGGTGGAGGGATTTTATTAGCAAGATTTTTTCCAAGGTTGGTGAAATAGTCATTAAATTTGTTAGTAATGTCATCGGGATCAGTGAAGATTGTGTTGCTGTGAGTAAAGTGATTCGGTAATGTGTTGACTTTGCGTTTCCGGCCAGTGATTGTGTTCACTCTCTTCACATAACCTCCACCCACTCTTTCAACATAACCTCCACCCACTCTTTTTACATCACCTCCACCCACTCTCCCCGCATCACATCTACCCACTTTCTCAACATAACCTACCACCCACTTTCTCAACATAACCTACCACCCACTTTCTCAACATAACCTACCACCCACTCTCTCCACATAACCTCACATCACCTCCACCCACTCTCTTTACATCACCTCCACCCACTCTCCCCACATCACCTCCACCCACTCTCTTCACATAACCTCCACCCACTCTCCCCACATCACCTCCACCCACTCTATTCACATAACCTCCATCCACTCTCCCCACATCACCTCCACCCACTCTCTTCACATAACCTCCACCCACTCTCCCCACATCACCTCCACCCACTCTCTTCACATAACCTCCATCCACTCTCCCCACATCACCTCCACCCACTCTCTCCACATCACCTCCACCCACTCTGAACAAACTGAAATGAACTCTTCACATAACCTCCACCCACTCTCTCCACATCACATCCACCCACTCTCTTCACATCACCTCCACCCATTCTCTCCACATCACCTCCACCCACTCTCTTCACATCACCTCCACCCGGTCTCTCCACATAACCTCCACCCATTCTCTCCACATCACCTCCACCCACTCTCTCCACATCACCTCCACCTCCTCTCTTCACATCACCTCCACCCACTCTCTTCACATAACCTCCACCCACTCTCTCCACATCACCTCCACCCACTCTCTTCACATAACCTCCACCCATTCTCCCCACATCACCTCCACCCACTCTCTTCACATAACCTCCACCCATTCTCTCCATATCACCTCCACCCACTCTCCCCACATCACCTCCACCCACTCTCTTCACATAACCTCCACCCATTCTCCCCACATCACCTCCACCCACTCTCTTCACATAACCTCCACCCATTCTCTCCATATCACCTCCACCCACTCTCCCCAGGGGGGGGGGGGGGGGCGTTGTTTGGGCAAGTGTTCATATGAAAACTTGAATGGTGTAATTTTAGAGTCAGCAATTTATGTGCTCGCTCTATTATTGCCATTCATTCATTAAATTGATACAATAAATTATGCAGATTAGACTATTGGACATTAAAATATGTTAAATACCATAAATTTGAGTCAGAATACAATGTGAAATTAGCAGATGTTACTTCTCTGAGCTATTCTCTAAGGGTAGGGGTTGGTAATCTACAGATCCCTGGAATCATGTGCTGACAAAAGTTATAAATGACTCATCTAATATAATATTGGTCCTTAGTCAATTCATTAGTTCAACCATCATTGTGTCATCTCTGTAGCATAACTCTCTTAGGTGTTTATACATTAGGTTTAGGTATTTTTACTTTTCCAAAAAAATTGATGGTTGTTGATGATGCAAACACGTCTGTTATCAATTTATACAATTATATTTCCATGACTTACTATTATTTGATTATACAATTAGCATCGTCAAATGGACGATCAGATCAATCTATTTATACAAATATTGTATGTATGATAAATTTACTCTCCAATGTATTATTAAGGTACTACTATATCATTTAGTGACATATCATGAATAAATTAACACTATGTTAATTTAATTCTACAATTGAATGTTGTAATGAAAATTGCCAGTATTAATTGTAGTGAATCTACAGTCAGTTCAATCTGTTTATACAAAAAATTGTATGTATGATAAATTTACTACCCAATATATTATGTAGTGACATATCATGAATAAATTAAAACTATGCTTAATTTAATTATACAGTTGAATGACGTAATTAAAACTACCAGTATTAATTGGTGTGAATCTACAGGTGACTTATCATCAATAGATTAAAACTATGTTAAATTTAATTCTACAAATGAATGAGGTAATTAAAATTACCATTATAAATTGTAGTGAACCTACATAGTTGATAATGATTAAGAGTGCCATGTTTGGGTGCTCAGTGAAGTTTAATAAATCGATGAAGCCGAGGAGCAATACCTCCAATTTTGTTTCTCTTGGGTTTGTTATCTGTAAATAATATAATGTTGACTATTATTGTTTTCCTGTGTGTTATTATTATAGACGACTGAATCTGAACTAGACAGCAAGACTCCAGAATTGAACAATGACATGGAAAATGCTGGGTTTGTAGAAATGCATGATGTGGGAACATACACAAAATAAACAAGAAAATCGTGAAGTGATCATGCAGTTTAAGGATCGTTTTAAGGAAGGTATCCCATTTCCAGGCGTTTTGGTCAATGCCTGGTTGTTTATTAACGACTCTTTGTGTTAAAAACACCTAGAGTCGTTAATAAACAAGTGATCTGTATTGTATATATACAACTAAAACAAGTGTATATATCAGTGTAATATACACGAAACGCATACATTGTAACACCTCATGTTCATAAAAATTGAGTGATTAAAATATTAAGATATGTGCGCTTTTGAAACCGGCCAGGCATGTATGGATGAATGGTGAGCTTTGATTCATTTCACACAAATTGTCACTGCTAAGCACACACTAGTAAAACAATTTACGACCACTATGTGTTCTGTTTAAAAGTAACCACTCAATTTGTATGAATTATGTCAAAAATGCGGGAAACCGATTTGCTCGTTTAATGTATGCGATCAAATCGTGTCTGTACAACATGAAAGTGTTCGTTTATATTATACAGCGTGTCCCAACAAACTGGGTCCAAAAACAACAGAGCTTAGGCCTATAACCTATAAAAAGGGGGAAAACGTAGCTGCTTCATATTTAGGGATATAAAGTGAATATACCTGACTTAAGGGGGCTGTGCACCTTCAGGTACAGCCTCCGTAAAACTGCCGTAACTTCTTTATTATTCATTAAATCTATATAAAAGTATACATTTTCTTGCAGAAAAGGGTTCAATGAATCCAACCATGATCATGAAATTGACCATTTTTGGAGAAAATTATAAAAAACACGTTTTTTGACCCGTTTTAGGTTTGGAAAAGATAACTCAAAATATATTTTGTTAAATGTTATCATACTAGTTTAATTATATTCCTAATGCAATTCCCTAGGAATCGTTTTTTTAATATTTTTTTTACTTTATTATTTTTTGAATTATCGAACAAAATGTGCCAAAAAATATGATTTTTTACCAAAAAACGTGATTTTCACGATTTTGGAGGTTAAAAAACAGGTTTTTTGGCACTTTTTGGTCTGTAATTCAAAAATTAATAAAGTTAAAAAAAAATTAAAAAAACGATTCCTAGGGAATTGCATGAGGAATATAATAAAACTAGTATGACAAAATTTAACAAAATATATTTTGAGTTATCTTTTCCAAACCTAAAATGGGTCAAAAAACATGTTTTTTTTATAATTTTCTCCAAAATGGTCAATTTCATGATCATAGTTGGATTCATTGAACCCTTTCCTGCAAAAAAATGTATACTTTTATTAAGATTAAATGAATAATGAAGAAGTTACGGCAGTTTTACGGAGGCTATGCGAAGGTGCACAGCCCCAAAATTGTATGACAAATCCAATAGCAACTTTATGAAATACAAGTATTTCAATATTTCAATAGAGCGTGGTCATAACCCGTTTTTTTTCAATTTGGCAATGCGTTGCATTTATTGGGTTAAATAACAGGTATTTTGGATCAATATTCATCATTAGAAAACCCATTGCAGTAACCTTGTTATGGAAATGTCAGAAAACAGTGCAAACGTTAGAGCACCCTAATACCCCGCCCTAATAGCAGAATAGCTTCTAATGTCTTTGACTTAATGGCTGGTTTCCAATTCCGTAGAAATGGTTTTGAATATGTAATGATGTGCCCCCCGCACCCCCCCTCCCCCCCCCCCCCCCCCCCCCTCAGAATTGGATTTTTGTTTTTAATTTTCGAACCCATTTGGTACGATTTGGTGTGTACTTTTGATCAATATTTTATTTAAAAGCAATCACTTTATTTCCGATCAATACTGTCTTTTACACCAACAATTATATTATGTATTTGGCCTATTCCTTTATAAAAATCAAAACTCCCATATGGTCTTTTTTGCTGAAAAGGAGACGGACCTAAGACTAATATTAATAACTATTTATATTTGGTAAATGAGACAAATACGCTGCTTTGCTTTTAGGGCCAGATCTATTGCAGCAAAAGGTATAATGGCGCCCTCTAGAGTAGATAGGGTGTCAGATGATAATGGAATCAATCTGATCACATCATTTTGCATTATTATATCCATCTGATAATCTCAAATTATGTCGTGAAGTTTGAAAATTAAATATTGCATCCTTTTAAAAAAACGCTGGATTTGCCAAGGGTGAATAACATTGTAATATTTATGTGTTGTTAGCCATAATTTTATGATGTGGGAATGATGATAAGTATCTGTATTACCTAAAAGCCTAGGTATTAATACTAATGCTATAGTATTGTTTTGATACAGCAAAACATTCTTTTAAAGACTCATAGTGCCGTCAAAATATTGAATATTGTTGCTCCAAAATAAAAATGAGATTGCATTTTAAATAGCTGTTTATATTCACATGAAGGGGGAAACACCTGGCTAAACGCCTGAAATTGACTTTTACTTCAGGGAAATCTCTGAGATCAGATTAGTATAATGCTGATCCCGGCAACTAAGTTTGACCAATTAGTATAATGCTGATCCCGGCAACTAAGTTTGACCAACTTCGATAATATTACACCTATATGGACTGACTGCATTGATGAATTCATATCGTCAAATTGGAATACCACGCGTATTGTTCAATTCCGTCGAGACTCATTTAATAAAGTAACTTTTCCACAACGATTCAATAGTTGTCAGGTCGGTCGATCAATATCAGGCGTTTCTAATGAAGCCAGGACTGGGGTTCTCCCACTTCACGTTAATACAGCTATTTAAAGTTTAATCACATTTTTATTTTGAAGCAATATTATTCAGATAAACATTGTACATCTACGGTACATGCCAACTGTAACGTCCACTTGACTGAAAAGAAACATTTTGATCGATTAAGGTGTCACAAAGCGAACATGGTAATGATATTATTATTATATTATACGATAATTATAATCTCTTTCTTGAAGTCTAAGGCCAACAAAAGTAAAGTATGTAGGTGGAAATGCTGTTTATATTTAAAACGCGTCGAATCGTCATTAAAATCAGACAATGGGGGACACGATTGGCCTTATATTTTGAACCCGATGCTTACAACGTCAAAATTTATCACATTTACCGAATTAATTCATCCTAAAATCGCTGGAGTCGAAAAATCAACTTCCGTGTAAGTATCCTTTGTAATGTATCCGTCATCATACGCACAACGTAACCGTGAATATGATTCGTGAACGAACCCATATTCGGCATGAGAATGCCGCCCTCTATTTGAGTAACGGTTTGTTTTAACCACATGGCAACATCTTGACCAGTGGCGGAGGATACAGGGGGGAGGGGGCGGGCGCCCCCAGTAACATTTGACAATATACCTTTTTTTGTGTACCACTTTACCTTTTTCAGAGGCATAGGTAGGTTCTGTCGGTACCACATGGCTACTATGTACCTTTTACGATTTTGGGGGGTACCAATCAGTCAGTCATGTTAATAATGTTAATAATGTTTTTAACTTAGGAACATAAAAGTTAAAGTACTGTCATCTTTGGTAGCAGGGCAATGTTTCAGGGGCAATTAGTAATGTTTAGAGGTTTTAAAAACAATTCAATTGGCAATTAGTAAAACACCATCTTTTAGAACTTTGCTTATGGACAGTAGTGTTCTTGTTTTCTTTGTTTGTTACAAAGCGCCTTAGTACATGCTCCTATTTTAGATGCTATATAAATCTCAGTGATTCATTGATTGATTAATGTCTGAATAAGTGAAAGGTTTTTTTCTGGATATCTTTATTTGATTCGAAACAAACATTACACCAACAATTGGCCATATACTTAAAGGGACATTAAGTGGTGTTGAACATTTTAAATGTTTAAAAATTTACTTCAGAATTCAAGATGAACATTAAAAATTGTCATTATTGTTGTTTCTACTAACAAAAACACAGCAAAACTTGATTAAAACAATATCATCGCTATTTATTGAAAAACGCCCTCTATCCAAATATGGTTCGCATTATGTATCACGCTAACTGCAGGGGAATACTGTCGGACATAAAATGCTCATCGCGGCTGTACGAGCATTTTTGAATCGACGTTTTCTTGTACAAAGAGGGCTGATTTTTCTTAATCATAGGTGTAAGTAATGATGTGCCCCCCGCACCCCCCCTCCCCCCCCCCCCCCCCCCCCCCCCCTCAGAATTGGATTTTTGTTTTTAATTTTCGAACCCATTTGGTACGATTTGGTGTGTACTTTTGATCAATATTTTATTTAAAAGCAATCACTTTATTTCCGATCAATACTGTCTTTTACACCAACAATTATATTATGTATTTGGCCTATTCCTTTATAAAAATCAAAACTCCCATATGGTCTTTTTTGCTGAAAAGGAGACGGACCTAAGACTAATATTAATAACTATTTATATTTGGTAAATGAGACAAATACGCTGCTTTGCTTTTAGGGCCAGATCTATTGCAGCAAAAGGTATAATGGCGCCCTCTAGAGTAGATAGGGTGTCAGATGATAATGGAATCAATCTGATCACATCATTTTGCATTATTATATCCATCTGATAATCTCAAATTATGTCGTGAAGTTTGAAAATTAAATATTGCATCCTTTTAAAAAAACGCTGGATTTGCCAAGGGTGAATAACATTGTAATATTTATGTGTTGTTAGCCATAATTTTATGATGTGGGAATGATGATAAGTATCTGTATTACCTAAAAGCCTAGGTATTAATACTAATGCTATAGTATTGTTTTGATACAGCAAAACATTCTTTTAAAGACTCATAGTGCCGTCAAAATATTGAATATTGTTGCTCCAAAATAAAAATGAGATTGCATTTTAAATAGCTGTTTATATTCACATGAAGGGGGAAACACCTGGCTAAACGCCTGAAATTGACTTTTACTTCAGGGAAATCTCTGAGATCAGATTAGTATAATGCTGATCCCGGCAACTAAGTTTGACCAATTAGTATAATGCTGATCCCGGCAACTAAGTTTGACCAACTTCGATAATATTACACCTATATGGACTGACTGCATTGATGAATTCATATCGTCAAATTGGAATACCACGCGTATTGTTCAATTCCGTCGAGACTCATTTAATAAAGTAACTTTTCCACAACGATTCAATAGTTGTCAGGTCGGTCGATCAATATCAGGCGTTTCTAATGAAGCCAGGACTGGGGTTCTCCCACTTCACGTTAATACAGCTATTTAAAGTTTAATCACATTTTTATTTTGAAGCAATATTATTCAGATAAACATTGTACATCTACGGTACATGCCAACTGTAACGTCCACTTGACTGAAAAGAAACATTTTGATCGATTAAGGTGTCACAAAGCGAACATGGTAATGATATTATTATTATATTATACGATAATTATAATCTCTTTCTTGAAGTCTAAGGCCAACAAAAGTAAAGTATGTAGGTGGAAATGCTGTTTATATTTAAAACGCGTCGAATCGTCATTAAAATCAGACAATGGGGGACACGATTGGCCTTATATTTTGAACCCGATGCTTACAACGTCAAAATTTATCACATTTACCGAATTAATTCATCCTAAAATCGCTGGAGTCGAAAAATCAACTTCCGTGTAAGTATCCTTTGTAATGTATCCGTCATCATACGCACAACGTAACCGTGAATATGATTCGTGAACGAACCCATATTCGGCATGAGAATGCCGCCCTCTATTTGAGTAACGGTTTGTTTTAACCACATGGCAACATCTTGACCAGTGGCGGAGGATACAGGGGGGAGGGGGCGGGCGCCCCCAGTAACATTTGACAATATACCTTTTTTTGTGTACCACTTTACCTTTTTCAGAGGCATAGGTAGGTTCTGTCGGTACCACATGGCTACTATGTACCTTTTACGATTTTGGGGGGTACCAATCAGTCAGTCATGTTAATAATGTTAATAATGTTTTTAACTTAGGAACATAAAAGTTAAAGTACTGTCATCTTTGGTAGCAGGGCAATGTTTCAGGGGCAATTAGTAATGTTTAGAGGTTTTAAAAACAATTCAATTGGCAATTAGTAAAACACCATCTTTTAGAACTTTGCTTATGGACAGTAGTGTTCTTGTTTTCTTTGTTTGTTACAAAGCGCCTTAGTACATGCTCCTATTTTAGATGCTATATAAATCTCAGTGATTCATTGATTGATTAATGTCTGAATAAGTGAAAGGTTTTTTTCTGGATATCTTTATTTGATTCGAAACAAACATTACACCAACAATTGGCCATATACTTAAAGGGACATTAAGTGGTGTTGAACATTTTAAATGTTTAAAAATTTACTTCAGAATTCAAGATGAACATTAAAAATTGTCATTATTGTTGTTTCTACTAACAAAAACACAGCAAAACTTGATTAAAACAATATCATCGCTATTTATTGAAAAACGCCCTCTATCCAAATATGGTTCGCATTATGTATCACGCTAACTGCAGGGGAATACTGTCGGACATAAAATGCTCATCGCGGCTGTACGAGCATTTTTGAATCGACGTTTTCTTGTACAAAGAGGGCTGATTTTTCTTAATCATAGGTGTAAGTTCATACATGTAATACAATTATAAAAATATACTAATCCCAGTTTTTATCATTATTGAGGGCGCAGTCTCCAACACATCTCTTAGTGCCCCTTTAAGTGGTCAATACTGAAAACAAATCTTTAATAAAATCATGTACATTTACTCTTCTCAAAACAATTAAAAGAACATCTGTCATGACATTAAATAGAACTTCAAAAGTAATTACATTTTCGTGAAATTTATTACAGATGCAGTCAAGTGTTGCCCAAACAACATTAGTAGTGCAAGGTGAAATCATGTGTGTCTTTTAACACACAACCCTGTTAGGACAACAAAAGAACTGGTTTTGTCAGACATTTATTAGAAAGTGTCATTACAACTGGCGTCTAGTATCTGGTATGACCCCACATGCTTATATACATTTTTGACAGCGTCAAGGAATGCTTAGAAGCAGCTGTCTTAGAGATTTCTGAGGAATGTTCCTCCACTCTTCAACCAAACATAATATGTTAGTGCCTGTCTGTACAGTATCTGGAGCATGCTGTACCTGAAATCCGTCGGACAAGCATGTCCCATGCTTGCTTTTAATGTTAAAAGGGCATTAGGAGATGTGGTGGAGGCAGCGCCCTCAATTACAAAAACATTTGATAATAACTGGGATTTGTATATTTTTACAATTGTATTACATGTATAAACTTACACCTAAGGATTAAGAAAAAATCAGCCCTCTTTGTACAACAAAACGTTGATTCAAAAATGCTGGTAATTAAGCCGCAACCTGCATTTTACATGGTTAAGGGTGGTATTCCAACTCAGTGGCGTAGCTCGGGGGGGGGGGGGCTAATGCCCCAATCCTGACGGAAAAACCCATTTGTGCCCCCGCCCCCCCCCCCCCCCCCCCCCCCCCCACCCCCTCTAAAAAATTAAAAAGGTTAAAAAGAAAATAGGGAAAAAAATATGATAAAAGACCGAGATTGCGTGCGGGGTATTGGTTATGTGTGGGTATATTCAGCCCAAATAGTCAAATATAAGGCAAAATTGAACATGTAGTACATGTACTGTGCGATTTTTTTTGACCGTGCAAAAAGTTTTCACCTCAACACCGGACAATGCCGGACAGGGCATGGTGTTGATTCACTCATCCTAGAGAAAGACTACAGGGTGTATCAAAAAAATTAGGACACTTTTTCATGACGGTGTAATACTTGTTATAATCATTGGACCATGAGCAATTTAATCTCAATGTAAAGCCCAATTAATTATTATGATATCCTGAAAATATGAGATCAATCCGATGAAAAATAAGAAAACTAGCATAATTTGCGTAAACCATGTCATTTACTGGTTTGTACAATGGGAATTACATGTAGACCAGTAAATAACATGGTTTACGTTTCAATACGTTACAATAATTATAAACATAGAAAATAATCTATCAGTCAATAGCAAAGATTAGTTTGGTAATCCATTTAATTCTGGCACAAATCAATACTGGCTAAATAATCCACAAATCAGATGCATGCATATTCTGTGCAAATCAAAAAAGTTCTCGAACCCACTGTAGATGATTCATTACCATGATATTGGCATAAATAGTGTGCGCATTCATGTTACTCTACTGTTACTGTGTGAATGACCATTGTACATACTACAAAATAGATTGCCTTGCCTAATAGGTCACAATTTCCTTAATTAATGATGGATTTTTCTCATCTCTTCAGGATTTTATCTTTATCGGTTGTACTTTACATTGAAATAAAAATTGGTCATGCTTCAGTGATTTAACAAGGATTTAAACCATCATCAAAAAGTGTCCTAATTTTTTTGATACACCCCGTATGGCTACATGTGCAAGTTGTCAATGAGCATTATCTTGTACCAGAAATAAATGTTTTCCTGCAGCATGGCAAATGGCCTCCCCACAGGGTCCATTATCTTATCTCGGTACGTACCTCACACCCATTATTACACCACAAGCTACCACGATAAGGTCCGTACACCCGTCAAGACATATACCAGCCAGACCACAATGGATCCGCCTCTATAGTGATCAACTTCAACAATGTTGCAGTCTACCAATCGTTCTCCAGAACGACTCCAGATCCTAACACGTCTGTCATTGGTGGAAACTGAAAACCTGCTTTCATCTGTGAAGAGAACTGTTGCCCAATCTCCCAGCTGCCAATCTTGAATGATCTCTAGCAAACTCTAACTTGATTCTGCCATGCTGTGGAGTCAAAAAAGGGCCTATGGCTGGCTGGTCTTCTGGCATGCATATATCATCTTCAAGCAGATGATTTTTCGCTGTTTGGTTGGATGCACAGACACCAGTTGCCCTCTGAAAGTCTGTAAAAGCTAAGGATATGGCGGTACTTTGATGGTTTCTCTGTGCCAATATCCTCAGGTACTATAAGTCCTAACGAGGGATAGTAAAGCGTCTGCGGTCTTGACCTGGTCTTCTCGTGTATAGACCATCTTCCTGAAAGCGCCTCCACAGACAGTTGATGACACTTATTGCCACACCAATATGTAGCCTACAGCTACCTACCGCTGTGAATTATCTTCAAGAAGCTGGACAGCTCTAGCAACTTCAACTTCAGTTAGCTAGCAGCGAATACCATCACTTAGAGCCAGAACACACAAGAATTTCAAAAAACAGCATTTTGTGCAATAACTGCTGATAGCTTGCAATGACAGGTGCATAAAACCAAGCACCTTATTAATAGGGCTATGTGGAGACTTCATGTCCAGCTGTTAGAAGATACACATGATTTCACCTTACACTACAGAATATTGTTTGGGTAACAATTGACAACACCTGTAATGAATTTCACATAATTTCAAAAACCTTTTGAAGTATTGGCGGCTATGACACACAACTGTTCCTCTAATTTTTTTTGAGTACCGTAGTGTAATTTTCTTTGGGTCAAATTCAGCTCAATGGTGACTGTGTGGTATTCAAGTTCCAAGACAATACCATGTCCTTTATTATTAAATAAAACATGAAAGGAATTTATAATCTCGGTTTCAATAACAGTGATGAAAAACAACACACACTAATAATGTAAACATTTGAAACCATACATATATTGTTAGATTGCTTTTATTTATACAAAAATATGTCTTCGAGGAAATGTTTGAGAACTTTGAAAATTGCACTATATAAATAAAGATAGTGACAAACTGGTGCACTTTTGTATAAAAACCCAGTAATGACTTCATCACTATACATATTTTAAGGGTACGTCTTTTGAGTCAGCTCTTGACTATAGATTTGTGGAAGTCTGTCACCTAGACAAGACGAGATCTACATTCCAGACTATAATACTTACAATGAGAAAGCTTATTAGGTATAATAAAAGGTCTTAGTTTAGCTCCCTATGCTGATAAGCTTATGATTACTAATTCAAAATGCACATAATATTGTACAGTGCCTATGGCATGCCTGGCATTATTTCGGACATGATTACAGGGCGTGTCAAAAAAAGTGTCCCATGAAACATTTTTGGCCATCTCTTTCAGAGATTTCGTTCACAAATTATATTACAGATCTACTCAAATTTAGCTTTGGTCTCTTTTCATGTGCAGACAACTCTGTTTATGTTATCATTCAGTAAGTCATTATACATAATTCATAATTCATATTTACCTACTAAATGCTGATTGCCAAGTTCATACTGAACATCAAGAAATCTTACCGGCACATCACAAAAAACAGCGTTTTGAGAAAATCGGGTTTTAATATTTTGCCCAATTTTTGAAGACTCATTGGATGGGAGCATTTACATCGAATGCCAATATCATTGTCAAAGAGCATTAATAAACATATACTTATGTTTGTTATGAGCATGTTACAACAACAAATTGCAAATATTAATTAGGAGTAATTATGTCGTAAAGTCATGTGCCTGTATGTCAGAACTGCTGTTACACGGTAGTCTATGGCAGAATATCATGATGTGCCAGTATGTCAGAACAAGAAATTAGGTTTTCATGCCGCTATTATGTAAAAAACTAATGTTGAACACTAATTAGTGCTCTATCTCCTTAAATAATTACCTTTTGTCTCTAATATTTTGGAGAATAAAGAATTTCATTCATAGATTATGAAATGCAACTTAACTAATTTTGCCCAAAATCGATATGTCAGAACAGTGACGATTTCAGCTAAATTATTCAACAAACAAAATGGGTTAATATAAGATCATACTTTGAGCAATTATATTGATTTGATATATTAATTATATATCAGAAGAAGCTCATTTGTAGCTTTTTCATTTGGAAGTCTAATTCTAGTTGACCAAATTGGAATGTGCACTCTTGTTGCTGGATTTTACTGTGGCCAAATCGGGATGAGACTTTACATACAATAAGAATAAACATACAAGGCCAAACAAAGAAGGTCTGTCTCAGAAGCCCGCCCGCATTGGTACGTGAAAGGAGCTACGGCGCATAGGTCTATGCGCTGGGGGCTAAAAGATTTTGATTTTTGATTTTTTTTAATGTTTTTTTTTTATGTTATTTTTTTTTTTTGATTTTTAAAATTAAAAAATTAAAAACAATTCTCTGTAAGTTTGGATAAGCAACAACAAAAATTGCATACCTCATAGCCTATTTAAAATAAAAAAATTAAAAAAATTGTGCACAATGTTTCTGAGACAGACTTTCTTTGTTTGGCCCAATCTCAGTAAACATTTACAAAGCTAAAAAGCATGCAACATATGTGACGTGATCAAGGAAAATGAGTCGGAACTCGCAACTATTGATTTTAAGATATAGCCAGACGAAGCTAAGGAAATAATGTGTTTTGTTTCCTATTGTGTTTCTGCTCACATCTTTGGAACCAATTGACCAACTTTAATAGGGTTTTCTGCAAATTGTAGCTTTTCCAATGATGCATGCAATCAAGTAGAAAAAAATAATTTAATTTGCAGACTTCCTACCCATTTTGCTTGATCTCTTTAGTAATTTATGTCCTCTATGGATGGTACACATATTTGACACATCACTGTATTTGGACATATATGTGAAGTGTTCTACCGAAACCAAACGGAATTGGGCAGAGCTCCAAAATGAGAAAAAGCCCAAAACAAAATTGGGGGTGATATTTTGGGAATTTGATTTTCTTGTAAATAAGTAATCTTCAGAGTGTTATAACATTACTAGTATTGTGAAAGTTTCAGAAGCTGAAGATCTCTTCTTTAATAATCACTTACTAATTTAATTTTGATATCGTGCCCAATTGTGTCTTGTTTCGGAAGAACACATCAAATATAATCCTCCAGACAATAGGATGTCTATGTACAAGAGACCAACCAAGTTTAGAGTAACAAACCATAAATATGAAGCTCTAGACTTAGCCTTAACCAAATTATCTATCCTTATTCTTACTAACCAATACATACAATCAACATTGTCTTTTTGAATACAATAAATAGCAGTTCAAAATAGTGCAGAGATGGTAATCTGGAAGCATTCTATCTGGTGGGATATACAGTGGCAGCACCAGGGGGGGGGGGTGTAAAAAAGTTAGGTTCAACTAGACCAAATGTCACAATTTTAGCATAAAACAGCTACATTTTGCATGCAAGCGCGCATTTTCATACCAAATTATAGTTAGAATTATACCAAAGTTGACAATCTTAGCGTAGAATAGCAAAATAAATTGCACACTTTGCACGCATCTTCTTTTCTTCATGCCCCCTACAAAAAATCTTGCCCACAATTTTTTTTAGAATGCTGGTGCTGCCACTTGGTAAATAAAGTTATTTGCCTTTATTCTACAAATTATACATTTGCATAAAAACTTTATCTTATCAAAAAGTAAAAAATAAAAGTTGCTAACTATATTTGTGAAAGAATACAAATTTATGTGCGGATTGTACATAATATAGAGCGAGGCCAAATATTCAGGACCGGTTTTTTTAAAATTCAATACCAAAACTTCTTGTGTAAAATATGTATATTTTTAATCTGAGAATAAAAGTATAAAAGTATAAATGCTGTTTCATACAATTACATGCCATAATTGTTTTTATGGAAAATTATGAAATACACTGAGTTCCAATGGTTTCAATTTATAGACAGGTTTATGAATGCAGTATTTATAAGCTATACACACATCTCATACAAATCTTGCCTATAAAACAAGACTGCATGTTAAATATAAACACAAAGCACTACAATGTGCAACAAATATTCGAAAGAATCAAAACAAAACTATTTAACATTGTATTGGTCTCATTTAAAAAAGAGGGCGTTTTAATTCTACTTTCATGGTGATTCTGTGGAGTAAGTTGAATTGCGCATCTCTCACAAAGAATATCAGATTAAAATGACGGTCAGATTAAAAATATACACGTGTCATGCATCGCATTAAACCAAATAATGTTGGAAATCCGGACCTGAATATTTTGACTCGCTTACGAAATTTAAATAGTACCAATAAAAATATTTCCCTTCAGCCATTTTATGAAACATAAGTAGCTGACACGTTTCAACAAGCAAATGTTCATGACAAACTTTGTGACATTGGCTGATGACACTGGCTGTACATTTGCAATATATACCTTGCTTTTTATAGGTGTTTTCCATCAAGCTTCCATATACACTTAATAAACTTAATCAAATGTAAACCAAAATTTAAACCTTATGAGGTACAATTGCTTCAGCCATTGAATGAAAACAAATATGGGCGCTTACATAACCCTATTAAAATAAAATCATTATCTAAATAAAAACCCTGTTAGGCTAGATAATAATAAGCAGTTAACCAACCCACAGTGTTTACAATAGACACTATTATAACAACAAATATTAACAAACACTGGCGAATGTCTCAATGAAAAATAAACAAGGATATGCACCGGGGAGGACTCTTAAAAACAATTGCATTTTCAGAGCAAGTTTATAAAATATGCAGCAATGGAATACCCACATGAGTGTCTACCATGGGTTGTCTATGTAGGAATTACACACTTTGTGAACTTAAAATATATTTCCAATCTTAACTTTTAATAAATCAGTTGAAAAAGTGGTACTACAGGGAATCGAACCATGGACCTCTGGATTCCCAAAGCGTCTCTCAAACACTAGACTAGCGAGGGGTGAACTGGCCAGGATTTAATCCCTTGTAAACATTACAAAATAAAGCAATACCACTTTTTTTAAAAGCACACACACGATTATGAATAGAGCTGCGATACACAGGTGGACAGTTATGTGAGTATTTCCATTACTGCATAGATTGCAGATGTATGACAGTCCCAAATTATAAATAAGAATGTCAATTTGCATAATGTCGACTGTTGATCAGAAGTAACCTACAGTATGTCACTAATGAATGATGTCTCCAGCAATTATTGACAGGGCTGTACTTAGTACCCGCCCGAGGCAGGTAACTTTTGCGTCGGGCGTGTAACTTTTCAAATATACACGCCAGGCTGGCTTGTAAGAATTTTGCTGTTGCTAAATGAAGATTACTTGTTTGGCTGGTAAGTTTACAGTCGGGCTGGTAACTTTGTATTGCTACCAGCCTGGCTGGTTGGAGAAAAAATGAAGGTACACCCCTGATTATTGAGAATAAAAAAATGTATTCATATTTCAATGAACTGCTGGACTTTAATTTGAAATGTTACTTGAGATGAATTGCTTCACTTACCACCATCAAGTTTAAAGGTAGATGTTCCAATTGCGGCCCCGATTTTCAACTTGATGTTTTCTATTTTACATTAAAGGTCACATCCTTAAAATTGTCCCATTCCAAAGTTTGAGTTGCATAACTCCACTGGTTCTATTTTTAGAAGCACAAGGTCACATAAAAATTGCCCATTGAGTAGTACAGAAACTGGTTGGTGGTTAACCACCCACCTTTGGCAGTAATTCACCACATTTTAGCCTATAATTTCTAAATGGAATATTTCTGGCCTCTAAGATTTTACAGACATAATAAGAAAAATATGGGGATTCTTCTGATATCAAAATATCTTGATGTTAAAAAAAATCATAGCCCCAAAAAAGTGATCGGAACATACACCTTTTAGCATTCAATGTATGAGTAATTGCGAATCAAATGGCATCTCAAACATGCCATTGTGTCCATATACAGGGACATTTTGGTAACAAAGTCAATGTTATATCACATTCTTAACCAAAATTACGGATTATTGAAAATTCCTTTGTCTCAAACAAACAAATCTATACAAATTAAAGTTTGATTTTTTCAATAAAATCAATGGAGTAAATGAAAATTAAATACCTCAAAATGTAATTTAACTCTTTACATTATTATGACCGTGTCCCACATTTGGACTCTTAAATCAAATTAGCTACTGCCACCTTGTGCCTTATTACCTCATTTTGGGTCACATATGATTGTTATGCTCAGTGACACAATAGGTACTTTGTTCCAAATATACATGTTTATTTCAGAGTTGAATGTGTATAAATCAAATACTATGTTACTTTTCCAAGAAAATATTTTTTCCATTATGCTATGGATGTCATTGCATGACCTGCTGCAGCAATTTTGAACATGTGTGGACCTGATTATGACATGTTTCTTATATGTGTATTGGACAATTGAGATACATTTGTTGAAATCAGCACATTTGATTGAATTCAACACATTCTTTAACACTTTGCCCATAGTCCCATCCTAAGAATTGAACAGTAATTACAACATAAAATGCAGTATATGTTTCTCATTTCAGATATTTGCAATTGCATCATTAAATTATAATAATACAAAAATATTCTTCAGTTACACTGAAACTTTTAAAGTAAAAAATCAAAACAAAAATAGTTTTTATTCATCAATTATGGCTGAGTCAGGTCTGTGCAATGTTAGGTTTCCCCTTACTTTCCCCTTCTTTCATTGACTTTGTATGTTACTGCATTTTGTTAGGAAACCCTTCAAACCATATATCACCATCAGATCAAGCTATCCCACCCATACGCTACTTGCATGGTACAGATGGAACCATTGAAAGCGGGGCTCTGCCCTCACCACGCACTATCACACCACACTGCGTCGGTGGTTTCACGCGGGTTTGTGCATCACTAAACGCGGTTGGGCACGCTGATAAGAGGGGAGAGCCTCACTTTCATTTTAAAATGGCAATTGCGTATTAGCTCAAACACAACATTCATAACAAATGACCCTGTACCATATCCACCACCATTCCTGTAATTCATTGCATAATTGGTCTCTCAACTTGACATCATAACTCATCTGTTGCCTTCTTAGATTGCTTGGCTTTTGGATCAAATCCCCAGAACGATGAGGGCTTTCCAGCGACATCACGCTCTCGCTTGGCAAATGCAGAAAATGTTGAAGCACAGTTACCAATGTAGTGGTCGGCCTTGGCTAAGATGGCTAGCTCCACATGAGGCTCTGCTGGACTGACTCGCACAACTTTCGTCTGGATAAAATAAAAATTAATTCATTACTATTCATATAAATTGGACGTGGGCATATATGCCAACTACTATTGGACGTGGCATAATGCATACATGTACATACCTCAGTGAGTTTGATAATTGCATTACAACTTTCAAGCGTGTCATACACAGAGTTAACAGCAGAGGCATTGCGCATATAATGCAGAGTTGTTGTGTGTGTGTGTGCAATGTGATTAACCCAAAGCAGGCAAGTTTGTAAAACTAGAAAGATGATCTTATGAGTATATTTCTAGTGTGAATAGCATTAAAATACCATACAGAGGCAGCATGATGTGTTTGGACACGTGGCCCTACACAGGTTGCACACACCCCAACAATTGTGTGTAGGTTATTTGATAAAACAAGTGAAATTGACAGAAGGAGAAAACAAAACATAAACATTGTACAGGAATAAAGACGAATCAAACATTCTCACTTATTTTTTCAAACATCAAATACGAAATAATGACAAAATAATACCATTATTACATGAATCTAGCAGCAACAACAACAACAACAACAACAAATTTGGCTTTTTTTGATGGTTGGACTCAGCTAGGAATAGAGTGTGGACCTTTTTTCCAATAGTGAAATTCAATAGATATTATTAGAGAAAATATTGCAAATCTTGTTTGGTTTATAAAATGTTGACTTTTACACAAATGAGCATAAAATATGTTTACCACAACCACTTTCAACCAACTAAAGATTCTATAGAAATCTAATGAGATAACCCATCTGCCTCACTGTGAAATGTTTAAGGTAGGGCCTACCAATCCAATATGTTTTGAATATCTTGTTGAGTTCTACTTACCCTAGAGGGTAATATTGATTTAAAATCCTCAATATGAGGGTTTGAATCTGAAGCCACAAAGAGCCCTGTTGCCTTGATTTTCTTCATCATGTTCTTGACAGTCTTTAACACCATCTCCATAGGAGGCAGACAAAGCTCATCTGTTGCCTTTCCATGCTCAAAGTTGTAGCCAAGGCACTGAGGGGTTGCAAATAGGTGTCTGTCGGCATTCACATGCTTGCAAGCTGACTCCTACAAGAAGGTTCAAGGAAAGGTTATAGTGAATATATCGTTTTTATCCAGTTTGGTAGCATTGCTGTTCATAGATTTGACTAATCTTATGAATACACCTAACAAATTCATGTTTTTGACCTACACATGTTTGAAAGAATGTTCATCTTATGTATGTGATTAGGCAAAATGAGTCGGAAGTCACTAATATTGATTCTGAGATATAACTAAACAAATTATAGAAATCCATTTATTGTCTATTAGTATTTTTGAAAAAAACTTTAATTGCCCATATCTTTACAATTAAGTGTCCTTCTGGAATGGGCTTTTTATGCAACGTGTAGCTTGTACAAATAACCAATAGGCCCTACAATCAATTAGTATAAAGCTTGAAATAAGATATTTCTGAATTCAAACTCATTTTGCTTGTATAAGTTAAAAGTTTAACGGGTTCGCCGTCGGACAAGTTTTAATCTGTCAAGCTTTCGTCAGAAAGAGCTCTGACTTCTTCAGGACCAAATTATTATAATAAACAAACCATGAGATTACTACTTCTCTTGTTATTATCATTTGGGCTGCCCCTTGCCCGATGATTTGAGAGTAGGTGCCCTTTCCTACTTCCTAAAAATTGGTTGCTCTGAAAAGAGCCGTTCAGATGGATTGCCGCTTCCACTGAAGGATATGGTGGCTCTAAAAAGAGCTCTACACATAGGTTGCCACTGGCCTACTATAAATAAATTTGGTTCTAATAGAACCTCCAAATGAATGCCCCTTGACCAATGGAAATAACGTAGAGACTGCTTCTTGTCTACTACAGACTACAATAAGTCTAATGCACAGTAGTGCGGTCACTGATCTGTAAAGATCGTTTGACAATTTTCATTTTGTTTGATTGCATTACAATAATGTACCCATGCCATTTACTTGTATCATTTATTTATAATCTGTCTGTGCAGAGGCTTACCCAATCTGATCCATGTCGCATATGAATGCCAAGTGTTTATGACTTGATAACACGTTCTTACCCAATCTGATCCATGTCGCATATGAATGCCTAGTATTTATGACTTGATTATAAGACGTTCTTACCCAATCGGATCCATGTCGCATATGAATGCCAAGTATTTATGACTTGATTATAACACGTTCTTACCCAATCTGATCCATGTCGCATATGAATGCCAAGTATTTATGACTTGATTATAACACGTTCTTACCCAATCTGATCCATGTCGCATATGAATGCCAAGTATTTATGACTTGATTATAACACGTTCTTACCCAATCTGATCCATGTCGCATATGAATGCCAAGTATTTATGACTTGATTATAACACGTTCTTACCCAATCTGATCCATGTCGCATATGAATGCCTAGTATTTATGACTTGATTATAAGACGTTCTTACCAAATCTGATCCATGTCGCATATGAATGCCAAGTGTTTATGACTTGATTATAACACGTTCTTACCCAATCTGATCCATGTCGCATATGAATGCCAAGTGTTTATGACTTGATTATAACACGTTCTTACCCAATCTGATCCATGTCGCATATGAATGCCAAGTATTTATGACTTGATTATAACACGTTCTTACCCAATCTGATCCATGTCGCATATGAATGCCAAGTGTTTATGACTTGATTATAACACGTTCTTACCCAATCTGATCCATGTCGCATATGAATGCCAAGTGTTTATGACTTGATTATAACACGTTCTTACCCAATCTGATCCATGTCGCATATGAATGCCAAGTGTTTATGACTTGATTATAACACGTTCTTACCCAATCTGATCCATGTCGCATATGAATGCCAAGTGTTTATGACTTGATTATAACACGTTCTTACCCAATCCGATCCATGTCGCATATGAATGCCAAGAAATGGGCCCCCTGATAACTCTTCATCAATAAACTTATCAGCTTGGTCATTGATGAGGTCAGACCACTTGAGGTATTTATGCAAGTCAACATTTGGTTCCGCCACAGGAAATGCTGCTGGTGCTCCGGCAAAGGCCAACACAGGGAACTTCTCAACTGGGAATCTAGGATACAATAATGAAGAAAGTTTGTCTCAGAAATCTGCGCGCATTGGTCTACATGGCATGCATTTTTCTTTCTTTTTTCTGTGATTCTCTGTAAGCTTGAATCAACACGAAAATGATATGCATAATTTGGAAACCAATCAAATGTGGACGATAATTTTTGTTTGTTTGCATAACTCATTACAAAATTGATCAAATAACTTGTCTCATATCCAAGAGTCACTATCATAATAGTTTCAATTAAACAAAAGTATATGAGGATGAATCGTATGTCGGGAATATTGATTGTAAGTTATAGGTAAAAAGAAGTGACAATTTTTTAGTTGATAAACGGTTTGTAACTTTAAAACTACAAGTTCAATTTTAGTGGTGTTTGGACCATTTTTCACCTGCCTTTGAATGACGAACAAATATCAAAATTCAAAACTGCCAACATGTGACTCATTTGGCTTGATCACATCACATATGCAGGGCAGGATTTACCAATCGCCCGGGCCCAGGGCCCCCAGATTTGGGGGGCCCCCAAATTTAGAAGACAAAAATAAGATAACAATAACTTACCAACACTTAACACTGGCCAAATTAGAAAGAAAGGGCAGTTAATTTCATTTCAAAGCCAAAGTGTACCTCAAATATGGCCAAATTAGTGTCAAAGAGCAAATTAAGCGTGCATTTTGGTCAGTTTAGTGACCACGCTTTTGTCAGCAAATTTTCGGGGAACTCTACTTTCAAATCCTGGGTACACCCTGGTGTTCCCTATTTTTCTCACTCCTTAGCCACTTGATATCACATGGTTCCTCATGGTGAGTTGGGGGCCTCCAAAATTTGGCCTGGCCCAGGGTCCCCAAAGAGGTAAATCCGGCCCTGCACATATGTTTCAGCTTATTACCAGTGGGGTAAATTTGTTGTTGGTATGGAGGGGGGGGGGGGGGGGGGGGGGGGGGGGGGGGGGGGGGGGGGGGGGGATGAGGAATCAACAAATCAGGATGCTAAATACTGTTTGTCAGCCATATTTCCAGCTTGAGTACACTCTATTTTCTTGGGTCACAGACTGTCACTTGGACTTAAGTATTTGGAAATAAAAAAACCTCAAAGCATTCCTATACTGTTTATTATAGAACTACTGATGTGTTTCACATTGGTTAAACCATGGTTTTGATCTATTGGATAAACTGTGCTTCAGGTTTGGAAAGTCTCTTATGGGTACATGCTGGCAAGACTTTGATATGACATTTGTTAAACATTTTTTGGTGACCCAGAGCAATGTAATGTTGTTGCGTATAGGTCAATAAATGCGTATGTGTTGTTTCGAGAGAAATTAGACAAATCAATGCACGCGCGCTGATGTTGATGTGTGAATAATGACACGACCCCGAAGGGGGAGTGCTATTGTGAGCATTTGCGCAAGTGCATTGATTTTTCTAATTTTTCGAGAAACAAAACATACGCATGCATTGACCTAATTCATACACGACACTATACAAATAAAAATTCACAATTTAAGCATAATTTTGATCTATGTAAAACGACTAAAAACACTTAAAACAAGTTTGCTAACACCCGCAGTGAAAATCGGCGAACCCGCCAATTTTGATTGGTTCAAAACTACATAGAGTGTATGAATACTAGTTAATACTAAAATGACATAATTCTGTTATACCCTTCGCACACTGCTGCACTTTATTCCGTAGAAGTATTGACTAACAATTGACTTGTCTATAAATTTACATGTTCCAACTGAGCATCATTTACTTTGCAATGTCGTACCATTAACTGAGCGATAGAAAACTCTGTGGGAATGTATCGGGTAATGCAGTTGCCGTTTCCGTTTCCAATTAACTCATTAACCGCCAACACCCACTTAAGGGGAGAGTTGGTCGTGGCCGATAAAAATGTGCAATGCGCGATGTGGAAACAAGCCATGTAATTGATGCACAGGACCTATTGTACACTTCGTCTTAACACTTTCCATGCGGCAGGCGGCTGCAGACGACATCTTAAAATGTCACCATTTTTTTCAAAAATGTCAAAATTATTGAATTTCATTACCATATTTGGAGTCACCATGTGAAATGCATTGAGGAAAGTACCAACATGCCTAGTATTGGTTCAGTTTTTCTTGAGATAGACCTAGAAAGTTTGGAAAGATTTCTCAAAAATCTTGTTTCGATATGGTCAAACTAATAGCCGCGTGGAAAGTATTAAAGGAAGTGTCAACCCTATTATTTTGATGATCAACTTTTGCTTCTAAGTTTGAGAATATTGAATAAAAGTACATACAAGTATACATTTATAGAAAGGAATTTTGATAAGGAATCCGATGGTGATATCAATGTGATACCAAATAAACTAAATTTTGAGAAATGAACCAAAAAGCCCCCACATTTTTCAGACAGCATAACTATAGAATAAAAAATGGTAATTTGTTCTAATATACATTTTTGTAAATAAGACAATCTCGTTTAGGAAGGAAATTTTTCTTTTTCCAAAATAAGGCTTAGTTTTGGAAATATTGCTAAAAACATCGGAAAAGTGTAAAAATCGTGTTTTTTGACATACATTTTGCTAGAAATGGATGCATATCTCGAGTTTAAAATCCATAATCGAAAAAATAAAAATTTGCCTCCTAGCGCTGAAAGTCCTCTACACAATGGTAGTAAAAGCTTACCTGATAGTTTGATATTTTTTTTAGTTATGTTGTCTGAAAATTCGTAAAATTCCTTCAAATTTGAATTTCTAGAAAGCATCGATTTAGTAAAAATATTGACATTTTCCACCATTTAAAGCTAAATGTTCACGGAATACACGGGCGTGTGACCTAAAAAGCGAGTATACTATTATGATCAATCAAAATAAACTATCAGATTCAATTTATATTGTCACAATGTGAAGAAATTGGAAGAAAACTGAAATTTAAATGATCGTAAGATTGGCCTTTGTTTACATTTTTAGACATTGTTTTGCGCTCTTTTGTTTTTCGCGTCTACGTCGTGGATATTAAGCGGCGCGTCTAGTATTACGCACGGGAAGTTTCAGCGCGCGACGCAATGATCGAACAGCTGTCGCAGCATTTGGAAAGCGCAGAACTTCGCTTAAATTCCCGCCAAATAATCATGCGCCTTTTACGTCACTGGCTCAAACTACAACAATTTAAAATCACCCAAAAGAACGGGAAATAATCGCTTCCGATTAGTAACTTATGATGTTAATGATAGAATACATATAAAAGTATAAAATAATAGAGAAATATGAAATTCAATTTTTTAAACAAGTGCCGGGTTGACACTGCCCTTAAACATGTTGTACATACTTCTCTTCCCAGCTGAGTTTGATAGATGGATAGTGTGTAGCGTAAGAGAGACGTCCAAATTCTGTATACGATTCAAAATTGATTTCAAAGTTATTCCAGAAAGGTCCAAATGGATTTCCCTCCTTCATCATACAGGATTCGTCTTGTCGGTACTTGTAGCAAAAACCTGCAAGTGTGACCATACAAACAGGTTGCTTAGTCTAGATATTAACGTATGAATGGACACAAGTCACATGAGGTTGAGCTCGCTTAAAGTATGCGAGCTCAACCCCATTCCAAAACGGTGCAACGGTCATCCGTGGTGCGCACTACGTAATATCGACCTCACGGCTCTGATCGGTTGGTGCTGAAACAGAGAAATGAAAAACTCGTGAATAAACATGAGCTTATTCACGCACCATCACGCCCCACTGCGTTGGTGGTCCCGGTGCAGCGTGATGTTCGTTAAAAATGCTTCAGTTTAAATTTGACCAATCGGGTGCTTTGGTGTTGTATTGTTTTGCGGTATTTTGTGAGTTTTCAAGCATGCGTGCGCAGCCTGATCGAAGTGCGCCCACATGTCTAACTGTGGCCAGGAGATTATGTGCCATAGATCCATTGAATCAATAAAATTGCAATTTAATTATATTCATTTATTAGCACAAGCATGTAATTAGGCAATTAACTGAGGAATCAGAATTGCATACAATTTAAAGTATACCTTGCATTCAATTTCAAGTGCATGATAATGTACAACTGATATGAAAGCTGCTGTAGCAAGTTCCATACAAATCATTTACAGTGCAATTTGTAGAGAGTTCAAAGTGCTGTGGTTTTGCAATCACACACTGATAAGAGTCATTCGATCACAACAGAATCAATACTTTCCATTGTAACATTAACAATGCAATTTTACCTAACACATTTAGGTTACATATAGAGATACTCCCACCTGTTGAACTCAAAGTTGGTAATGACATGATTAAATCCAGTACTTCCGTTCCCAATATAGGGATAATTTTTTTATTCCCATAGTCATATATCCATGACTAAACACATCAATAGTCTTATTTCTTCTATCAACTTTTATCTAAAGAAACATCCGTCGCATTTCTAAATATCTTGATCAAGACACAAAGCATGTCGTTCGCTATCTCATCCTTTCACGTCTGGACTACGGCAATGCACTCATGTAGGGAGCCAAATTAAAGGACCTGGATTGTTTACAATTTTCATTTGCTCCCAATCCAACGTGGAAGCTTCCAATGTTTTCGATTCACCACATCCTTAGACATTTAAAATTTCCTCATGCACACTCCTAATCATTCCTGAAAAAAATGGCAGCAAGCCACCTATAATCTCTTATCAGGAATGTTGAGGAATGACCAGGTGTCTTAATTAGTTAGCTCTCAGGAAAAATGTTGGAACATTCATGATTCAGTGCTTTAGTAGTGTATGGAATACACTAACTGTTTATCGATTTCAAAGACGAATGTCATCGCCTTCACCTTGAGATAAAACTTACCAATTCTTTCACCATCTGGCCAGATCGTGGGTGCTAATTCCTTCATGAATTCTTCCATTGTGACAACACGGTGATACTCCTGGAATGGTTCTACTTGGAAATAGGTATCAAATGGGATTTGGTCCTGAATTAATTAAAAGGATTTTGAAAAGAAGAGTTAGTCAAGGTTCAAATTATGATATTTCAAATAATATACATATGTTACCCAATGCGGCAGTAGATAATTTGATTTAAGAGCACGAATGTAGGAAATGGTCAAAATATGTATATCGAATTCATAAAAAGATCTCTGATACATATTCTATCTAACCACAAATCCATGAAAATAAATAGTACCTTTTGATGTATTTTACTGTCATTTACTCCATTGATTTGTTAACAAAATCAAAACATTAAATGCCTATAATTTGACAAATTATATTTGATGTTTTCAATCATCTGTAACTTTGGTTTGGAATGTGATACAACATTGAATTTGTTACCAAAATGACCCCTTATCATGTATATCATGATATAACTCAATATTCATATTTCTCTCATACTCCCGTTGGGTCAAATATAAATATGGCTCATTCCATGAAGTTGGGGCATATTATGTGACATCCAAGTGAAATTTTCAAAATGGATATTTTCCAACTCTTTCTTCTTTTTTAGGTTCTACATTTACCAAAGTCCAATGTAGAACTTTTTATTTTAATGTAACATTTGGTGTAAAATAACCGCACATGTTCAACAGTTGGATGACATTTCCAAAAATCCTGATGCTACATGGACACCATTTCTCATTTCCATATCATTTTCTAATAAAATAGCTTAAGATGTGGGCCAAGTTTTTATACCTCAATTAACTACTTGGAACCACAAATACATGAAAAGAAACCAGATTTGTCTAGGTTGAACATAACTTAACGAACAAGACATCGTATATTAACTGTTTTATGTAAAAACTCATTGAAAAGTGACTCTTTATTTTGCAATTTGTATAATGAATTTAAATAAATTACATATCAATATTTGTTTGATGTAAAGTACTCTATAAACCATGCACATTGATTACATTATAGTCATAAAGTAAGTATATGAAGTATTATTTACCTGTATTATGTTATAAAATACACTACCGATGCTACATGGACACCGCGTCTTGTAACATTGTTAATAATAAGACTATTCATACTGTTACAATTATTTGAGTGTGAATGGTTTGTCTACTTGTTCATCATATCAAGTAGATACACAGAGTGAATTGCTTGAAATTTATCTAAACACTGTTCATGTAAAATTTACATTTTCTGTGTACTTAAGTATTACGATGCTACATGGACACCGTGCCCTAAAATATTTGGAACAGCTTGAACAGGTGCATCTTTTTCAGATCAATAGAGAGGATGTACTATGATGTTAACTTTTTATGTTATAAGCACACGATAAAATTAATAACATGGATTGTAAAACTACAAATTACACAAAAAGATAACCTGCCATGAAGCATAAAACATAATTACCTATGATACACATACACCATTTCTTACAATTACACAATAACAATACACCATTGATCAAAGAAACTTAAGATGTCCACTGAAACAAACTTCATGCAGTGTTGTTCTTAAAGTACCCTTTGTGATCTTAGTCTCTTTGCTTGTTTCTGATTGAATCATCCTCTATTATTGATAAAGATGATTGAAAAGTTTGATCACTTAAAAAGTCAGTTTGCAAAAAAAACTAATTTAATTGCCATGATGGATTTCTTTGGAAAGGTACTAGTTTTTGAAAATGATGGGTTCCTTGTCTTCATCTCCATAAATTCCAGGACGATAGAACTGTCTTCTGAATTAATGTCAAGAACCTGCAAAGCAAAACAAAATAAACACTAAGGCTTAGTATCTTCATGGAACATTGTGTATTGATATTGGAGTAGATTATTTATTCATGTTGCACTTTTTGTGTTGCAGGAAAATATTTATATTAAAATCATGCTGGAGTATTTTATTTATTATTCATTTAACATGAAAAAGAATAGCAAAGGATAGAGAACTTTAATGATTTACAATTATTTGTTTTATTTATAGTAAATAAAACTAAAATAAGGGAATGTTTATTGTGAATTCAGTGAAATGCTAATGGAAATGGTGTCCATGTAGCATTGTGTATTAATATATTTCATTAGATATACATCTCTCATAATATGCCTTTTTTTCTGTAAAGTGTAGTAAAATGTAGGCAATGTTTTGAATGTTTTGGGTGATGGATAATTTCGAATGGGGTAATTGTTTTAGTCTAATTAGGCAAATTTTATGAAATGCTACATGGACATGGTGTCCATGTAGCATCGTATTGGTAAGCTATATTATTAGCATTAAAAGAGCAAAAACGAATTCATTATTAACTTCAAAGTTTATTAATGATGTGATTCTACAAAAAAAATACAATTTCAACGAACTATAACGATACCCAATGCAAAATATTGCCCATGCTATGCCCGATGCTACATGGACGCCAAATTATTATGGCGTCCGTGACTCAAAATTAATATCATAACATGAAAAGAAATTCTGATTCAGTGTTTTTCCTTTCAATAAAAATGCATTAATAAATACAGACATACAAGCAACATTAAGAAATAATTACAATCGCACTTACCATTCACAAAACTATCCAATGTTTACATTTTGATGCTACATAAAAGTCCCGATGCTACAACGGGACACTAGCGACTGAAACCTTGATAAAACTAGCCCACGTGTGGCAAATTCCAAACAAACCTGATAGCTATTGACCTCTATCCTTACAAAAAGAAATATGGAATGTTTTATTTATCTCCAGGGGGGGATTCCCACAAATTGCATAGGATGTTTATCACGATGCTACACTTTATGGTTAGGACACCATGCACACGGCACGGTATACTTTTTCATGAATATATGGAATGGTCTTCATGAAATTTATTCTCATTTGCAATAGTTTTCAATTGATAAATGCTCTTAATTTTGGAAAATAATTAAAAAATGTATGATAGAGAACTACCCCCATTCAGCAATGAAAACTCCCGATGCTACACGTGTATATTTTGTGGACACCGTGCGTAGCATCGGAAAGGCAATTTTCATGTTGCTTGGGTGAAAAATCAGTCCAGCGTGACGAGGTGTTTTGGTCAGTAAACTATGAATACATGTATCTTTTATTAATCAAATCGATTTCCAAGCAATTCTATGATAGTTTTGCTTACATAAAACTCATATTAATTGTTGTGTTTTCCATGTCACGTTTTTTAGCAAAAATGGTCTTGGACACCACTTAATTTTTTATTTTTTTCTTCTTCAAGGAAGGGTCGATTTTTTGTTTGTTTTCATGGCTCAATACTATAACCTAGTACTGTTTTTGGACACTAAAAAAAATTGATATACACATAGAGTAAAACAGTTTATAAGCTGCCTAAAGTACCAAATTCTGCTATTTTAACAAATGCCCCAACTTCATGGAATGAGCCATATACAAGTTAATAAACCCTACAAGATCATGCACAGAAAAACCTTAGACAGGATTAAACCAAGCTATGTGTAAAGTGTAAAAACCAAGTGTGGACCCAAAGAAGATTTAAAGGTCTTCCCACAATGCATTGTGCCAACGCCAACCAACTAAAGCATGTTTCACACGATGCTCTTAAGTTTAGAAATAAGAAAAAGGAACACAGATAACTAATTTATTCATTGATGAAAACTAGAACCTAAGAAGAGCTCCAACGATGAATGCGATATGAAGCCATGATTGTGTGCTAATAGGTCTATGGGAACGGAGACAAATTGGAGACCAGAATTAGGGCATTTTGCAAAAACGCAATGCATTGTGGTGGTGTCTTTAAAATCTTCTTTTGTGTGGACCTAAAGTCTATTCTTTGTTCAGTACCAATAGGAAAAATATCAATTCAGATATATTGACTTACCGATGATGATCTACGATATGGATACTCTATCCATGGTGGTAATATCAATGTCCTGTCTAAATGATGAGTAAAAGCCAAAGTACCTAGGAAATGATCAGCTTGGTTTCCAAAGCGACCTATATGCATATTGGGAAAGAATATAAAGGTAATAGAGATGATTTAATTATTTATCTTTGTTTAAAATTTAAAAAATAGTACCCCCCCCCCCCCCAGGACGTACCGTAGTAGCTGGAAAATGGGTAAAAATTCACAAGGTAAGATAGGAGTACACAAACAGACGACCCCAATGTTTTTTGTTCATTTACTCTTATTTTTAACAGTATAGGTTGAATGCTGTAGGGGTCTTATGCCCCATGCTATTACCAAACATCCGTGAGCTGAATAGCTTATGAATTGCTCTTGGAAAATCGAAATGTGTCAAAAATACCCTCAATCATGCTGGAAATTCTTGATATTTTTAGGCTCACCCTGTTCCTAGATCTATCATTACCATACCAACATGTACGCAGGCTACTCTGTAACAGAAACATCACTTACCCATGCACGGACAGTAGGCAACATAACCTTTGGGATCCAGTTCTAGAGACTGTACAGCGTGTAATGCTAGGAATAAAATGAGTGAAATTGCAACCCAGACATGGCTTCCAGATATTCTATCCATATCAACCAGATCTGTGAAGTAAAGAATGTTAACATGCTTTTGTAGTTAAGTCGAACAATATCGAAGAAGAATTCATCAATAAAAAGCTAAGTGTTGCACACTCTACTCTATAAATTACAACTTCCTCAGGGGGACACAATCAACTGTGTCTAGAGAATTCATCACCCTACACAAGTTTTACAGACCTGCATAAAATAGAGGAGGGGTATAACATGGTTTTGTTTAAAGAAGTAAAATGCTGCATAGCCATATATGGGTATTTCCACAGTAATGATACCTTTTCTTGTTTGTGGCTCTAAATCTTGTTTCAAATTGATTTTCAAGCTCATATTTGGCCAACACTACTGTAAAGTAGCAGGGAGATAGCGAGCAAAATTTCAGAATCCTAGCTTAATTTTGATTTTTTTTGTTTTTTTTGTACACAAACCCTATGGTAACGGTTGTAACATTTTTTTGACATACACATGTTACAACCGTTAACTTTTCAATCTTGACACAAAATATAAAGGGCTAAATCTTAAAAAGTTGACCATGTATGTGGGTTGTGCTTATTTCTTCAGTTGATGGACATCAATTACTTGAAACAAAACCAACTGGGGGTAGTTCTGATAAATATCAGGGTCTGGAGAACTGTCCGAATGCGTAACGGGTGTAACGTAGGCCCTATGTCAATGTTACAACCGTTATAAAATTAGTCATGAAATGTCATAAAATGTCATGAAACTTGAAAAAATGACAATATTTCAAAGTCCTTTCCCATTATTCAGGTAGCCTTAATGTGTTGAATTACAAAAATCAAGGAGAGCCCTCCTAACAATTAATATATGCCTCCGTAGGCCATACTGCGTTATTCGGGCGGGTACCCGCCCAAAAAACGGGTCGGGTACCCGGGTACGAAACTACTCGTGCATTCACAGCCTTAGTATCATCGATGGTATGATTTCTCCATCAATTCCAGAGATTTTGAAGGTTTTTAATGACCCTAAAAATACCGAACTGATGTCAAAATGGGCGACAGCAATAAGGGCAATTTTTAAAAAAATGGCTCCATAAGTGGACATTTTGTCCGAAAATAAGATATTGATATATAATCCATTTTAGGTGTTATTGTGAGCTTAAGATGTTAAATTGTGTGAAACAAGTTGAGGATCAGACAAAATAAGTCAAGATTTTTTTTTTATACCAATTTATTACAAAAACTGCATTCGTTTGTAAAAAATAACACAAACTTGGTCTTGGTTTATCTTACAGAACACTTGTTTCTAAATACTACTTTTTTGGTTCCAGTGTATCTATAAAGATTGTTTAACATAAAAAATGCTTCCTCATTACAGCTACATCGACGAAAGTGAAAAAAACACCAAAATGGCTAACACATGCCCCCTTTTTTAACATTTGACGGAAAAAAGTTTTTGTTTTTCCAAATTGGCCGGTTATTTTGATTGATAATAGTTTTTATCATCAGAGATTGGCATTACCTAAATGTAATGATAATTTGGAATCCATATGACAATCGATGACGAAGTGGTGATCCATTAAAGGTACATGTAGATGTTCCGATTTTCAACTTGAAGTTTTCTATTCTACATGAAAGGTCATCCTTAAAAAAGTCGTGTTCCAAAGTTTGAGTTGCATAGCTCTAATGGTTCTTATTTTAGACGCACAAGATGCTGTGAACTGTAGGCCTACCCATTGAGTACACAAACTATATCGGTGGTTACCACCATTCGCGGTAATTCGACGTTATTTCATCGATTTCTCAGTAATTATACCGATTTAGGCCGTCAAATTTCAGTATGATAATGAGAAAAATACGAGCTTTCATATGATATGAAAATCTCCGTATGTTTGAAATAATTCTGTGTTACGAAAATGTGATCGGGTCATCTACCTTTAAAGCCTGTATACGGTATTTCTACAGATCATGAGATGGTGCTACACTCCTGACACTGTTATTTTATAAATAGATGAATTTATCGAAGCACGAAACGCTTCCCTTCAACAGTAAGGTAGTAGACAATCGAACATGCTTTCATGTCTTATGTTACTTCTTTCAATGAATTATACTTAAATACCATCTTACTTTTCATTCTGAACCCTTATTTTCCTTCTGAAATTTAATTAAATGGTGTAATTTGTCCCGATTTTCATCGTATTTTATTTCCGTGTCGTTACACTGGTCGGCCATTTTAGATTCATTAAAATCTCGCATTTTCTCGTTTTCTTTCACATCGCTAGCGCTGCGCTATGCATGTCGTTGAACGAAGTGGCTGAAAACATCGTTCTTTCGCTGACTGACGACTCACAAAGCAAGAAACGCTGGATTTTATGTTTTTAAACGCGAATAATGAAATTTTTCTCAAATAATGAGTTTTTCATGCGGGAGGTTTTGGACCATGCGGGCGGTGGACGCAAATCTAAGACTTTCGGCTATATCTTGCCAGACGTCCCGTACGGAATAAACCGTGGACAATTACTACGCATTTTAATTGGTTTGAGCATGCACACTTTAGTTACGGGACGTCTAGCAAGACATTGCCAGACTTTCATTACCATGGCCTAAATGGTGGTCTTGTGTATCGGAAAGAGCAAAAATCCGAGCACGTTAAAAAGGTCACAGATTCCTTTGTAAAGAGTAGGGGATTATCCCGGTCTGTGGCTGTACACACATCAGTCCTCCTAGGTCACAGGGCAGGGGTTGCACAGTTAACACGTCCTGTGTTGTATGTGTGTATTTAAGCCTCCTTCGCGTTTGATTCCGAAAAAAGGAATGTTGCGAAGTATTCAATCAGATTCAGATTCAGACTATATAATAATAATATACATGCTATAATTTAAATAAATAAGCTTACGTTAAAATATTAAAAAGCTTATTTTTTATTATTATTATTATGTCGTTTAGCGTACACGTTCGACCGTGTACTCCATCCAACCAAGTGACAATCACATTAGGATAATATCTACCAATAAACTATTTCATTAACTTACGTTCCTCTTCTTGGTGTTGGGGCAGGGCTCGTTGGGGAGCCGGTTCATTCAACCTTAGACTCTACTCTAGGACAACCAATCTGTTTTCGCCACGAATGTCAACAAACTATTTACAACTCGTCGTACACTTTTAGTAGCCCGTATCCCATCCCGTCACCCGAAGGGATCAACCAGAGGGCACAATACGTGAGGCTTGGATTTTGATTTAATGTGGAAACTGCTGACCAAAAGGTTGATCAAAAAAGCTCCGACCACGGAGTGATCCAGAATTAATTGTAAGTGCTGAAAATAAAAGCGCACTTGCAAAATCATCCTTGGCAACAAATATCAAATTAAACATCACCAGTCTTGTCAATCGCAGAGGGAAGAATTAGTTTTGAAATTTGGTCAGCAGGTCCTCAACTCTGAAAGACATCGCCACCTTCTCCCAGAGAAGAGATCGATTAACCACAACCTCCGTCGCAGCAACATATTTCCTCAACCATTGTGCAATACCAACAAATACCAAAAATCCACCATTCCTTAACATCATAAAAAAGCTCAGCGTTTTGGATGATTAATGTATTTTGCTGATGTCTGTAATTCGTTGCAATAATTTTATGCATGTATTTTTGATATTTATATATATATTTTTATATTGTAAAGCCGGCTTTTTTCAGCTTATGCTGCCTGCTGGCTATTTTTATACCGTGAATAAATAAATAAATAAAAAATAAAAAATCACGATCAGGAAAGAGAAACGAGTGGAGCGTCTTAATTATTTTGATTTGAAAGCGCAGACGGGCTATTTTCTTGCGTATTTTGATGATAGTAGTCCTACATGTATCATGAGGTATCATAGTGGGGGGGCGAGGCCGGGGGCAAGGGGCCGGGGGCAGAGTGCCCCTGAAAAAGAACTGACCGGGAAAATAGGCCCTAAAGGGCAAAGGTAAATCATGAAGGCAAAGGGAAAGGAAGGGAGAAGACTGGAGACAAAAAGGGAAGGGGAAGGGAAAAGGGACAGAAAGGAGAAAGGACGGGGTCGCAAAGCTGGTAGGGAGTATGGAAAAAGGAAGACAAGGACAACAAATGTTTGAAGTAACAGAATTTGGATTTGAGCATATATACAATCATGTTCTTTGTTTGGATGTTGTTTACACTTTGAATTTGACCCCGTAACCTCCCCATTTTGCGCCGCCTATGCTCCCTTACACTTCCTCTTCCTCTATTTCATTTTTTTAAACTCTTTTGTCAAGTGAGGGGGGAAGGGGTGGGGCTTTGCCTGCAAATGATGCATATGATGCAAATCCATTTGAACCGGGGTGGGGGTGGTCAAACAATGTTTTTCACTTTGATAAGGGGGTCAAAACAAAATTTCAGTTTGTAAGGGGGGGGGGGGGGGGTGGTCAAAAAAGTAAGACACCGAAAAATGCAAGTTGCCCAGCCCACCCCCAACAAAGTATTTCTGAACACTCCCCGCTATAGTCGGGGAGCATAGAGTGTTCCAGTCCCAGTCCAAGGCTGACACAGGGAGTTATACCAACATGTTCTTTGATGTTGGTTAAATTAAAACCTAAGTGTACATCCTTGCCAACTTGGGTGTTTGACGATCTTGACCTTGATTTAGGGGTATAGAAGGTCTTATGTGTTTCAAACAGTGTATCATGCTCCCCATGCTGGGCCGGGGATAAAGGCTGCTTTCGTGATTTCATGAGTGGCAACAGCAAAGATGTCTATATTGAATTTTGAAGTATATATAACTTATATAAACAAATAATTCTTCAACACTACTACGTATCCCTAAGTTCCTTTATTAGTTCCTGATCATATTTTTAATCCTGGCAAAATTTAGAAATTTAAATTTCATTTTATTTTATTTTATAAAAACAAATTGTGTTATTTTCTAAATCTGTTGTAAAAACACCAATAAAGATGGTCTAGACTACGAACTCATGATTTGGCACTGTGCAACATTTAAAATAATGTATTTACAATATTAAAGGGACACTAAGAGATGTGTTGGAGGCAGCGCCCTCAATTATGATAAAAACTGAGATTAGTTTATTTTTATAATTGTATTACATGTATGAACTTACACCTATAAGGATTAAGAAAAATCAGCTCTCTTTGTACCAGAAAACGTCGATTCAAAAAATGCTTATCCCGCGGGACCAGCAATTTTACGTCCGACAGTATCCCCGGGCAGTACGCGTGATAACATAACGCGAACCATATTTTGCATAGAGGGCGTTTTTCAATAAATAGCGATGATATTGTTTTAATCTAGTTTTGCTGTGTTTTTTGTTAATAGAAAACAACAATAATGGCGATTTTTAATGTTCATCTTGAATTCTGAAGTAAATTTTTTAAACATTTAACTTTTCAACACCACTTAATGTCCCTTTAATGATGAATAGTGAGATATAGTTGCCTCATTTTTATGAGCTGAACAAAAATGTGACGGGAAACTCAGAATCGAGTTTCATTGGCCTAACAATACATTGAACATAAAGAGATTTTTTTTAAACAAATGAAACATAAATCATTAACCCAATGACAAGCTTTCTCATTGATCTTGTTTTTACTAATATCGACTGAGATCTCAAAGAAGTGACCAGGTATACATTTGTGTAAATCAACAGTATTAAAAAGCTACAAATTACATTTGTTTCATTTCCACTTAACAATTAAAGGCATATTATGTGATCTTTTCCAAGTAGCGCCCTCTATTATTAAAAACGAGTGTCTAAAAGTGAAGACTGAGTATATAAAAAAGTATTGCACTTAGCGGTATCCGTAGCAAGAGCTGGAAGATGCGTCCAAAATGGCGTCGTCATTAATTCCAGGGACGTGTCACGAGTGAAGCTTTAGCGGCGAATAGAAAATCTTGCAGATTTGCATTTTGATCATATAATATCATAAAGATCTTCTAAGTTACAGATCGATACGATTCCTAATCACTTCAAAATCATGGTTTGAAAATAGATTGTACCGAGCGGTACACTCTATTTTTTTCCAATTTTACTCTAAATTCACTCTAAAACTATGATTTTTAGGTTATTAGGAATCGTATCGCTCTGTAACTTGGAATATATTTATGATTTATGATCAGAAAAGTAAGGTCTGCAAGAAAAATCTGCTTTCAATTATTTTTCGAGGATTGAGGGCGTCCCCTGGAAAAGATCACATACCTTTAAGAAGAACTTTCTGAGAGAGTCAGGCAGAGGTGTGCAGATGGGGGTCGGCCAAATTTTTTTGTACTTTGGGGATAAGATACATGTCCATGAAGATTTACAATGATGGTAATAAAAAATTCTGGGTACCCCCCTACTGGGAGATATATGACCCCCTAATAATGACCCTTAATAGTACATTTTCAGAAGTGAAAAAAGTAATTTTTCACAATTTTCAGACTAGTGCCCAATTACTGACAACATTATAATATCATTTCAGTTATGCTTTCCATCAAACATTCATCTTTTGTCTTTACAATGCAATAATAAATTCTTTTTTAAGATATTGGATTGTTCCATTTTTAGAGGGGGGTATAATGGCATTTTCAGGGTTTTCATTAAATGGAAAAAAGGCAAAATGAAGGTCAAGTTGCAATAGCATAGCAAAATTGCCAGTGATTTTTTTTATTGTTGTTTTCCTCAGAGCACCAATAGACATAGATAAAACAATTCAACACATAAAACACGACGGAGACTTGTTCATTATTAATATATTCACACCATATACTCTGGCCATTTTCTGAAAATACAGATTTGAGTATTTTCATACTTGGCGTTAATTTAGTAAATTAGTTCTCTCAACTGAATGAATGTTGCGGTTAAAATAATTATTTCTTTACAAACAAGACCAATATTGTTCATTTCTACAAATAAAGTTAATAAGATAAAATAAAATTGGACTGTTCCATTATTTTCATGGGTAATTCCTACAAAAAAAATCCTGATTATGTGAAAAGTCAGGTTTTGTGATGATGCATCGTAACATAAAACTTGTGCTAGTATATTAAGCAAATGACAATAATATTCTTTAATGTACTTACAATAGTGCGATGGAAATGTGCTATTCCATAAGTTAATGGTACCCTCTCCCCCCCCTTCCCCCCCCCCCCCCCCCCCCCCCCCTATAGAAGGCAAACATTTGTTAACAGACAATTCTGGGAATTCCTATGCCTTCTATACCATTCTGAAGGGACAGGGATGTTTTCTGGGGAATTCTCACCAGCGAAAAAGTAGTTTGAAGAATTCACACACCTTCCATGTGTGTGGGGTGGGGGGGGGGGGGGGGGGGGCGGGGGGGGGGGGGGGGGGGGGGGGGGGGGGGGGGGTACCGTACCATTAATATCAGGAATAGCCCAAATGAGACTATTCCACTCATTAAAGAGGGGTGTTTTGGTTATATCCGGGCAGTATGAATTTGCAATACGTTTGACCAATCAGTTCATGATGACATTGTACAATTTATATTTTTAAGACAGCACTGTTCATGCTATGCCATAGTTTTCTAGGAGAATTTATAGTTACAGAAATAGTTATTTCCATGTAAGATCCGACTATCTGACATGTTGGTTCAATCTCCCAACTATCAAATAGTGTAGTATGTATATCAATACAATACATATTTTGTTGATAATAAACTGTAAGCTATTAACATACGCCTAATGCTATAAATATATTGTGCACGCAAACTCCAAAAGATTTAGAATTGATAATATAACTTTGATTTATGGCTGGTTTGATAGCTGTGTTTTTGTTATAAATAAATTTGTTGGGGTGTTTGTTTGTTTGTTTTTCATTTACAAAGACATAAAACGCCTATTCAAAACTACTTTGTCTATATTTAGACTACTGTTATGATCACTGCACATAATATTGTTAATAGAGCTGCGACACACATGAGCGTCAACTCCGGGTTGACACTTGGTGCCCTTTCATTCCAATATTGGTTTGGCCTTGGTGCCCCAGAACATGGCCTCGATGCCCTTCGAAATGTGTTATTTTTAAGGCCAAAGTGGCTGTGCCCCTAAATTGACGAAATTTGAGGCCTGGTTAACAGTCATGAAGTATTTCCCATTAAAAAAAAGTAAAAGTAAAGACTCGCGCCGAGCATCTCTCTTTCATTAGCGTTTGGGCCAGATTCCCCCATGTAATATATGGCTGTGGGGGGTTCGCCACTCCTCCCGCACAGCGAGTCTGTTTTACTACCCAACATGAATTAATGCCGGAACGAAACGTTTGCTCAATATGATACCCGGGATGATACCCTTTTCAAAGATTTCTTTAAAAAAAGTTGTTACTATTTCATCAGTCACTTTATGGTTAGAGTTTGACAATTTTGACACCCGGTTGAGTAACTTATTTCACAATATGTTATTTCTTGTTTTTTATAAAGAGAAAGGCACTTCTGATCCATGTTTGAACAAACATATACTTTCAGTTAGAGATTCACTTTAGGCTAAATATTAGCCAATAGGCTATACACTCTTGGAAAAAGGGTGCTTCGGGGGTTCTTGGCTGTCCCGTATATGGAACGAACCCTTTATAGAACCTTTATATGTTTTTACAAAGAACCTTTAAAGGTTCAAAAAGAACAAAAAATGCGTGTTTAGAACCTCTAAAGGTTCTCTACAGAAGTTTTGGGGGTTCTTTAAACTAAAAGAACCTTTAACCCTGAGGGTTCCATATACGGGACAGCCAAGAACCCCTGAAGCACCCTTTTTTCTAACAGTGTATCGATCATCTAAAGTATCTGTAAGTGTTGAAAAACACCATTTGCTAGTCAAACCTACACCCCTATTTAATATAATGGAATAATCCAAGAGTACTTAACGACATTCACACTTTAATTTCAGTGAGATTCAATTTAGGCTAAATGTTAGCCAATATCGATCATCTAAAGAAGGCTATCAAGGCCTACCTGTAAGTGTCGCAAAACACCATTTGATAGTCAAAACTACAGGACGTTCACAGTTTAAAACAAACAATAAAGAACAAGTAATACCAAGACTTCCACATATTGAATACATACAGTGTGTTGCCTTCTCATCGAACGAATTGCCACACCTACAAAAACATGAATTGTTATCTGATTTTGAACATTTGAATAGTACCCCTATGAAAGAATGGAACAATCCAACATCATTATACTTTTAAAATGTATTTGATATATTTTGTAGTCTTTTGCAATCAATATCATGATATTTCACTGAAGAAATAGTGAGTAATACTGAAAAAAAAATACAACGATTGTACTTCCTGTATGATACGGGTGAAATTGGACCAATGTTATATAAAAGTTGGGGGGGGGGGGGCGGTAATAAGTGGTTGTGAGTAATAAAAAGTTGAGTCTCCTTCGTTTTGAATGCATTGTATTAACCACCTTAGATGAGAGGTTGCTTCCAGTAAAGATCAATCTTCTAACTACACTGGGAAAGGTACTGTGGCATTGTAAAATATACCTACATTTCAGAGTTTTCGAAATTTTAAAAACTTTCGAAAATAAGCTCACCCCCCCCCCCCCCCCCCCCCCCCCCCTGTACGATAATGGAATATTACAATGATAACAACTTTTTTCTGTGTGCGTGATAAAGACAAGGGATGAAACATCATATGTACAAAAGATAGTGTTCATAGATCTTCATCTTAGGTATCAAACCCTAGTCTAGATTTGGTATGAAACAGTATTTTTCAGGTCTGAAAAGTAGGTTCCTGGGGACCATTTTAGGGGGGCGGTCGAGTTTTCTGGGAGGGGCTATGTCAGATTTTGTAATAGTCATTTTTGTGAATATTGGACCAAACATGTTAAATCACCAAAATATGTTTGAAACTGGC
>CM069448.1:420837-496472 GCA_035610835.1 Ophiura sarsii | reverse complement strand
AAATAGCTCAACCTAATCAATTTCCAAGAAATAAAACTGACCTGAATTTGGATTTGCCCTAAGTTGATTGGGGGGGGGGGGGGGGGGGGGGGTAGGGAGGCAAGGTAAACATATATTAGATAGCTTTCTTGTCTTGCTTATACTATATAGATTATGCTATAGATTCCCAGTAAATTTACGACACCGCTTCCGTTTTTGGTATGGTTTCACAAGAATATACATATTTACCTACCACATATAATTATTCCAATGTTTGGGTTTTTGTTAATACTAGTACTTCCGTGGCAGACATTTACTAATTTGAAAATTTGTGCCCGGAGGTATTTTAATCAGTTAAAATTATTTATGAATAAAGAAAATGAAATAAATTAGTCCTTAATTACAGTACCCACTACCCATATGGGCACGTGTTCCTCCCATAGTGTTACATGTAGGTGGAGCCAAACCAAAAAAATGGAAGCCCTCTGTCCAAATTCTGTTTTTCACAGACAATTTATTTTAATATTTAGTACTCACCTTCACCTAGTTCTTGAAGATAATTAGACTTGATTGATACCAACCTATGGTTGGGTATCGTGTACAGGCAAAATGCAATGTTGAAGGGAACCATTTTAGTCACATGAAAAATCCTCCGTTTTTGAAGACTCAAAGTTGTCTTTGAATGTTCTCTACATATTCATGGTATTGCCAAAAAAATAAGAGCTATTAAACAAGAGTGTCTGAAATAATTAATTGTGCATTATAATTTTTTTATTTGCGACTAGCAAGTAAACAAGGGGTAAAACACAAACTCATCTTCGTCGGCTATCTTGAAAAACAATAAATCACATGGTCAAGTTGGTAATTTTTTCCTTTCTGTGTACTTAAGGCTACTGGATTGAATTTCATCCATATCAAATCTATGCATATTGGTCAAAAAACTAGGTGAGCACTACATTTTAAGTTAAACCTATCTGTTATGTCTGTAAAAAACAGAATTTAGACATTAATTACCTTGTTAATTTAGTCACATGATAGCCTTGTCTTTTTGTATGGTTCCCCCTTACACAATTTGTCTGAACAAGTACCCAAATCATGAATTGGGTACTGTATACTAGAAAATAATGTGCTATTACTTGGGCAAAATTCAATCCGGTAGCCTTATAACAAAGAAAAACCACGTCCACACGGTTTGCTGATTTTTCAAGATGGCAAAATGTTTACGATTGCCCTGTGCATGTTAACCTGCGCCACTTTCGGTGATGAACTTATGTGAAGGGCCACACTGTGGCAAAGGTGAGGAGGCTATTCGCCCTTAGTAACCCATACTTCTACCAATCATCTATATCATTGAGTGTACAGACACAGACCGGAATGGTCCCCTACTCTTTACGAAGGAGTCTGTGACCTTTTAACATGCTCGGGGATAGCTCTTCCGCTACACGAGACCAACATTTCTATGTGACTTCCGAACCATGGTGCACCTAGGCTATGTACATGCCTACTTCAGTCTGCACGTCTGAAGGAGGTATGGGGAAGAGGCTGTATTGGTATCGTATTGATTGAACTCACGCTCAAACAATCCACCAACAGAACTACGGTGCGCAGCAGTGTTATCATCTGTTATGACGCTCTAACTGACTGAGCCACCTCGCCACTATACATTGTAAGGAGATTGATGTTAATGTAACACAAATATGTTCACAAACAGCTCGTTGTTACTTGCTAAATGGCCAACGATGGTTGGTTTTGTGTTTTGCTCACTATCATAAATACCAGATTCTAATGTGACTTTTCGGAACACTTTTGTTTTGCTAGCTTATAAATATAATATAAATTTGTCGGCAATGCCATGAATAGATCTCAGAGACATTTAATTAAAGGACAATTTTCGTCCTAAAAAAGGTGATTGTGGCATAAAAATGGATGATTTTTCAGGTGACTAAAATGATTCCATTTCGACTTGACGTCTGTACCCGTGGCGATACCTTAACGGTAAGTGGCTACAAAAACAAGCATTGACTTGCTACGTCGTATTTGTTAAAAACAACAAAATGCATTTCCTGGTAGTTAAATTTAAGTTTACCTTGCTGGGAGAGGGTTTCTTACCGAATGTAATGGTATCATCGATGGTATGATTTCTCCATCAATTCCAGATATTTTGAAGGTTTTTTAATGACCCTAAAAATACCGAACTGATGTCAAAATGGGCGACAGCAATATGACCTCGTTCCATAACCTATTCACCTGCGATAGTTCCTCTCACACAGAGTTCCGGTTGCCCACCACATTTCACTGGCCAATATTTACCGGGATATTTACACAATTAATATAACATTTTCCTATACTAATTTAGACATAATAGGTCGTTTTGACTGTAAAATGTAAACTATGTTAAAACAATTAGTATAGTCAGAGAATATAAAGAGGGGAAATTGGAATCGCAAAACAAGAGCCTCTCATATAATGGCTTATAGGCGTGGGTACGCGATGCGACTCGTAAATGGGGGCGACGCTATGATTGACAGCACAAAATCCCTTATTTAGGCAAATGAGACGCGTGATGTGACTCGCAAATCGAGGGCACTATCACACTAGAGGCTTGAATCTCGGCAATGGTAAACTGTGTACAGTGGCACCGGCCGGTCGTCTTTTTTCAACGACTGACCGTTGTCTTATGATCGGGAATCAGTGAAAATTGACATTTCAACGCGTATTTACACTGCATTTCGCTAAGGTTAGGGCCGATTTTATATCGTAAATATTTCATTTTCAGTAACATTTATGGGGCTGATAATTTATCTAGGATTAAGAGTGCATAGAACCAAGGAGTTATCATGATAACTCCTTGATAGAACACACTGGACCCAGGTAAGTGAATAGGAACTTCTAGAAATACCCAAACTCGAAACGAAAATCGACGACAATCGAACATGTCATTATGTTTTCATTCGGCAATATCCTCAAAAAGGTCTTACATACGGAATAAAGCACACGGCAGCTATCATATTTACAATGTAATTCAAAGCAAATCAATTGCTGCCTTGTGCTTTATTTTGTATAAGACCTATTTGATTTTGAGGATATTGCTCTTTCATTTCATAGCTCTCATACTGAGTCGCATAGCGACGTATGAGAGCTATGGAACAGAGCTAAACGGTAGGTATGTATCAAGAGTAGACTATGCTATAATTTAAGCTTACATTAATAATTCATATTAAAAAGCTTATATTTTTTTATAATATAGTTTACGTGTAGTTTAGGGCAATATCCTCAAAAAGGTCTTACACACGGAATAAAGCACAAGGCAGCAATTGTTTTGCAGTTGATTTACATTGTAAAAATGATATAGCTGCCTTGTTCTTTATTTCGTGTGTAAGACCTATTTGAGGATATTGCCTAGTTTAGACCGTGTGTTCCATCCAACCAAGTGACAATCACATTAGCGGATAATATCTACAAATAAACTATTTCATTAACTTACGTTCCTCTTCTTGGTGTTGGGGCAGGGGCTCGTTGGGGAGCCGTTCATTCAACCTTAGACTCTTGGACTAGGATAACCAATCTGTTTTCGCCACGAATGTCAACAAACTAATTACAACTCGTCGTACACTTTTGGTAGCCCGTATCCCGAAGGGATCAACCAGAGGGCACAATACGTGAGGCTTGGATTTTGATTTGATGTGGAAACTGCTGGCCAAAAGGTTGATCAAAAAAGCTCCGACCACGGAGTGATCCAGAATTGTAAGTGCTAAAAAGCCCCCTGAAAAAAGGGAAAGGGAAGGGAAGGGAGAAGACTGGAGAAAAAAAGGGAAGGGAAGGGAAAAGGGACAGAAAGGAGAAAGGACGGGATCGCAACGCTTGTAGGGAGTATGGAAAAAGGAAGACAAGGACAACAAATGTTTGAAGTAACAGAATTTGGATTTACGCATACAATCATGTTCTTTGTTTGGATGTTGTTTAAAATTTAAATTTGACCCGTAACCTCCCCCATTTGCGCCCCGCCTATGCTCCTTACACTTACTCTTTTATCAAGTGAGGGGGGAGGGGTGGAGATTTGCCTGCTGCGCCCCCCCCCCCCCCCCCCCCCCACCCCCCCCCCCCCCACCCCCAATCATGGCCTGAATTCTAGATATGAAAATATCTAGAAAATATCTAGAATTAATAATATCAATATAATAATATCAATATAAATTTAGCGTCACAACACTAGAGAGAGGGAGGGGGGGGGGGGGGGGGGGGGGGGGGGGGGCGGGGGGGGGGGGCGGCGGATGGTCAAAAAAGTAAGACACCGAAAAAATGCAATTTGCCCAGCCCACCCCACAAAGTATTTCTGAACACTCCCGGGAACACTCCCCGCTATAGTCGGGGAGCATAGAGGTGTTCCAGTCCCAGTCCAAGGCTGACACAGGGAGTTATACCAACATGTTCTTAGAGGTTGGTCGGGTTAAATTAAAACCTAAGTGTACATCCTTGCCAACTTGGGTGGTAGACGATCTTGACCTTGATTTAGGGTATAGAAGGTCTTATGTGTTTCAAACAGTGTATGCTCCCCATAAATGCTGGGGATAAAGGGTGATTTCATGAGTGGCAACAGCAAAGATGTCCATATTGAATTCTGAAGTATATAAATTATATAAACAAATAATTGTTCAACTACTACTGCGTATCCCTAAAATCCTTTATTAGTTCCTGATCATATTTTTAATCCTGGCAAAATTTAGAAATTTAAATTTTATTTTATTTTATTTTATAAAAACAAATTGTGTTATTTTCTATCTGTTGTAAAACACCAATAAAGATGGTCTAACTACGAACTCATGATTTGGCACTGTGCAACACTTAAAAAAATGTATTTACAATATTCATGATGAATAGTGAGATATATAATTGCCTCATTTTGATTAGCTGAACAAAAATGTGACGGGAAACCCAGAATCGAGTTTCGTTGGCCTAACAATACATTGAACATTTTTTTAAACAAATGAAACATAAATCAGTAACCCAATGACAAGCTTTCTCATTGATCTTTGTTTTTACTAATATCGACTGATATCTCAAAGAAGTGACTAGGTATATTGTGTAAATCGACCTATCAACAGTATTAAAAAGCTACAAATTACATTTGTTTCATTTCCACTTAACAATTAAATACAGTTTGTAAAATTAAATGCAACAAACGAAATTTATACTATGATTATAATCATTGTCATGGGTAATGGAGCGAGCGCAGCGAGCGTGTCACACGGCGTGGGGTCCAGAGTCAAATAAATGACAATGTTATGTGTCGTTGCTTCGTCACCGGTGGCCATTGTATTTAAAACATATGTGCATTTTTTCAGCAACGGTTCTTTCTATCAGTGTACTTTAGACCATCAAATCCCATGATTCCGCTTGTCAAATGAACCGAGAGTGACGATCTCAACCAACACAGTCAACATTGGGGGTAGTCGATCGCCTCCCTTGTCCCCCCCCCCCCCCTCCCCCTCTGGGTACGCCACATGATTTGTTGACTCCCCACCCCCAGTGACCCTGTTGGTGTTGCGCGAAGCCTTTGCCGTCAAGTGAGAAACTTGAGATCAAGGTGGGGGGGGGGGGGGGGGGGGGGGGGTGGTGTGGGGGGGGGGGGGGCGTTCCTCAACCCGAGCACCAACAGGCTTCATTGCGTCCAAAACACTTAAAAAGCATTACTACGATACGAATAGTATAATAATGAATACCTGACATCCTTTTTAAGTCAGTCACTAAAACTATGCTTTCTCAATATCCATGATAATTTTCATGAGCATACGGATTTTAACCTACCTAAATGGACACTAGGTTAGGGTAGTCGGAGGATCTATATTGGCAAGCCTCCCTCGCTGGACGCTGGAAGGTATTCAGAGGATAAATGATTAGATCATTCAGGGCTTGTAAATTACTAGTATGACCGTTTTTGTGCAATGTCAGACACAGAAATTCGCACATTTTTAGATGCATTGGAGGGTGTGTATAAGCACCTGTGAAACCCATTGTCCATCATCCATCCATTGAGACGATGTTCACTCACGGTCAAGTCCATACCTGTAGAGCGGTTCACGGGTAACGAAGTCATTTTCGATTGAAGCGATTTTAGATTTAAAAAAACCCCTTAATTTGGTCCGGTAGTGTATACAAATATAAATACTTAGTTGATAAAACATTGACACTAATTCGTGTGATTTATGCAAAACATGGTAACACTAAAATGACGTTAAAACGATAAATGACATTAAAATATTTCACTTGTATTTTTTAGGGCTAGTACTTGCTCCATACTAGCGTGACTTTTTTCGAAATCTAAACTTTTGATTTTACCAAATCAGAAATAGCACAAGTTTATACAGGGTGGTTCAATAAAACCTTGACAGTTTTTTGAAGCCATTTTTTTAAAATTCTGTAGATTTAAAAATATATATTTTTCAATATTCATCAACTATATGATCTTGACCAACTATGCTGAAATATCATTACAAATAACCTTATGGTTGCAAAATAACAGCTATTTGAACAAAGTCTGTCCCATTTCACTCTGTCCACGGGTACTGATTTCGCGACGTTACAACCAGTGTGGTTCAATAAAACGTTGACAGTTTTTCAAAGCCATATTTTTAAAAATTGTGGGATTGGGTGGTTTTCTTTACATATTCCTCAAAAATATCATCTTGGCCGTCTATGCTGAAAATGTCAATGTTAATAATGCTATGGCGGCAAAATGATACCTATTTGAAGGGAATCTCTCCAAATCTCTTTGCCCACGAGTAAGTCTACGGGAAATGCCCAGCAAGATAACATTAAATGGCATCGTCACTGTTAAGGCATAGAGCATAGACAATTACACTTCCAATCTATGAAAATCAATAATTTTAATTAGGGTCACTCGGGTATTATTATTACGTATTGATTTCACACCTGAATAGATAGTTAAGATGTTAACAATTACACTGGTTTCACCTGGCGGGATCTTCAAATCTTAGATTACTTGCATACAATTCATCATTCAGTATTCAATGTAACGTTGTGAAATCAGTACCCGTGGACAGAGTGAAATGGGACAGACTTTGTTCAAATAGCTGTTATTTTGCAACCGTAAGGATATTTGTAACGATATTTTCAGCATAGATGGTCAAGATCATGTAGTTGATGAATATTGAAAAAGATTTTTTTTTTAATCTACAGAATTTTAAAAGAAATGGCTTCAAAAAACTGTCAAGGTTTTATTGAACCACCCTGTATATATTACAAATTGAAGTTCAAAGTTTGAATTTCTTAACACAACAACTTTCCAAAGTTACACTTTGGGCTTCTAGTTTCACCCAGCAAATTATCCAAGGAACGATACCACTAAACCATTTTAACCTCTGTAATTTTAATTGAAACCAAAAGTCACTGGACACCGATTGTCCATGCATCCTACAAATTTACAGAAAACACTGGGAACCCATTGATCTACTGCGTTAGCTTTTTGGTATTCTAGATTTTCAAATTGATGAAGTAAAAAAAATTTGAGACATTCGTTTATAAGGATAACACTTAACAATATTCAGTGAATTAAAATATTCTCACTGAGAGTTGGTTGTCTGACTCAAATAAGCACAAGAAAACTATTGATGAACTTACTTTACCTGGTTATGATCGGTTTCATATTCCTCGTCCAAATAGACATGGTGGTGGAGTAGCGGTAATACACAAACAAACAATAACCAGAAGTACCAGCTCCCTGTTCAAATTTCTCTCTTTTGATATGATAGTCTTTGTTGTGATTTGACATTTCAGGAACATGTTCTTCTTTCAAATTGATAGTCATATACAGACCAACCTATAGCAAGAAACATCGCGTTACTGCCAGTGTATTTCTTCAAGAATGTTCGGACTTTCTCAGTTCACTGTTATTTAATTCAAAGAATAAACTCCTGATTGGTGATTTTAACTTTCATTTTGAAGATACAAATGATAACGACACTTCACGATTGAAAGAATTGTTGGATATTTGTAATCTTGATCAGTACAGGCCTATTGATTCTCCGACTCACATCAAAGGACATATTTTGGATTTAGTCATTGCTCGCGCCTCTGATAATCTTATCAATTCTGTTAATGTCGACTGTTTGATGACCGATCATGTTTCAATTCTCTGTAAGCTGAACCTCAAGAAACCTCGCCCTTTAAAACAGAAAATTTGTTTTAGAAAACTTAAAGGATTTTCTCTGGGCATTGAAAAATATTGTGCAGATATTGATTCATCAACAGATCTAAATGAAATTGTTCGTAAATACAACTCATCTCTCCGCTACATTTTTGATAATCACGCACCTCTAAAGTCTCGCACGATTACAACTCGACCTTTAAATCCCTGGTATTTCCCAGAGATCGATGAAGCAAAGAAATTGAGGAAAGAGAACGCAAATGGATGAAATCAAAATTGGAAGTGGATCGTGACATTTTTATAACTCAACGGCAACATGTTTATTACATGATTTATGATGCCAAAGCAACGTATTACAGAGACAATATTTCAAATTGTGCTGATGAGAAAGAGCTCTTTAAGATTGTGGAAAGTCTTTTATTTCAGTGGAAATCCAAAACTTTCTTCTCAATATTCTAAGGAACAATTGGCGCACATATTTAACAATTTCTATTTTTCAAAAATTACTAAAATACGCAACATCTTAGACTCTGAATCTACTGACAACCTGAGCTCCCTACTATTTTAGACAATGAACATGATTTAACTTCATATGATGTTGGTTTCCCTCCTGCATCGGAAGAAGAGGTTTGTAAATCCTCAGAGCTTCACCATCAAAATCATGTATTCTGACCCTATTCCTACTTGACTTTTAAAGAAACATCTTCACAAGCTTGCTTCACGTCACTTATAACACGGATTGTTAATCTTTCGTTGGAGTCTGCTGATTTCCTATCTTGTTTCAAGACTGCTCTTGTCACACCTTTTCTTCAGAAGCCATCGCTTGACTTTGAGATCTTAAAAAACTACCGTACTGTCTCAAACTTGGCTTTCATTTCAAAAATAATTGAAAAAGTTGTATCATTTTGGATAGCTGATTACCTCGCTTCTAACAACCTATATGAATGTCAATAATCCGCTTATGGGAAACACCACGGAACTGAAACAGCATTATTACGTGTTAAGAATGACATTTTATGTATATAATATGGATCAAAAACGTGGTGTGCTTTTAGTCCTTGTTGGCCTATCTGCTGCCTTCATACCATAGAACACAGTGTCGCGTCTCTCATAATTTGGTGTCAGAGATAGTGAACACAGGCTGTAAACATAAATGGATGGTTGTTTGTCATCATTCATTCCGCTCCTCCTCGGTGTCCCCCAAGGTTCTGTATTGGCCCGCAATTCTTCACCATTTATTCATCTCCAATAGCGAAAATTGCCCGCAAACACGGTATACAAGTGCACATGTACGCCGATGATGTATTTATCTTTTCACTTTGATAGTCTATCTATCTAGCCTATTTCACTCCACTGCAGAAGGAAGGCCTCTTCATCAATTTTCCATTTCACTCTGTCCTGAGCTGTCCTTTTCCACGTAACGTTGCCATACTCTATGATGTCGTCTATCCACCGTCTGTTTGGCCTACATCTTCCTCTGGTGAATGCTCTGGGGATCCAGTCTGTTAAATTATGAGTCCATCCGTTGTCTTTCCTCCTGGCTAGATGGCCAGCCCATCTCCACTTTTTAAAATTTTATTTCCAGTATGATGTCCCTCACTTCTGTTTTCTTCCTTAAAAATCTGTGTTGGTCACCCTGTCCCTTCTTATAACGCAAATCAATATCCTTTCCATTGCCCTCTCAGTGACTTTTAGCTTCTTCTCCAATCTCTTAGTTGTTGTCCATGTTTCTGAGCCATACGATAGCACTGGGATGATACACTGGTTGAAAATTTGCCGCTTTAGTGACAATGGTAGCTCTTCATCACGAAAGATAAAGCTGAGCTTACCAAACTTCACCCATGCTAGCTGTATCCTTCTGTTCACTTCCCCTGCTGTTTCATTTTCCAGAGAAATCTTCTTGCCCAGGTATATATAACTGTCCCCTCTTTCTATGGTTTTTCCTTGAACTGTTATAGCATAATCTTTCAGCTTGTTGCACATCATCACTTTTGTCTTCTTGATGTTCATGTTAAGTCCAGCCTTGTTGCTCTCTTCACTCAGTTCTCGGATCATCTTCTGCAATTTCTGGGGCTCATGGCTGAGAAGTAGGATGTCATCTGCAAATCTGAGATGGGTAAGGTGTTCACCATCGACCATAACTCCCATACCTTGCCAATCCAGGTTTCTGAAAACATCCTCCATGGCTGCAGTGAATAGCTTTGGGGAGATTGGATCACCTTGTCTCACACCTTTCAGAATTTTGAAGGCTTCGGTTGTGGTGCTCTCTAGGTGGATTCTAGCACTTGGATCCTTATAGATTGCCTTGATTAGGCGGATGTACTTTTCATCACTGACCTGCTTTTCCAGCGCATTTAATAGAGACTGGTGGTCTAGACTGTCAAATGCCTTCTCATAGTCCACAAAACCGAGACATATTCGCGATATTCTTTCGACTTCTCTATAACCTGGCTTAATGTTTGAAGATGGTCTGATGTCCTGAATCCTGCTCTAAAACCTGCTTGTTCTCTAGGCTGGTTTTCATCGAGCTGTTTCTCAACTCTGGCAAGAATAATTCGTGTAAAGACTTTGTACATGTGAGGGTGCAGGCTGATAGGTCTATAGTTTTTATGTCCTTCATATCCCCTTTCTTGAACAATATAATAATCTTCGATTCGTTCCACTGGGTAGGCACTTTCTCAAGTTGCATGATCTTGTTGAACAGTTTGGTTAGGATTGTTACAGTTTCTTCTCCTCCTAACTTGAGAATGTCTGATGTTAATTGATCCTCCCCAGGAGCCTTTCCTTTCTTCATCTTGTTTACTGCACTCTCCACTTCTTCCTTGAGAATAGGTGGAACATTCTCTGCTTTTCTACTCCAGTTTTCGTTCTGTCTCCAGTCTGGTTTGTCTGTGTCTCCAGTCTGGTTTGTCTGTGCTTGTGATGAAATTGCCTCTCGTTCTCGAATTGAATCTTGTATCAAGGACATAAAATCGTGGATGACTGTAAATAAGTTGAAATTGAATGATGACAAAACTGAGCTTCCAAATATCATAATTTCAAATTGCTTCATTCAACATTACGGCTTCTACTATTGCTCGTAATCTAGGAATTATATACACCTAAACAGTGGAACTCACTTCCTTCGGATCTTTGATTTTGTGATTCACTTGATGTTTTCAAAAAGAGCCTTGGGCCATTCCTTGGGAGCGCGGTAGAAGCAAGCGCGTTGGCAATAAACAAGTGGTGTGACATAAAACAGAGAAATATTGTAGGAGGGGACAGATTTATTACCTTAAAAAGCTTGAAAAGCGTGGTTAGAATAGTCTAGAACTGTTAAAGGGATGGAACCGTAATGTCATGCTCTGTAAGTATAGGGCTTCACCTAAAGCGTCACTCTCTGGGGCGTCCTTTCCGGGGATGCAGTCAAAAAATCAATGAACTTTGTTGTCCCCTTTTGCGCCACCTCCCCCACTCTTACACTCCCCACTTATCTTTGCGCTTAGTTCTCTTCTCGTTTTTATATATGAGTTTACCGAGGCAAGCTACTACCTAACACTACCACGGGGAGACGAACTGATGTACCGACGTACTACTATTGACGTCTAGGGTTCTGCACACTTAATCTGAATCACCGTCAACGACTTGATATTTGGGGCAAACAACTCATCGATTGGGGAAAAGTGTACTTTAGGTCCCAGATACTGGTATACCAGTATCGGTCAATATTGGAACATAACATTTGCCAGTATCGCTCGATACTGGTACGATTTTACTGTTCCAGTACACCAAATTTGAGTTCCAGTGTCGTTCGATACTGGTACACATGCTACCAATAGTAATTTGTCCCAGTATTGAACGATACTGGTACATACGGTTCCAGGATCGCCCGATACTTGTACATTTAAATGTGCCAGTATCGGCCGATACTGGAAGACTGACTTTGTACCAGTATCGAACGGTACTGGGTGTTCTAGTATCGGACGATACTAGTACAGTCCAGAATCTGGGACCCAAAGTACACTTTTTCCCACATCCTATAGGCTGATAAACTGGCAATGTTATGAAAATATCCTATCCACAAGAGGTACGTAACATCATTACAATATAGAGAGAACCTGAGGGATATCACCCATCTATTAATCAACTAGGAGATTAATCGCCATTTAACAATTATATACAACTATTAAATAATGGGATACCATATCAAAGCTTGTAATATTATTAAATATGATTATGTTATCACTGCTGTTACGAGAGTGAACCACTTTATTTGAAGAGAGAATAATTGCCTCTGGAAATAAATCTTCAGTTATATAGGGTGTCCCAAAAAAAGGTGCACATGTTCGATATCATTGCCCTCATTGATTACTCAGTAATTGGCTGTAATCTTTATATAATTTTAAATATACCTTTAGATGGCTTTCAAATGCCGTTGGTATGATTGTAATTGCTTTTCCCAGTCTAACAATATGCTTGATCAATCACGAGTTATTAAAAAAGGGTTTTGCCACTTTTTAGGGAAAAACGATACTTGTGGAAAGAGTCATTTCGTTTACTTAATAATCAGTATTTACTAATTGACGTTTATATGAGCTTCAGGACTCAATTACCTTTCAAATACCGAATTTGCTTTATCCTATCTAAAATATTATGTTTGATTAAGGTTTGAGTCAAATTTGTTATATTTGAGTCAAATTTGTTATGTTTGAGTCAAATTTGTGATATATTGTTATGAAGAAATGCTTTCAAAGCGTTAAACATAACAGCAATTTTACACAAAGATGATTTCTTTCAAAGTACAACTTTGATTTTTTTTGCTCACGGTGAAACAAGCATATCTGTGGGTAGATTTAAGCAAATTTGACATACAACAGTTTATTTAGTTATCTTGATGCTCGTGCAAACACAATATCTAATACGAAATGTTTAAAGATAAAAATGACACATTCCCCAAAAAACATAAACAAGCCTGATTTTGAATGCTCGTTGTTGATTAAGCATTTATATAAAGATTCAGCAATTTGGGCAATGATGTGGAACATATTCACCCTTTTAGGGACACCCTGTACATCATTATTATAAAACTACAAGCTCAGTGTCAGACAATATTTATTGGATGTCTCTGTTGATGTTGGGTAGCCACTAGATGAACGTGTTGCTTGTTAGATATGCCCAGATATGCTTGGCACGCAAGTTTCTGAGACAAACCGATTTGCCATTCATCAGAGGTCTCATTTGAATATAGTATTTGACATTGTTTGGTGGACATGTTGTGTAGTACTGTAGATAACACAAGTCATACTCTATTTTAATTTTTATACTTCGATATAAACATTGCAGACAACCCAGACACCCCAGGGGTAATGCAAAAGTCGCAATATCATTCTGGCGTGGTAAACCATAACGAGTTATGGATCAACTTGCATTGACTTCAGTACCATAGTCAAACCTAGAAAGAATTAAGTAACAATTTTGTATTTATTCAAGGAAAATCTCATCTCGTTCTTTAATAGAAGCACGTGTGGTCTTACAGTTGGATATTCTATTTGAAATCCATACACCCCTAAGGAAGACATTACCTTAATCTCCCACGCAGGGAGTGTAGATATTTAATGGAGTCATCCATGCAGGTAACCCCCATTGCAAATCCACACTCCCTGTGGAGAAGATTAAGGTAATGTATTCCATCATAAGGGGGTGTGAATTTCAACAGGAATAGCCTAACATTGCGGAGTTACAAGTTAGAACTGGTTTCATAATTGCTTTGAGGTGTTGGGAATTGATATCGGATATGGCGGGAAACTATATGGATCACTGAAGATATCGGATATGGCGGGAAACTATATGGATCACTGAACAACTTGGAAAAGGAATTCGGTTGCAAACGTATCACCAAAACGCACATGATCATTGCGGTGTCGAATATGAACTTGTGAGAAGCCCTACAAACATGACAAATGGAGACATAAACACATATCCCCGAGTCATATCATTTGTCATGCTGTGTCCTAAGAGAGTAATTGGCAGTGGTATGCCAGGATTTTCACATACTATAAATTGAGTATTTAATTAGTCAATCTTCACGAAATTAGTCCTATAAGACCTTAGGTTAGATTAACCATAAATACCGGATTGCTTTCCAGTATTTATGGGTTAACACTTGTCAAAATAATATCTCCTAGGACTGATTTTCAGAAGATTGCCTGATTAATTGTATTTGGGACTAATTAGGTCTTTTTAATATAGTAAATCATTGCCACATTGTGACAATAAATCGTGAATTACATACACATCTACATACACATCTACATCTACACTCGGCAAAGTCCAATTCCTGGATATATAACTCCAAGGCCCCAGTTTCCTTTCAAACCGGGATGATCCCATACTCTTTATGAAGGAATCTGTGACCCTTTAACGTGTCGGATTTTTGCTCTTCCGATACACGGGACCACCATTTATACGTGATTTTCGAACCACGAGGCAATTGAGACTAAGTACCTTGCCCAAGGATACAAACATGCTAGACCTAGCGGGGCTCGAACTCACAACCTTTGTATTGTGAGACCGGCGTCCTATCCACTAGACCACACATGCTCTTTCCAGGGTGAATACAAAAGAATAGGAGACATAGGTTTCATGGCGGTCTGCAATTTTTTTAAAAACCACTAGACCATGACCAACTCACCGTCAGTGCAAAGCCCAATTAATAATGATATAAAAATATTCTAACAATCTGAGATTAATCCGATGAAGGAATAAGACAGCTAGCATAATTTGCGTAAACCATGTCATTTACTACTCTGTACAATGGGATTTACATATATACAAACCAGAACATGATATGGTTTACATTTCAATACTTTGCATTCAAAAATATTGTATATCATCCATCAATAGACAATAGCAAAGATTTAATAGCTACATAATTCATAAATTTGATGCATGAATAATTCTGTGCAATGTTCAATGTTGCTTAGTTCTCATGAGAAAGCCTCAGCATGTATGAAAGTTGTGGTAGGAAAGCACCAATCATGTCAATAGTGTGTTTATACCAATAATTGACAGAGAAGGACATTTATAATTAGAAATGGGACCTGTAAATCAACTTCAATTTCTGCCATAAGAATAAGAATAATTTAGCATGTTAGCATGATAAGAATATGAATAATTTCTCTTTTAACATATTAAGATATGTAATCTTCCACTGTAATGTTACTTTACCTTACTTTGTGAATTACCATTGTTTATACTACAAAATGGGTTGACTTGCCTTGTTGGTCACTCTTTTCGTAAATGATGATGGGTTTTTCTCATCTTTTCAGGATTTTAACTTTATTAGTTGTAATTGACAATGAAATCAAATTGGTCATGCTTCAGTGGTTTTAATAAGGATTAAATCGATGCTGAAAGAGAGTCCTAATTTGTTTGATACACCCTGTATAGGCCTATGCAGTTCATGGTACAATAGCTTGCAGTTACGACAGATATTTTACCGGCAACAAGCAGACAATTACTCTGAAGTGGATGGACCCGTGATGAAATCAAAATGCCACTAACTATACAAATGAAGCATTTGAATATATTACTAAGTAGTTATTTTGTTCCAGTTTCGTTTATCTTCATTTATGTACCACACCGCCTTCAGTGGCGGCGGAAGCCAAATAAATTAAGGGGCAAGTCTAAATGTTACTTTGTAATGTTGGAACATGTATGGAAAATGCCCGCAAACATTTCTGGAAATATTGTTTTTGTGTAACAAATTGAGCTTATCGAGTGGTCCAGTGTTACGTTAAAACACGTTATCTGTATTTTGTTTAGCTCAAGGAACCAGGGTCATCAAAATGGTGCCCGTCAGTATTTGAGTTCTACGTAATACCCATGGAAGAGTATGGAAGAGTGAATAACCTGTAATGCTTACAGAAAACTTTGATTTTAAAAGTCAATAGCGATTGAAAAAGACAACAAATATATTGCACATTTTCTAGGAAATGGTAAAAGAAAGCCACTGTTTTCATGTAGCATCGAGGCAACGAGATTCTTTCAGGTTGATCAACCTTAAGGATTATGAATATTTTATTACAGTAATGAATATACATCCATGGTACATCTGATGCGACTGAGCAAATATCAAAATAATTTCTAGCTAATAGAGTAGACTAGTCGGAGCATAATTTTGTTTACCATCATGTCAGCAAATCTAAATTGGCTGTGTGGGTTTTCGTTCAATGAATGTTGTTCTATATCAAGTTACGATTTCATCTAGGATATGTAGGACAGGAGATAACGGAAAGGTATATTATGATATTGTTTTGAATCTTGGTATACAACAGGTTGATAATTAGAGTAGCCGAGAGGTGGCACGAAATCTTTTGTCGTTTCCTGTTTATAAGGAAAGAAAATGTAACATTGTGACAAAGCTATTAGACACCAGACCAGATTACGCGTAACTAGCTTCATTATTGAAGTAAGGCATACAAGGCGGAGCTGCAGAAGTAGTACGCTAGACTTAATAATGATAGTGACTTTACTACCAAGCTATTTAATCTAAAGTAATGTTATATTTGCATAACCTAACGTATAAATCGTAGTGACAACGAGATAGATCTTTTTATGACTGGCAACATTTTCAAATCACTTTTTATAAGGACATGTACGATAGGTGATGCAAACTATAATAATATAATCGTCTAACGGTACTTCTAATCTGAAACTTGGATTTTCGTAGCGCTTCTGTAGAATATGGTTTGGTACTGAATGCTTTTTCATTGGTCACTTATTGTTTTCTTTGCTTTGATACATCCCTTGAGACTTCAGCGCCCTGTTTCCATTCACCGGTATCTTGACGTTCTTCTTCACCCATGTTGGCATTACATGTAGCAACTGCAACTAGAATGTTTTTGTTTTGTTCTTTTAAACTAGAGTGTTCAAATTGAAGCAAAGTTTTCAAAACTTATTATTAAGCGTCATATTTATTCATCTTTAGAGAATGACTAAATCTTAAAACATACGGCACATTCCACGCGCGCGCGATCTACTTAAAGGCATATTATGTGATCTTTTCCAGAGAGCGCCCTCTATTCATAATTTTTTTTTTAGAAAGTAGATTTTCTTGCAGATTTACATTTCTGATCATAAATCGTACATACATTCCAAGTTACAGAGCGATACGATTCCTAATTACCTCAAAATCATGGTTTTAGAGTGAATTTAGAGTGAAAATATAAACTGTCGGTGTTATCCGACAGTTTATTTTCACTCTAAAACCATGATTTTGAAGTAATTAAGAATCGTATCGCCCTGTAACTTGGAATGTATGTATGATTTATGATCAGAAATGTAAATCTGCAAGTAAATCTTCTTTCAATTTTTTTTCGATGTTGAGGGCGTTCCCTGGAAATATCACCTAATATACCTTTAACGTGCTCCCAAAGTTATAATAGTTTCAATACAAATATCCTCATCGTTCCTTCCTGCTAAGAAATGCATGAAAACGTGTTCCGTATTATCTGAGATCATGTTATGTTACAGATCAGTTCCGGTGTGGATGCTGCTGGGATTGGTTTATGTTAGTAACCTTCCACTTCTTGAACCTCGCACTTTGACCTGAAACGATAGAAAACAAGCATATGAGTGCCATCAACGCCAACAATAAAACCACTGCGTTCACATGATTGTGAAATCAACGTTCAGAGGCCGAAAAGGATGAAAACTGTGCTCATAGTGCTGAATTTTTTCCTGGATTCCCCTAAATTTCTTTAATTTTGGCCCCTTTCTGAAATAGACTTATTATGAATGCTAGGAATTATGGCATTATGAATATTTATACTAGGTGTCCTTAAAATGGGGTCATTGTCTGTCTAGCCCAACGAGATAGATATAGGTAGAGCGATGACTGTAGCTAGGGTCATTGCCAGCCCATTTACAATGCAATCCTAAATCTCGCGCTCGAAATCATGTAAAATTACAGATGAAACGCCAAATCTTTCAAAACATAGTGAATTCAATCAGTTATACATTAGAAATGTAGAAATAGTCATCAACTTTTGTTTTGGATATCTTAATTACTTAGTTTAGGCTACATAAGATATCAGTGTTAAGCAAAAGACAGCAATATAATTCTCTGAAATCAGTAATATTATTACAGGGCCCGTTGCCGCAATTGGTCGCGTGAAGCCAATTTGCGACCAAACGCGACCAATTGCAACAACGGTTCATGAATGAATCGACTAGATTTAGGGGATTTAGTTGATTTGCAAATAGAACGGCAACTTAAATACAATTTTGCGAGCAGACGGCACTCAAAATACTCAAATAACTGGAAATAAACCCTTTTCGGTCAATCGTGATACGGGATTCTCGGCCAAAATATGTGCATGGAAGATGCATTTACCTAACTTATGTGATTGATTTTGCAAAACGATGAAGTTTCATAAAATTATTTTTTGGGTTTTGTTGACTTCATTTTCTAGACAAGCAGGGCGCTCTATTCATATTTATCTCGTTGGTCTAGCCATAAGTAAAACAGCACTAAACAGGTAAATAGCTGCTTCATTTTGCAAACAAAGTTCTCTAAGGGTTGAAACATGCAGTGCGAATTGATAATGAGTTGCCCGCCATGTGTGACAATTATATTGCATGTGGGGCGCGTGAGTGTCCTTAATGAACATGTCATTTGATGACGCACAATAAAACCCCCGGGAATGGTGCGTCACTTTCTCATGCACCATGACGCACCCCTGTGTCACAAATGTGAGGTACCTTTGCCATACAATGATGGTACCGTTAGTCAATTTTGTGACGCACCGTTGATTGGTTCTGACGGACCGTGATTGCCTCAAATGACGCACCCCCACCGTCATACATAATTGTTGACTGAACTGAATTGCAATACATATGAAAAAAACCTTTTTTTAACAAGTTTTCTTCAAGAGCGGCACATACCAGTCCTAGTACTTAAGCATCACCCCGGGGTAGTTCCGGTATCAGTAGTTAAAAGGTCATGAACATGATGATGGGGATCGGGAGATTTTACGCATGCAATTCCTGCATTGAACACGCGGTGAGAGTATAAGAATAGTGGTTTTTGCACTAATTTGTCAAATAAACACGCAGACGCAGCTGTAGATCGCATTTACACAACATTGATTTAATCAATTTCAACAACGACGAAGATCTGAACGCCATTTCATAAACAAACAATACAAATAAGAACATAATTTGATTGTACATTTATAACAATTTCATACAAACCATTTGCAATCGAGTTCCTGTTAGTTTCAAAAGTGTCACGTAAACAGCGATCATTCCGCTTAGCGCGAAAACACAATATCCGCGTGGTGCGATCGATCGGCGTGATTTCCATAGCAGCGTGATTTATCTTAAATTACCAACGCTTTGCTACTGTAAATTAAACGTAGGGGAGGTTGTTGAATTTAGGTTAACATTGGGATCGTGTGAGACTTCCCGAAATCTTTTATTGAAAGGAATGATATGTTATTGGGTGATTACTTTCAGAAAAACATATCATAGCTCAGTACGCTACGAAACACATATCACTTAGCAAAGAAAACATATCAGTTAATTATATGCTTTCTTTGTATTCTTGCAATAACATGCATTTCTGAAAGGAATCGTCCAACAACATGTCATTTCTTTCATTAAAATATACCTTGAGTTGCTTTGAATAAGAAAGCATGACATAACACTTACTACAAGGAGTGTATTGAAAGTGTCAATCTGCACTGCGCGTGCGCGCCATGCATATGCACACCATACATGTGCGCACCACGTGCTTTGTTTTGAATCGGTGTTCGCGTTGCCATGACATCAATTGCCCGCTTAGGAGCGCTATTAATTCGGTCTGGTAAACATATTGTTATCAATTACTACAAGAGGATTGCCTGGTTGTATATTTACCTTCGGGTCGTGTATAGCGGTACTTCTTGCTAACTGCATGGGTGAGTTTCCATTATGTTGCAAATTACATCCACACTCATGCATTTAAACTACTCGATAGGCGTTGCAATACCTAAATACAGCCGGTTGGAATTATGTCATATAGCAACCAGCTTTTTGATGGAAGGCGAATATATAAATTTGGTGCCGGTATTTAGGGCACCAATTTATAGCGCTGCTAAGCGGGCCTTGTAGCGTAATGATGGGTTTGCCGGTTTTTAGGGCACCAAATTATAGCGCTGCTAAGCGGGCCTTGTAGCGTAATGATGGGTTTACCGGTTTTTAAGGCACCAATTTATAGCGCTGCTAAGCGGGCCTTGTAGCGTAATGATGGGTATGCCGGTTTTTAGGGCACCAATTTATAGCGCTGTTAAGCGGGCCTTGTAGCGTAATGATGGGTTTGCCCATTTGTACTGCGGGTGATGTAATTGATAAACATAATTTGTATTTATTATTTAAGGGATTAAACGTATTTACATGTACACAATTTATATTTTGATTTGCATTGTCCTGTATGAATTAGGTCAATGCACTCCACCTATGGGGTAGTGCCATTATTCACACATCAACATCAGCGCGCGTGCTTTAGTTTGCCTTATTTCTCTGGAAACGACACATACGCATTTCTTGACCTATAGCCTAATCATGAGTTGTTCTAAATAGAAAATAAACTCATATTATTCAGATTTTCTTTGAATTCATGTGGCACAGAAACAGCTTCACGATACGACGTACATATCAGAGACTTTTACGTAGGAGCACTTACCGCACTTTGACAAGCAATGTATCTCCTCATATTGCTTTTATTCTTGACCTTTAAATTGCACATTTCACACTTCCTGCCACCTGGCATCTGGCATGCTGAAAAACAGATAACCAAAAAACATTATTAACGATATTACCAATATTAACGTTTTTTACGCCCATGCTCTAGCACATGACACTCTATGATTGTACACTCATTTTGTTATCTGTTAAAGTTTGGTTTTCAGGTCGTCTTTGAAAGATTTTCAAAATGTAAATATACATGTAGTTACTTTACGACGTCATTCTTTCAGATCTACCCCGATCACTTGCAATGATATTATTCCTCATCGTTTTCACGGATATTGCCGCAAGCCAAGAACAAAATATTAAGAGTGGTAAAACATGTGTATCTGAACAATATTGAGAACTTAAGCACTTGATAAGCACATAAATGTTATGGTCCGGTAAACTCTTTATCCCACCATATGATTTAAAGGCTTATTATGTGATCTTTTCCAGGGAGCGCCCTAGTATTCATGATTTTTTTTAGAAATTAGATTTCTTGCAGATTTATATTTCGGATCATAAATCATGAATCTATTCCAAGTTACAGATCGATATTATTCCTAATTACCTCAAAATCATGGTTTTAGAGTGAGTACAAATAAGTTGTCGGCGCAAACTCCGACGGTTTAATTTCACTCTAAAACTATGATTTTGAAGTAATTAAGTATCGTATCGCCCTGTAAATTGGAATGTATGTACGTACGATTTATGATCAGAAATGTAAATCTGCAATAAAATCTGCTTTCAACTTTTTTCGTGGAGTGAGGGCGTTCCCTGGAAAAGATCACATACCTCTAAGTACACATCAATTCAACATGTTTAATGAAACACCCAAATAGACTTCAATACCGGTACCTCATAAGTCTTATAAACAACAACTGATCAATATCGGACGAAAGACATATTTTCGATGTTGCAATTGCGTCTATTGGTGTATCTATCAAAAGAATATCAATTCATTCTGTTCAAATATTTTTAAAAATGTAGGATGATCTTTCGACAAGACCTGTAACCATGTAACGAAAAGTAATACAGAAATATACGATGACATCTCGTGTACAGGTAAATAATAAGCTTTGATATATTATATATTTATCATGTGTCATTATTTTGTTGCATGCTGTAACTATATTGTATTTTAGATTGTGTTTTAATGTACAGCGCATTGGTCCGTGGGAAATGCGCTTCATAAGTATCCTTAATAATAATAATAATAATAATAATAATATTAGAGCGTTAATGTTGAGCTTCAGCTGATGAGATACTTGGTATGTAGTATAACCCTAACCCTGCCAAATCCATCAGAAACCAACGAGCCAATCTCTATGTTACACCCGGCGTGCAATTTGTTCGAGGATGAAATGGACCCAGGCTATTATACGCGGCCGAATATACTCGGCCAAGAAGCCTTTGATACCCGTGGTGAAGGGGGGAATCGTTCGCCTCTGGTGCTGGAGAGAGGTCTGTGGTTCAAATCCAGAGAGGGGGGTCGTGGTGACTTTTGGGGTCACTTTTCTCCGCGCAGAAAAAAACCTGAAAAAGTGCCCGAATGGGTTAGGGTTAGTGAATATAATAAGGTATTGGACTTGCCCGCAATATTTAAAGGTATCCTTTTCATAACACGAGGAACTTAATAAATAATGCAATCCCCGTGCTAATGAACTATAAGTGGGGTAGGTAAATGTTCATGAGTTATGGGTTATTGCGTGATAATGAACTATAAAGGGGGTAGTTAAATGTTCATTTGTTATGGGTTATTGCGTGATAATGAACTATAAGGTGGGGTAGGTAAATGTTCATGAGTTATGGGTTATTGCAGGTGGAGTGTGTCGTCGATGCTACCCTAATCATGCTTATAAGTTATCCAAAAGAATATATTGGCATGGTAAAAGGCAAGGTCAAGACGACATGCGATGGAAAATAAATCTTACTATAATTGTCAATTGTAACTGATCCTATGAAATAACTTGAACCAGCGGCGGTTTATGTTGCAATTTGTAACATAACAGGTTACCGAAGTGGCCATTCATTACCGCATCTCCGGACACAGACACCCCATAAACATTGGTTGTCACTGGATAGCACGATTCGGCACCGGACACAGACACCCCATAAACATTGGTTGTCAATAGATAGCACGATTTGTCAGCAAATTTGATACCCTAAGCATGTTTGTGTTACAAGAAAACCCCTTAACAAGCGCTAATAAAGCATACCTTCCCTTCAAGTCTTAAAAGTGGGTTTTTTTCATACTCGTACATAATCGGTCCGACTATTGTTGATGATAAGCAACAGTATTCATTTTACGATATATAATGCAACGAACCATAAACTATTTTTAAAGACCATGAATGGTAAATCGGAAATCATCGAGTAATGTAACACGTTACGTTTTAGCCACTAAATGGTATGCCGATAAAAAAATATAACATGAACGGTCCTTACAAAAGGCGGTCTCCCGACAGATAGTAATTGTCAATTTGGGGCTAGATTTCTTGTTATAGTAAATATCGTTACAAATAACAGCTATTTGAACAAAGTCTGTCCCATTTCACTCTGTCCACGGGTACTGATTTCGCGACGTTACCAGTGTGGTTCAATAAAACGTTGACAGTTTTTCAAAGCCATATATTTTTAAATTGTGGGATTTAGTTGATTTTGTTTTACATATTCCTCAAAAATATCATCTTGGCCATCTTTGCTGAAAACCTCAATGTTAATAATGCTATGGCGGCAAAATGATAGCTTTTGAAGAGAATCTCTCCAAAATCTCTTTGTCCACGGGTAAGTCTACGGGAAATGAACAGCAAGATAACATTAAATGGCATCGTCACTTTTAAGGCATAGAGCATAGACAATTACACTCCCAATCTATGAAAATCAATAATTCTAATTAGGGTCACTCGTGGTATTATTATAACGTATTGATTTCACACCTGAATAGATAGTTAAGGTGTTAACAATTACACTGGTTTCACCTGGCGGGATCTTCACATCTTAGATTACTTGCATGCAATTCATCATTCAGTATTCAATGTAACGTCGCGAAATCAGTACCGTGGACAGAGTGAAATGGGACAGACTTTGTTCAAATAGCTGTTATTTTGCAACCGTAAGGTTATTTGTAACGATATTTTCAGCATAGATGGTCAAGATCATATAGTTGATGAATATTGCAAAAAAATGTTTTTTTAATCTACAGAATTTTAAAAAAATGCCTTTAAAAAACTGTCAACGTCAGTTTTATTGAACCACCCTGTATAGAATGATTTTCCATGCACAACAACGGTTTACCCTACAACAACCAAATCACTGTCGCAAATATATACAACTTTCAAACAGTAAGCATTTTGCTGTGATATTGCATACAATAAAACTGATATGATTAATTTACACCAACTAACAACAATAATATTGGTATTGATCATAAGTATGTGTTTATCCTGCTATACTTAAATCACGGACCTGTTAACCTATTTTAATTTAAGATATATTTGTCCCTCTACATGACACCAGCACACACAGTTAAATATGTGTGTGTTTAATAACATAATATTCGATATATTTTAGGGTATGTGATCAACTATTTCAAGAATTTACGTTGAATTTATTGAATGGTCAAATCACGTTTATACACCGAAATGGTTCCAGTCAACACTATCGCTTACTCAATCCTCCAAACTAACGCTAAAATTGCAATAAATACACGTACGCATTCAAGTAATGAGTTATGAACCTAAGGCCAAATACAGAAACAGGCCTGTCTCAGAAGCCCGCCCGCGTTGGTATGTGAAATGAGCTGGGGGCTAAGTTTTTTTTAAAAATAAGCAACAACAAAAAAAATCGCAAAAAAAAAAATCGCATACCTCATAGCCTATTTTCTAAATTGCACAGCACCTAGCTTGTTTCTGAGACAGACTTTCTTCGTTGTTTGGCCTAACTCCGCCCAAGACATTTACTTGACGCTGTCGTAACATTTTCCCAATCCACGAATAGAACAGAGTCTCCGTGAACTTTGATATCAGTCTCCCGTTGGGAGAAACAAAGTGGACACAAAATCATGTGAATAATGTCTTGTCAAGAAAAAAATCCTGTTTGGTTGATTATGATGCGTATGTTCTAATAAGAAACCAGAAACATCATTTAAAGAGGCGTGCACTCTGAATATCCAAAAATAATTCTGTTTCAGCATGTTCACGCAAGTTGATTTACTGCACTTTATACTGGTTCTCCCCAATGGATACAGTATGTCTATTTCCCTGTGGAGCATGAAGTGTTCATTGTATCATGACAGGTCGAAACGCAATTACCTGTTAAATGAGCTCCATGGGAATCTAGTTGTTTACCTAACGCTAAAGAAATCTACCGATACTTGTTACGCCAAGATGACCGTTATGATATTGATCATAATTGTGTCCACCTGATAGAATTCAATTTTTATTTAGCATCTGGTTGTGTTTCAATATGCCGTAGTGTATGGTTTGCGTTCATATACTAGTAATGACTATCATGTGTTCATTAGAGGGGAAAAGGAGATGTCCAGCAAGCGCAACATTGTGCATTTATGGTAGAAAAATATTTTCGAGCGCATGGAACAGAACATTATAAATTAACGTAAACACGAATATAAACTGACATTTCTTAACTATCATGTAATTTTTAAAAATTCGCGGTAATCAAACGTACCGGTATCAACGACGTCATGGTAATTGGTTCTCAAATAATGCTCACTTGTAAATAACTATGACTTCATTGATACCGGGATTTTCGATCAACCGCGAATGATGAAAATGACACGTTGAGAGATGGCAGTTTGTATTCGTTTTATGTCTGTACATTTTAACCCTCGTCCTCCTAAGACGTTTTTTTTAACACTGCTACCTAAGGGGGGGGGGGGGGGGGGGGGGGCTGGGGGGGGGGGGGGGGGGGGGGTAACAACCCCTAAAAAATCCAAACCCAGATATAGAGTATGCTTATTGGCGTACCATGGAATAGCTAGAGGTCTCTTCTTTCCATACATACCAATACAAGTACAAACATCCACGCATGACGTCACAATGACGTCACTAATCATGGCCGACCTCAAAATCCCGCCGTATTCGCTGTACAGTGAAATATATACCAAAATTAAAATTGTTGCCAAAGAAATTACAAATATCGGAATTTCGACCGGTGTTTTGTTTATAAGCGAGGGAAATGGTGTTTCTAACATATGCTATTATTATTTAGGACCATACAATTAAGATATTGTTTAAATTGGCGATTTTTTTATTATTTTTTAAAAGTGGGTAAGGTGGCATCCTCAAAAAGATAATCGTCAAAATGAGCGCAAGGGATGTAAAAGTGATCAACTAGACGTCCTAGGTAACTGTTCTTTGCGTTTTAGCGCAATCAGCGAAAATTCTTAGGTGGTCTTTCTTTTTTAATGTTTTGATTGTTTTAATTATTGAAATTCTCCAAGAAAATTCATGAACATTTGAGAAAAAACCGCCCACGACCCATTTTACCTGAGAGGTCCATCTCCTTCTTAGGAACATAAAACAGACATACACTGACAACTAGAATATCAATACGAGTTTATATGTAGGGGTGGTCATGTTTTAAGCTCGCCTCCTTTCGCGTTACACACGGATTTTGGCTTTCGCGGCATGATTTTAACTTTACACATTTATATTTGCTCGTATTCCCCTCTTGAGGTGGTAAAAGTATACATTTTCTGAAGGGAAATTGCATGAGGAAACCAAATATGCCATTGAAATTATAGTACGTTAAAGAACTAAAACGGTATGATCGGAAATGTTCGGAAAAACATCAGAGTTTTTTAATTTTTAATTTGATATCCATATATTTTTTAACCTACCCCTATCATTATTTACTTTACATATTTAAATTCCTCAAGAAATTACCCAATAGATGATATATAATTGTCAAAGCTACTACGTCGGTATGGTATTTACACCGGCTAGTGAATATCTCCAGATTTTTCAGGAATATTTGTTTAAGGATGAACCCTTCCCTGATCTAAAATGCATTTCTGTATTCCTCTAGTTACAAGCTTTCCAAAAATGTATACTTTTGCTATCATAGGTTGAAAACTTTTTCTGTTATAGTCATTTTTATAAATCCGGTAAATTGAAGCTGATTATTCATGTTGACTGTGTAGCGAATAGGAAGAAAGCTGATGATCATGGTCTTATCCATAATTAATTAGTTGTTACAAATAGTTGACAAGTCTGTTGAACCACATACTTAAAGACTACTAAATATCCTTTCAAATGGGACCAGAATGGTGTTTGTAACATAAGGGGATGACTAGTTATTGTAAAAAGAAGAAGAAAAGAACAAAGCATGGGATTATCCCCATTGAGTTTGTACAGGCGGCACCCCTTCCGGCGGCACTCCTTCCAGCACCACCCCTGGGGTCCCCAAACTTCAAACAGCTGTATCTCCATTTCTGTATTAGCTATACCGATGCCATTTTCCAGGCAGTTATTAGGGCTTTAAAATGATACCAAATTTGTTGAGATAGCTTTTGTGGTTTTAAAGATATTTGAGGAATAAGACAGAATGAGACTAAAAAATGTAACGGCACCACCCTATTGGGAGGCGAGTTCTTAACGCGTGACCATATACATTAAAAGGAGTGGTATTTTTTTGGACAATTTCTTTCAGAAAAGCATATCATTTCTCAGAGTACATAGACAATCATTTCATTGACTGATATGGTTTTCTTTGTTTGGTAATATATATGTGTGTGTGTGCTGTGCTACTGTATGTTTTTTATCTGAAAGGAATCATCCACAAACATATAATTGCTTAATTAAAACATATCGTGAGTTGCTTTGAGAAGAAAAAACATGTCTTTTGTTTTTCCGTGATATTTCGTCGTCCTGTTGTAGGCGTTAATAAAAGAGGTGCTACGTTGCAACTCATTGTATAGGTGAGAATAAAAAACTACTACAACACCTACTTTGTAGTCGTTTTTTATTCTGTTGTAGGCGTACCCAATGGAAAAGAATAATTTCTGATAGTAAACAAATGGTTTTTTTAAAGGGGCTCTGACTGATAGATTGCCGAGAAAAATGAAATTTGGAAAAAAATGAATTATTTTTGGTACGTAGGAACCCTGAAGTGTAATCCTTTATGGGAAAAGGGTTGGTGAAAGCGCTAAATTTGTTTGAAGCAATTTATGCTGCGAGTGGGGTGCTGATAATTTCGATGTGATCTACATCAAAATGACCAAATCGCGAAATTTTACACGATAGACGGCGAATTGTACATCTACGAGCGTCGTTCAATAAATAATGAAAGTGATCATGGTATGGGATGCATGAGTGATACTATTGAGGGACAATGTGATCAATACAAAGTATGAACTTTTGTCTTTCAAACAATACACTTTTAGATTATTAGATACCTTTGGTTATGTAACGTCATTAACATAAACACAATAGGTCTCAGATACTGACTGAAATCTGTCAAGTATTTGGCTGGATATGTAATATGTTGAATATAGGTTGATTGATATATACACATGCGTATATCTCGGCAATACAAGCATAAAACAGATAACACTTGGCACATAGTTAGAACACACACTTATCTCTGTTTGACACTCTTGTTTACTTGTTTAGATCTGAATTCCTTAATACAAACAAGAAGGGACCATCTCAAATACGATTTTATTTAGCAAAATCCGCAATAATATAGCTTAGAAAACAACAAAGGATAAAGAACAATAGACGGATAATAATTTAGTAAATTGTTGTGGGATTTAAAGCAATAATAGTGGGGATTGTAAGAGGAGCTGTTCATAAAATGTCCTCAAACCATTGAAATTATGTGACGATTACTTTAACAATACATATCTAGTAGTTCTAAAGATAACAGTAATAAGAGAGGTTGTGGCAGCCATTTTTAATTGATACATTCATATTTATACACATTGATTTAAGCATTTTTCATTATTTCTGATTAGAATTTGAAGGCACAGTAAGCTTTAATCTAGTAAATTTCATGATTTTAGCCATTTTTGACTCAGTTCAAAATGATCTGCCGTCTGCGCATGCGCATATTTTCTGTAGGTTTCATGCGAATAAGTTCAGATAATTATTTAGCTATCATATGGAATCTCCCAAACTGGTTAATTGCTTGGATTTTTCCTAAATTGGTTGATTTACCGCAATATTAGTGATTCACTGACTGGGCATTTTCTATTGAAATTGGCTATTTGAAATACTGATATTTGTATACTTTTTTATTCAATTGCCTCTCCCTACTTTGTCCTCCCATACTATATCAATTTACACAGGGATTAAAGTTATTGTCTTTCTTTTCATACTTACGCAAACGAAATTGGGATTTACCTGCTTTTGGTGTCATGTTATGCAATCTTCTTACCACATGTTTCATACAAACAAATTCAAATTTACCGCCAAATAACTGATTTAGCAGTGTCCCAAGTGTATGTACTTAACCTTTGAGACAATGCTATGACGTCATAGTTCACACTTAGAAATCCAAAACTGTATTGTTTGAAAGACAAAGGTTCATACTTTGTATTGATCATACTATCCCTCAATGAATCACCAATGCATCCCATACCATGATCACTTTCATAACTCACTGACTGACCCTCGTATACGCCCATATTACATATTAGGTGCAAAAAAACTGATTTCGAGGAAAATTGACGGCGCACTCACATTGGCATCTCTCAGTACCCCTTTAAACTACAGGGTGAGTCAAAAAGACTGCAATAGTGGAAAGAAGCCATTTTGTTTTCAAAACCAAAATGAATTTTAAAACTTTTTAAACGTCGCAAGAATGCTGTATTTAATTTTAACTTTGTGTGAAAAAATGAAGTCGATCGTATTTTTCGTTTGTATTTGGTGACCCTCTTTGCTGCACAACCAAATTTACATGTTTGTCTACGAGCCCAGTGATTTTCATTTGAAATGGCACACATTGCATTTTCATATTTGAATATCCCGCCAAAAAAAAAGAGGAAAATTTCAGTTTTTATTAAAATCTAGAACATTATACGCTTTCATTGCATGGGTACGATTATAATTGATTACGGTATGCTAACTCACATGTAAACAAGAAAGGATGCATCAAATTCCAATAACATCACAAATGAACTCTCAAATTTCCAAATTTGAATAAGAGACACATTTTGCGATCTGATGCATATTTTAGGTATCTCGTGGACAAACGTGTAAAATGGGTGCACTGGTCAAAAGGTTCACCAAAGACAAACGGAAAATGCGATCGTCTTCATTTTTCCACACAAAGTTAGGATTTAATACATCATTCTTGCAACGTTTAAAAAGTTTTAAAATTCATTTTGGTTTTGAAAACAAAATGGTTTCTTTCCACTATTGCAGTCTTTTTGACTCACCCTGAGCAATATGATGTATTTGGCTATTCGCGAATGTAAGGTTGCAGTTTGCATACTTAAAACTACTGCGAAGACCTAGAGGTAACGATGTCGTGATTACGATATCAAGTTCTTTCGCAAAATAAGGACGGATATGGGATCAGTATAACATCAAATCAAAAGCTTTATAATTAAAATCTTGCACCGAGAAAAATAATACACAACCTAATCTTACAGACCTAGAAAACAAAATGAATGTAATTAGCTGTTTCATAAGGATAAATAGGGATTTACATGAGAAAACATGACAAATCAAATTAGAGGTACATGAGACAGAACGAAAAATTACAATCGTCTGAAATTATAATAGAAATTATTTCTACGCGGTTTTAATTTGTAATTATCAAGGGTTATTTGAGAATGCTGACATACATTCATTTCCCTTTTGATTGTGATTTATAAAATGGTGACAAATAATAGATCTTATTAATAATATGGAGATAATATTTTTTTCAAAATGATTGAACCTTGGTTATTCCACAACGCTCGGGCGTGTGGAGTAAATAACACACACGTGATGGATACACGTTGCTCGTCTCTCAAAAAACACGATTGAACACCTTTCACTAAGGTTGTACGGAAACCGCAACTAGTTCCTAATTATACAAAATATAATAACTAGAAATATTAAACCTATAACCGTTCGATCATCGTCACGTGTTGTGATAATAAACATGTGTACTAACGCGCTTTAATATACTACAAATTAATATGTTGTAGGCGCGGACGTGTGGCCCAGTAGAATGAGCACCGCACTCATAATCGGAAGGTTGTGAGTTTGAATCCCACTGCGGCCAACGTGTTGTGCCCTTTGGTAAGACACTTTACCGCACTTGCCTCTCTCCAAACCCAGGTATAACTATATAATGAATTGCTGTTTGGGGATAGTCACAATCTAAGGGTCTGCACAATCTAAGTGTCTGATAGGAATACGCGCAAAAGCGCAATTATCAGTATGATATGCCGTGTATGATATGCAGCAAACCCGATGTGAAGCTAATTCTGATGTATCATATAGTGGAAACGGACTAATTGTACGCCTTTGAGCATAATTGGAATTGCGCTGTATAAAAACTTACATTTTTTATTCTATATAATATGAATATCAGTCTAACAAGCAAAGGAATGATAACTAATCAAAATACCGGCTCAATATGTCGCCGTATAATCCTATAATCCTATAATTTGAGAAACAGACAAAGAAACAACAATAGAAAAAGGGACAACAACTGATTCAAGCCAATCAAACTGGCTTATACAAACGATTCAAATTTACCGCCAAATAACTGATTTAGGAGTGTCCCAAGTGTACTTACTTAACCTTTGAGACAAATCTATGACGTCATAGTTCACACTTATAAATCCAACACTGTATTGTTTAAAAGACAAAGGTTCTAACTTTGTATTTATCATACTATCCCTCAATAGAATCACTCATGCATCCCATACCATGATCACTTTCATAACTTACTGACTGACCCTCGTATATGCCCATATTACATATTAGGTGCAAAAAACACTGATTCCCAGGAAAATTGAGGGCGCACTCACATTGGCATCTCTCAGTACCCCTTTAAACTAATACTGGCTATTCTAAAATATGTTATACTTGTGAGTAGCAATATAATGTATTTGGCTATTCACGAATGTAAGGTTGCAGTTTGCACATTTAAAACTACTGCGAAGACCTAGAGGTATATAAAACGATGTCGTGATTACGATATCAAGTTATTTCACAAAATAAGGACGGATATGAGATCAGTATAACATCAAATCAAAAGCTTTGCAATTAAAATCTTGCACCGAGATAAATAATACACAACCTAATCTTACAGACCTAGAAGAAGAAAAAATGAATGTAATTAACTATTTTATAAGGATAAATAAGGATTTACATGAGAAAATATGAAAAATCAAATTAGAGGTACATATTGCCAGACAACAATATGAGACAGAACGAAAAATTACAAGCGTCTGAAATTACAGGGTGGTTCAATAAAACGTTGATAGTTTTGTTAAGACATTATTTTTTTTTAAATTCTGTAGATTTAAATAAAATATTTTTCACTGTTCATCAACTATATGATCTCGACCATCTATGCTGAAAATATCGTTGCAAATAACCTTACGGTTGCAAAATAACAGCTATTTGAACAAAGTCTGTCCCATTTCACTCTCTCCACGAGTACTAATTTCGTGACGTTTCATTGAATACTGAATGATGAAATGCATGCAAGTAATCTAATAAGTTTGAAGACCTCGCCAGTGAAACCAAGTGTAATGTTTTAACACCTTAAAGGGGCGTGTACATCTCAAGTGTTTGTCCTGGACAAAAGTCACATGACTCCCTATGTATCCGAGTCTCCGTGTTTCCAAGTAATAATACCCATGGTGCAATAGATTTGCCGCGAATTTTAATCAATCAAACGTAATGATGAAATTTATTTACGAACGAAATAGGTGCCTAGAATCGTTTCAAAAAATAGTGTTATGCATTATAATGAAATCAGAATTACAATCTCCTTCAGCATATAATCAACTTTTGGGCGATAACCCATGTTAAAAATGCACACCAATCGAAATATAAAGCATTTTAGCCTCCGATTTAAGAGATATTTGTATTTCGAACTCTATGTAATGTTTTTCTTCAAAAGGTTTATGTATAGCCCTCATTAGCGCAAACGTCAAAGCGCCGGTTTCACAATCATGAGGTCAGTGGTTCGAATCCTGGGGATGGGGTTTTCTTTACTGTTTTGTTATAACACTGTTTGTTTTTATAAATTGACAGGATTGCTTATCGTTTGGTATATTTATTGAATGTTGAATGATACTTTTTTTCTTTTGCAATTTCACTGCGATAAAGAATGTCCTGTAAATATAATTGTGTTTACTACTCCGTAGGCCTAAATTGAATGGCCCCTAGCTAGTCTATGAACATGATCTGCAAAGGCCAATTGTTATGTAAATAAGAAGCCAGTCGGCTTATGTCCTTGAATCGATTTTCCTATTTCCTACACCACCGATATTTGTAATTTGCTTCAAAATTCAGAAAAGGGAGTTGTATCTTCAAAAGTACATTACGCGGTTCACGGCTTTCACGGCCTGATATGGGCGACAGTAGTTTGGCGTGTATTTGATACCGTGCTGAACTCATCATGCTCATTGCTGCGAGAGCGTAATTATAAAACGCTGGCGTAACGTTTTAATGGAACTATTTTGAATTCGTGAAAATTATCAGATTTGCCTAAATTGACAATTTTTGCAACCAAGCTTAATTTCTTTTAGGATCACGTGAGCATAAAATAAATAAAAAATGTTAGACTTGACTTGAGTGTCAAATCGACTATAATCTAATTGAACGCAACTATACAGATATAGTGCTCATTATGGTTATTTCGATATAACTAAAATAAAATGATACGAGTTGTTCGGAATTTTATTTTATTTAAACCTTGACTGTAAATAAAACAGATACAAGTCACTGCCCGGGTCGATGACCTTTTCGAACCTTTTATTCACAATTTGATGGTTTCTTAAATGAGAAAACATATACACATTTTGAACAAATAAAATTATATGCGAGGATAGGCCTATTCTTTTGTGTTAATTTTCCACAAGAACAAATGAATTAGATGTTGTCCATATTATTGGTCTAATACATACATCACCTGATAATTTACAATGTTGTTTGATACAATGTACATGTATATCCCGCTGCATATAGTTTGCAATAGTGAACATTATTTTCATGACGTCAGTTTTCAGCAATGTCAAACATGTCAAAAGTAAAGGTAATTTTTTTTCCCGAGATTGACTACAGTTCTCTTTTGTCAATTTCAATGGTACAAAGATCAGGAAAGATTGTAGGTTACGCTATTGTTCCTTATTTGCCAACTACCTTTTCTATTATATAAGAGGTAGTTTTAACACTTTCCACGTGGCAGGCGTCTGCAGACGACATTCTAAAATGTCTCAAACTGTTGTCAAAATTGTTAAATTTCATAACCATACTTGGAATCAGCATGTGAAATGCATTGAAATAAGTACAAACATGCCTGGTATTGGTTCAGTAATCCTTGAGATAGATTGGGAAAGATTTCTGAACATCTGTTTTTATATGGTAAAACCAATAGCCGCGTGGTAAGTGCATTGTACATTGATATCAGTACTGGGTGGTCAGTGAAAACCAAATTTCCATTTAGTGTGAATTTCTGTGAAATAAGGTCAAATATAACCGGTCTAAATTTCAGATATCTCTTTCACAGACTGCAAACAATAGAAATGGCTAATTTGATATTAAATTGCATTTTGATTATCCAGATCCAGGTCAAGACAACCATTAAGCTTTACCCTCCCCTATAAGAAATACTGCAAAAGTAGTTTGTGTTTGAACTGAGATATATCAATTACAGGACTAACTGAAGGGGATTCAAGTCTCTTCACGAATTGATTTTCTGTACGGTTGACTATCTGATTGGCTATTCTGAAGGTGGCACACAAGAAAACTCATAAAGTGACAATCATTCTAAAGATTTAACATAAGAGGCATCACTGTGGCATACATTTTACAATGAATGTGACCGATTAGAAATATTCCAGTATGCTAAAAGCGTAATACATTGGAGTTCATATTATCAAAACCTTTAACTCTTGCAATATGATCGTTCCATATTATATTTAGATATAATCCAACAATAATTCCATTTTCTGTGTTGAAATCGTGCTCTTAGTCTTACATCTATCGATACAATACGGAGAAAAACAGCAAAAACATGACGTATACATTTTGAGGGTATCCGTTTTCGCTGTCCAAAATCTCTCTCTCGTCTTGACCACATCATACCACAGGTGAAACAGATATTCTATGTGTACTGTGAAACACTGTGAGACTGAAAGGCATATTATGTGATCTTTTCCAAGTAGCGCCCTCTATAATTGATTTTACTATGAAAGCAGATTTTCTTGCAGATTTGCATTTTTGATCATAAATCATAAAGATCTTCTAAGTTACAGATCGATACGATTTCTAATTACTTCAAAATCATGGTTTGAAAATAGATTGTACCGAGCGGTACAATCTTTTTTTTATTTTAAATTTTACTCTAAATTCACTCTAAAACAATATATGATTTTGAGGTTATTAGGAATCGTATCACTCTGTACCTTGGAATGTATTTATGATTTATGATCAGAAAAGTAATTCTGCAAGAAAATCTGCTTCCAATTTTTCCAGGATTGAGGGCGTCCCCTGGAAAAGATCACAGGTGGGTATGCCGACTAGTTTTATGTCTAAACTCAACATTAGGCCCCTTACAATTAAATGTGAGTTTACTGTTGCGTTTTTGAAAACCAGGACGAGGTGACTATTTAATATTAATATTGTAATATTTTGGGGTGAAGTCACCTGATTTAATATTGTCGGCGTTGTTAACTATTATCCAAGGTACGAATACAATTCAAATGCTGTTAATTATGTCCTACCACCACCTACTGCCTTGGCTTTGCACGGGGCTTTGCATTTTGTTTCTTTTATAAAGGAATCTATTCATATTTGCATCCCTATTTTGAAAATGAATATTAATGAGATATTCGATGTTTGTAAAACAAAATTCGTTACGCTAGCTCGAAGAATTTTAAAGATGGCGATTGTAAACAAACCTGAAATATTACCCAGAATGCACTAGGAAACTCCAAAAAAGTTCGGCGGTTCGGCTTTGCGGACGCTATAGTCAAAAAACTAAAAATAACTCGGCAATGTTTTGATGTGACGTCATGCGCAGAAGCGATTGCGCAGTAATCAATTGCCTTGCCTACGAATATGCTTCAAATGCACACATTTCAATACAAAGCGACAATTGCAAGTTTCGTGCAGAGTTTTGTACTTCACAGAAATGTTTTCCCAACCCGGAAGTATTGAAATGCGACTCATCGGTTAATTTTATCGCCGGAAAAGTGTTAAAAAGCTTATGAAAAAGCTTTAAACAATGAAATAATTAAATATTTTTAAAATATTACATATATCACGCGGGTGACTTTTGGACGCGCGCGGGCAACAGTAAACTCACATTTAATTGCAAGGGGCCTTATAGACATGATAGAGGCGACCGTCGTAGCGGGTGCGCCAAAAGTGTAAAATAAGTGTTTAACATTAACAATTTCTGAGGCCCCATGAGCTATAAAATGTTTGATTGTATAACTCAAAACAATACACATTGATCAACTTTCAAACATGGTAAACACGTGCTCATTCTTCAGATTCCATTCATGTGGGTTTTTGCAAAAGAAATTGTCAAAACTTCAGTGTTATGCTAACATTACATAAATGAAACGTATTCCAAAGTGTTCAGAGAACATTTAAGTCAAATGCGCAAAATTGTCTGTTTCCAATTTGGTGCATTTATTCATACACAGGCTGTCACAAAATGATATATACTCATCGATGCCCAAATTTCAAATACCAGGGTTTGAGTAAAACTAAGAATGTATCGCTATTTTATATGTTCATTCTGTTTTGAGACAAAATCGCAACTTAACAGTGGACTAACTACACACTGTTGCTTCAATTGCTTGACAAATCTACCACTGTTTATTATATGGAAGTGACTATACGACCTATCATCGGGTAGCCAATTGCTTCACCAGACTATACAACCTATGGTACCAGACTGTACAACTTATGGTTAGGGTAAGGGTAATGGTTAGGTAGGGTTATGGTCAGGGTAAGGGTAAGGATAAGGATAAGGGTAAGGGTAAGGGTAAGGGTAAGGGTAAGGGTAAGGGTAAGGGTAAGGGTAAGGGTAAGAGTAAGGGTAAGGGTAAGGGTAAGGGTAAGGGTAAGGGTAAGGGTAAGGGTAAGGGTAAGGGTAAGGGTAAGGGTAAGGGTAAGGGTAAGGGTAAGGGTTAGGGTTAGCCTTATGGTTAATTAGGGTTAGGGTTAGGGTAAGGTAGGGTTAGGCCAAGAAAAATAAATTGTTTGTTTGTCCACGTCCGACCGACCGTGTACCATGGTGCCGACCGTATTCTTTTTTATTTTCGATTATTTTTTTAAAACAACATTTTTAGCAATTTGAACGGCCAAACGGACCGTTTTATTCCTGATTTCGTATGACATATTCAATCTGGTCTTTATAACACCATCCCCCAATGCGCAATCTCGTGTAACATGATGTTTATTGCGTGAACTTGGCACCCGCGGGGACTATTAAAAGGACTAAATGAAAATTGTTCGCACGTGCAAGTGGTGTCATTTTTTATACTGTAAGAAAATATGAAGAAATCTAGTTACGGTTAATATTTGTTCTCAAAATGTTGCTCAACGGCATGAATATTAATTTCAACATAGTATAAAAAGTTGGGGGTAGTTAGTACAGGAAAAATAGGTTTAGTAATACTCTCACGTATATATTTCTAACAAAACTTCAACACAACGTTCTTTCGTTTTCTGTAACAATGGCGGCGACCTACACGGTATCTGCGCGTTGCAAACTTGGTACAAAAATTATATTTGACCGAGTTTGCAGTGTTGCAACCAATTCGACAATATTGGAGATCGAAATCAGCAGTGTGAAGGTGGCCGAGAGTAAAGCAGCAGTGTCGCAAACTCATGAACAAGAGTTATATACTGTCAAAGCGATGTGGTTTGTGTTTGGACTTTAATTCACAGTATCTATGCCGAATTTAAATTCCCAAATACAGTATCCGTATAAAAAAAACCCAAGATCTTTTAACAAAGCCGACTTACCGACCCTACCGTTTGTTGGCCTTAGGGTTAGGGTAAGAGTTAGAGTTAGGGTTGGGGTTAGGATTAGGGTAAGGGTTGCTGCCGGATCATCGGCTGTATAGCTTTTCACGAAATAGCTGCACGGTCATCTGTATATAGCTTTAGCCTATAGCAGCTTGGATTATATTATATTGAGATCAAATTCAAACATTCTTTTCGAGCCGCGAAATCCGTGAACCGTCCTAGCTAGTTTTAAATATATTACCCAGAAACTACAAATGGTGGTGTATAAACATTATTTCAATAATAATAATACAGGCACATTGATTTGTATTACATAACGGCTGGCATTTACTATACAAGTTAGCTCAATCGATAATAACACACAACGAGTTTCTATTGTATTTGCCTGTTGCATAGCTAGGAGTAGGACAGTGCGGTGTATAACGCGGTACATGTCACCTTTCATGATGCCATGCACACTAAACAGTCGGTGGAAAATTAAAATGAAATCGTAAATAATTCCACATTCCAAAATAAACTATAATGGAACAATAATGAATAATTATACGAAATGATAAACAATATCGAAAACTAATATAAAAAAAGGTATATAAACGATTAAAATAAAATGTCAAGCCGTGATAGGATTCGAACCCACGACCTCCGGTTTACCAGTCCAATGCTCTACCGCTGAGCCAACTATGCGCTATGTGAACGCAAGAACAAACAAAAGTAATATGGTTCAACATACCACTCTTCTCTAAATTAGATGTTTAAAATGCTTTATATTTCTTAATCTTTGCAGTTTTAAGATAGTTTCTCGCTCAAAAGTTGTTTATTTACTGTTAAAGAATGTAATTCTGATTTAGATGTAACGAATAACACTACTTTTTGAAACAATTCTAGATGTATTATATTTCGTTCGTACAGCATTTTGTCGATTTATGTGCACATCTTTTACGACTTAGTATTGCATCATGGGCTTTTTGCCGGGCACGCGAGGACTTGGGAGCGAAGCGAGTCATGTGATTTTTGTCCAGGACAAACACTTGAGATGTACACGCCCCTTTAACTATCTACTCAGGTGTAAAATCAATACGTAATAATAATACCACGAGTGACCCTAATTTGAATTATTGATTTTGATAGATAGGAAGTGTAATTGTCTAGGCTCTATGCCTTAAAAGTGACGATGCCATTTAATGTTATCTAGCTGGTCATTTCACGAAGACTTTCGGAGAGATTCTCTTCAAATAGCTATCATTTTACCGTCATAGCATTATTAACATTGAGATTTTTAGCATAGATGGCCAAGATGATATTTTTGAGGAATATGTAAAAACAATTTAAATCCCACAATTTTTTAAAATATGGCTTCGAAAAACTGTCAATGTTTTATTGAACCACACTGGTTGTAACGTCGCGAAATCAGTACCCGTGGACAGAGTTAAATGGGACAGACTTTGTTCAAATAGCTGTTATTTTGCAACCGTAAGGTTATTTGTAACGATATTTTCAGCACAGATGATCAAGATCATATAGTTGATGAATATTGAAAAATATTTTTTTTAAATCTACAGAATTTCAAAAACAATGGCTTCACAAAACTGTCAAAGTTTTATTGAACCACCCTGTATATACAGCGCGCGCGCGCGAGTCCAAGAAAACCTGCACATTATCATTTTGAAGGAGCTATTAACTTTTACACAATTGAATGTGCAGTCATGTTTGTACATACATCCTTCCTTTATCTTCACATTCCATTTGTGAGATTCGAGATTGCTTAATCTGTTATCAAATAACAACAGGTGAGTATGGTAAAGAGAGGTATGTCGAAAACCCGGTTAACCGATGTCGGTTATGCTGAGCATCATCCCAGTTGACCACTTAATTAAATCTGCAATCGAGGGCATTCACTTTTTTACCCATTCTGGATCTCCGCATTTTACTATATTATGTGGAACAATGATCAGGATTGTTCAATCGGATTTAAAATGATTTGCGATAAAAACCTAGGCTATGCCGAAAACTCAGTCCTACCATTTTTTTTTAAAAAGCGGTCATGCCGGTAATGTTATGAGCCTCACCATTCAACGTGCCGTGCCGTGCCGTCTCACTTCAGTCATACGTCATTTTTGTGATCGAGTAACGAAGTTTCAACATCATATAGTTGATGAATATTGAAGAATTTTTTTAATCTACAGAATTTTTAAAAAAAAATGGCTTCAAAAAACTGACAACGTTATATTGAACCACCCTGTATAATAGAAGTTATATTTAATTTGTAATTATCAAGGGTTATTTGAGAATACCGACATACAGTTTTTCCTTTTGATTGTGATTTATAAAATAGTGACAAATAATAGATCTTATTAATAATATGGAGATAATATTTGTTTCAAAATCATTGAACCTTGGTTATTCCACAACACTCGGGCGTGTGGAGTAAATAACACACACGTGATGGATACACGTTGCTCGTCTCTCAAAAAAACACGATTGAACACCTTTCACTAAGGTTGTACGGAAACCGCAACTAGTTCCTAATTATACAAAATATAATAACTAGAAATATTAAACCTATAACCGTTCAATCATCTTCACCTGTTGTAATATATTATATAGACATGTATACTAACGCGCTTCAGTATACTACAAATTAATATGTTGGCGCGCACACGTGTGGTCCAGTGGAATGAGCACCGCACTCATAGGTTGTGAGTTTGAGTCCCACTGCGGCCAACGTGTTGTGCTCTTTGATAAGACACTTTACCGCACTTGCCTCTCTCCAACCCAGGTATATCTATATAATGGGTTGCTGTTTGGGGATAGTCACAATCTAAGTGTCTGATAGGAATACGCGCAATTATCAGTATACGAGGGGGTATCAAAAAGTTCTTGACATCACCCAGAAGTGAAGGAAGGAGCTATATCGATGAAATTTCGTCAGTGTAATCACTGGTCCTTAAAAACATTATGGTGCAAAAATGGTCTCATAAGTATGTTTACTTTTTATACAAGTGGCGCTAGATGCCAAGGCCATGTAAATCAATGACGTCTTCCTACGGCGATGTGTATGGTCCAATATAATGGTCCAATAACTGATTCTTGTAGGAGAAGAATATAAGGCTCAGATTTTTTTTTTTTTTTGTCATTTGTCACTCGTAGGTCTCAATTAATCTCTGTAAATGACAAAAAATGTAAACCTCATACTCCTCTGGAAGGCTACCCACAAGGATCCGTTTTTGGACCATTATCGTTTACCATGTACACAGCACCGTTGGGAGACGTCATTGATTTACATGGCCTTGGCATCTAGCGCCACCTGTATAAAAAGTAAACATACTTATAAGACCATTTTTGCACCATAATGTTTTTAAGGACCAGTGATTACTCAGACACAATTTCATCGATATAGCTCCTTCACTTCTGGGTGATGTCAAGAACTTTTTGATACCCCCTCGTATGATATGTCGTGTATGATATGCAGCAAAACCGAAGTGAAGCGAACTAATTCTGATGTATCATAATAATGTGTACTAAATGTACGCCCTTTGAGCATAATTGGAATTGCGCTGTATAAAAACTTACATTTTTTATCCTATAGGCTATAATATGAATATCAGTCTAACAAGCAAAGGAGTGATAACTAATCAAAATACCGGTTCAATATGTCGCCGTATAATCCTATAATCCGATAATTTGAGAAGCAGACTAAGGAACAAGAAGAAAAAAAAGGGACAACAACTGATTCATGCCATTCACACTGTTCTCTATATAAGAATAAATCAAAAAAGAAATTATGTTGTCTCTTAAATGGAGAAGCCCAGGGAGTGTTTATGTTTTGATTTTGTTTATATTTGGTAATTAATGAGTGGCTTGAACGTATCGTATTATTATAATGGTTAAGTATACCCTTGTCACACATACGACCCAGGGGGGCCAGTCAAACATAATGGTGTACACACGCGTGACCAAATTTTTTCCAGACACCCCCTAAACAAGTTTTACCCTGCAAGCAAAATTACCCCCTAAACAAGTTTTTAGCGCGCTTTCCTTGCAAATTTTGACCCCTAAACAAGTTCTTGCCAGAATGATGACCCCTAAACAAGTTTTGTCTATTTGCGATTATGACGCTGTAGAAACAAGTGACACACATGCGTTCTCAAATTGGAAATGAGACGCTCAAAAGAAATCGCAAAAACGGGGATAACATTCTTCTGGGAACGGAGAACAAAACAAGTTACCCTAAGCACGTTCGACAGGTATTTTAAGCCACCCTTTTTCTTGAAAATCAGCGTTTTTGATACCCTTAACGCGTCACTCGCGTGACGCGTCCAACACTGAAAAAACACCCCTTTTTACGCGTTTTTTTGGTCACGCCTGTGTACACTATTATGTTTGACTGGGCCCCCCGGGACATACGATCAGGCCAGCGATTGCACTGCGCTCAAAAAAGTATCAAAATATGAATAACACGAAGTAAGAGCGCGGAAAACTGTCAGAAATTGTCAATTTTTATACATTCTGCAGTGATCAGACTGGCGCTTGCATTACGCTGAAACATTATCAAAACACCAAGCCAAGCGCATCAAGATCTTCATGAACCCCTCGGTAACCCAATGGGAACTGACTGTGACGTGAGAGGGTCGTGAGAGGGTCTCCGTGGTCGCCCTTGAGCGCCAGTGCACCGCGCTTGTTTTATGCATGCACAAAACAAGCGTGGAGGTTCGGCGTTCTGTTCAGAGCGCTGTAATGACTCAGTTGTGTCGCCGTGGCAGTGCAAAGCGAGCGACGTGAGCGTCCCGTTGACGTAGTTAGGACGTATACAAACTACTTGTCCTCTGCGACTGCAGTAAGATCAATGAGGCGCTCACTACGTGTCTCTCCCGACCCGACCTTATTACGCTCAATACGTGTCTCTCCCGTCCTTATGCGCGGTTACTGCGCTGTCAGGAGACAATCAAATGTTATAAGCCAAACATACTCTGCCAAAACTTATTCATAAATATCGTTTCACAGGTATTTTAATTTTTGTAAACATGGGATGCTGTAATCTTGATTAACAGATGATAATCTGTCATACAAATTAATATGGGATTGTGTATCGCTATATCATTTTAATGTATTCAGATTCAACAACTTCCGCCAAAAGACACTCCACTATTTCCAGGGCTATACAAAAGTGGCATTATTGCATTACGCTAAGCTAGGATTGTGCTCTATAATAGGATTTAAATAACAATCAATGTTAAAGACCGGCCATGTGATTAGAGTTTTATTCATGGATTAATTGTTATTCCTTCTGTGTCTAATATTTCTATAGGTTTGTTAATATAATTAATACCCTTCGTGCAATCGCTATGTACTCTCCGCACACACACAGAGAACATTGTGCAAACGTATTGAAAACGTACTAGTAACGCAGACAGCAACTTGAACGCACTAAACATGTTTACAGTGAGTGGAAGCGCAGTGGGAGCCCGTGAGACCTTAAAGTAGAAACACAACGGGTCGTAATAAGCGGGCCGTGAAAATGTGATAAGCGGGATAGGAGCATACAAAAATCTCCCCTGTTTTAATAAAATGACAATTTTGAACAGTTTTCCACGCTCTTCCTGCGTGTTACATGGGGCCCCTCTCCCGCTCTAGCTAGTGTCCACTGCATCCCCAATCGGTTTTTATGCGTTTCCTTGGCGCTTTGATACTTTTTTCAGCGCAACGCAAGCAAAAGGCCTGATGTGTGACAATTATTTAATTAAACATAAAAAACTGTTTTACAGTCCGACCAATTTTGGAACAGGGAAAATGGTCCTGTAATTTTTTTTTAAAAACCCAATTCGGACACCCCCCCCCCCCCCCCCCCCAAAAAAAGGGGGAACAAATACAAATTTTCGAAATTGTTTGCAGATATATTTTTATTTTGCGGTGTCATTTTGAAGGGAAAAAAGCTCGACCGACCGACCTATCATAAGAAGTCCGTCCTCCCGTAAAACAGGGAGGGGCGTCGACTTACTGACTATTTCCCTTGTTTTTATTGCAAGTAGGAACATTAATAATAATAATAATAATATTACCGTTCTTATATAGCGCTTTCCACAATGCCAGCACAGTCCCAAAGCCCTTTTTAAATCAATTATTATCGCTGCCAGTTTAGATCAGAATCCTTTGGTCGCTACACTTATGCGGCTACCAGTCAACAAGTGCACAAGCCTATCAGCACTACTTAGATTTTGATATCCTAACAGCTCCCCAAATATCGCTTGGGTCGACGAAGCAATTGAGACTATTACCTTGCCCAAGGATACAAACATGTTGGCCGTAGCGGGGCTCGAACTCACAACCTTTGCATCGTGAGACCGGCGTCTTATCCACTAGACCACACACACAGAAAGTGTTATCTTGTCTCAAACTCAATAAAATGATTTTATACATAACAAGATAGCACAGAAATAAAATAATAAAAAATGTGCATTTAAAGTTTCAGCCTTTCGCACTTCACTTTCAACAAAAGAAACCGAACTAAAAACCGCTTCATAGTGATATGTTTTCTATTCAAAACAACACATATTATATGTTTTTAATGAAGAAAATGATATGTGTTTCAGAAAAAGATAACATAGCTCAGTATTTAGAAAAACATATCACTACTCAAAGAAAAATGTATCAGTAAATGATATGCTCGTCTGATCAATTATATGCTTTTCTGAACGAATTCATCTAAACACATATCATTCCATTCATAAAAACCCATATCTTTACTAGTAGTTGCTCTAAATGAAAAAATAACATTTTCTTCTGGTTTTCAGCAAGTTCAGTATTTAATGGGATAAAAAGAGAAAACTCACATCCAACATTCCGCCTGCGTCCTCTTTTCTCAAATTCCAAGAAATGTTCAAAAGGTAAATGTCCGAGAGTTCTGCTGCTTCTCCTAGCTACAATAAAGTCTTCTATATCCTCGAGTGTTAGATCTGTGGTATCCGAGTTCGATTCCTGTAAGTCCCAATTTGCTAAAGCAAGAGATACAACAGTCAATAAAAGAGAAACAATAATGGTGCATGTGGCTCTGGAAGTCATACTTGGTGACTTGTTGATTCCCTCGTAGACGAGCTGATACTGATACGCTTGTGCTCAAGTATTAACGGGAAATCGTGGGATTCCTGGCCGGCCATACACGTACGTATAGGGTGATTCGAGAGATGGTTTGAAGGCGGCTCCTTATATAATGTACGCAATTGATTTCACAACTTGTATATAGGTATACATTATCAACATGACAGTTGTAACATTTTATTTGCAATAAAAGTGCGTTAACCCACTGTGTATACTAAGTCTTGCATGTAACGTTTGCGCAGATGTGACTTGTAGTGATACAGCAACAAGGAACCGAATGTATCATTTATATCAAAATCCATAATGTATTACAAATCGGAGTGAGTGATTGTTTTTAGGGCTGGTGATTTAATAGAGGTTATCCGTGAGTGATTAATTATTTCTAGGGCTGGTGATTTAATAGAGGTTATCCGTGAGTGAGTGATTGTTTCTAGGCTGGTGATTTAATAGAGGTTATCCGTGAGTGAGTGATTGTGTCTAGGGCTGGTGATTTATAGAGGTTATCCGTGAGTGAGTGATTGTGTCTAGGGCTGGTGATTTAATAGAGGTTATCCGTGAGTGAGTGATTGTTTCTAGGCTGGTGATTTATAGAGGTTATCCGTGAGTGAGTGATTGTGTCTAGGGCTGGTGATTTAATAGAGGTTATCCGTGAGTGAGTGATTGTGTCTAGGGCTGGTGATTTATAGAGGTTATCCGTGAGTGAGTGATTGTGTCTAGGGCTGGTGATTTAATAGAGGTTATCCGTGAGTGATTGATTATTTCTAGGGCTGGTGATTTAATAGAGGTTATCCGTGAGTGAGTGATTGTTTCTAGGGCTGGTGATTTAATAGAGGTTATCCGTGAGTGAGTGATTGTGTCTAGGGCTGGTGATTTAATAGAGGTTATCCGTGAGTGAGTGATTGTGTCTAGGGCTGGTGATTTATAGAGGTTATCCGTGAGTGAGTGAGTGATTGTGTCTAGGGCTGGTGATTTAATAGAGGTTATCCGTGAGTGATTGATTATTTCTAGGGCTGGTGATTTAATAGAGGTTATCCGTGAGTGAGTGATTGTTTCTAGGGCTGGTGATTTAATAGAGGTTATCCGTGAGTGAGTGATTGTGTCTAGGGCTGGTGATTTAATAGAGGTTATCCGTGAGTGAGTGATTGTGTCTAGGGCTGGTGATTTAATAGAGATTATCCGTGAGTGAGTGATTGTGTCTAGGGCTGGTGATTTAATAGAGGTTATCCGTGAGTGATTGATTGTGTCTAGGGCTGGTGATTTAATAGCGGTTATCCGTGAGTGAGTGATTGTGTCTAGGGCTGGTGATTCAATAGAGGTTATCCGTGAGTGATTGATTGTGTCTAGGGCTGGTGATTTAATAGCGGTTATCCGTGAGTGAGTGATTGTGTCTAGGGCTGGTGATTTAATAGAGGTTATCCGTGAGTGACTGATTGTGTCTAGGGCTGGTGATTTAATAGAGATTATCCGTGAGTGATTGATTGTGTCTAGGCTGGTGATTTATAGAGGTTATCCGTGAGTGAGTGATTGTGTCTAGGGCTGGTGATTTAATAGAGATTATCCGTGAGTGAGTGATTGTGTCTAGGGCTGGTGATTTAATAGAGGTTATTCGTGAGTGACTGATTGTGTCTAGGGCTGGTGATTTAATAGAGATTATCCGTGAGTGAGTGATTGTGTCTAGGGCTGGTGATTTAATAGAGATTATCCGTGTTTTGGATTAGCTGTCATCTTTTCGGGAATTTAAACTGTGTTTAAGATTTTCAGAGAGATGTCACACCTGTTTCATGATACTTTAAGAGCGGGTTTTGGGCACTGCACAGTTAACGATAAGATTAAACGGTAAGAAGTACCGTTAAGTTTTTAATCCTCCTGTTTCTACTCGCGAAAAGTAACCACATAGAGCGTGTTTCTGCTGGGGAAGAAATCGCTTGTAAACACTAAGTTTGCCCAGTAGAAACAGGCAGAACCCGGCAATAATCAAAAATTGTTGGTAATCCCAAAAACGAACCAGGATTGGAACCGGCAATAATCGGCAATAAACCCAATGAAACCGTGTCTCGCTGGGTTATACACATTGTTGTGAAGCAATCTTTTTCAGGTGCCCCGGCATTGTATGGTATTACAAAAGGTCAAATTTCGTGGCCCATCGACTAGGATCGATAAACTTAGCGGTAACTTTTCGCGAGTTGAAACAGGGGGATTAAAAACTGACCGATTGAAACTTAGCGTTTATTAGCGTTTACTTTTTGCAGTGCCCCAGCAGAAACACGCTCTAATAGCGAACGTCAAGGGGAAGTGTGTATCTGTCATATTGTGGTTGGTATTTTAAAGGACGAACCCAGTACACAGTTATTTTCATTTCAAATAATATTGTATATTATGTGGGGATGGTTTAGCGATACTACCTCAAGACGCGCACGTGCGTACACTAAAACACGAGACTTCCATTATAAAAACGTTAGACGTGAGCTGCATGATATACGTATAGGCTAAAACTTCAAGACGTGCGCTTGTTACGCTAACAAAACAAGACTTGAACGCGTGTACGTTTAAACAGCGTTTGTTGCATTTATGGTTAAATGTATGGTTGATTTGGATTATTACATTTTATTTACAGTTAAATGTGATTAAATGGGATCAACAACGTGACGGTCTTAAATATGTTTACGTATTCAAAGATTTGTATTAAATGAATGTATTAACTTGGTATTCGAAGAATGCTCCTCCGATGTGCCATTCATATTCATCCATATTTGGATGTTAACAAAACAAACATACAGGGTGAGTCAAAACAATTGTAATAGTGGAAAAAAAACATCTTGTTTTCAAAACTAAGTTGAAGTTCGACATTTCTCTGAAACGGTGCAAGAATGATTTGTTCCTAACTTCCTGTGAAAAAATGAAGTTAATCGCATTTTTCGTTTGTCTTTGATGAACCTGTTTGCTGTACAACCAAATTTACTTGTTTGTCCACGAGCACAGTAATTTTCAATTGCGTTTCATATTCACATTTGAATATCCCGCCAACAAAATATTTGAATAATTTTATTTTTATTCAAATTTAGAACATGATAAGCAATTCAAAGCATGGGTTATTGGTTATTTTATCTCCCATGTAAACAGGAAAGGATGCATTAAATTCCAATTGCGTCACAAATTTACTCGAATATTCAAATGTTTACGAGATACGCATTTTGCAATCTTATGCAGGTTTAGAGCGTTTCGTGGACAAGCGTGGGAAATGGGTGCATGGCTAAAAAGGTTCACCAAAGGCAAACGAAAAATGGGATTGACTTCATATATATGTGCATAAGAAATTAGTAACACATATATTATTCTTATAACGTTTAAAAAATTCCCACATCATCTTTTTTACTCACCCTGTATATCAAATGTACAGATAAGTACGTTGCTGTAATATACAATAAAACCAGAACACACATTGACAAATAAATTGCACCGTAAAACGTGATTTTCTTTTTCTGTTCCTCTTTAAAACCAATTCCCTAAAAGTATAGAAATTAGCCTTTTTGAAGTATGGCTGACATAATAGGAAAGGTCGTAGTTCTATTTGGGTAAAACCTGTCGGGTGTGCACTTACAGGCTGTTTTCAAAATGATGAGGAAAGTAATCGAGTTCGAACATGACACAACGATTGGCTGAATATTACAGAGTCCGTATCAGGTTAATTAATAAATCAGTAACATTGACATAAGATTTAAGGAGACATAAGTATGTATAGAAACACTGCATTTGTTGTATTCAACAACGAAATTTAATACGTTCAAAATGCTGGTTGTTGCAATGATTTATTCGTATATTAATGTATTCTTTCCAGAATTGTGTGGTCACCAAAACGACCTCTAATGCATTAAGCGAGAACAAGAACTAACCGACTTAGTGTTTTCTTAAAGTATTGATACCATTCGCAATATGACAAGTAGATACTTAGTCACAGTATCGCTGATATTCACATAATCTTGTCAAATCGTGAATGCCAAGGAGTCTGAATCATCATTATTTGAAGTTATCCACATATTATGATATGAAAAGTGCTGAAAGTAACCGACAAGATGGTATAAAGGTTAGAGTATGGTATAATTACCCCCGCAGCTGTATAAAGAGAAATATCCGGCCGAGTGCACCAATGGCGAGAAGCTGAAGAATAGCACTACCTCGCTAGTAAGTGGGGGTATATCAACATTTTCGGAATAAGCTGGACTAGTAAACTATGAATAATTTACGCTAAATATTACACCTGACCGGACCCAAGAGTAAGTTGAAGTATAACAGTTTATGCTGTAACAGGATTGCTGTAACGAGTAGCGTAGCCAGGGGGTGGCCTTAAATTACCCAGTCGGTGCACAACGAATGCCTTCGGTACATTCGTGATTTTTGCCATGCGTTTTTTTGTAGAAATAATTTCAAACAATCCGCAATCAACCAATCAATCAATCAATAAATAATTAATCGATTAATTAATCAAATAACATGAAATCAAATAAATAAACGAAATAAATACATATGAATGATTATTAATAAATGAATGATTGAATAAATAAATACTGTAAGTAAGTAAATAAATACATTAAAAGTAAATAAAAAAGATGAATACAAAATAATAATTACATACAAATCAATAAATCAATTGATTAATAATAAGTAAATACTAAAGTATGTCCATACCTGGGCCATAATACTGCAGTTTATAGAAATTAACGTGAATGATTTCATTAAAGTCACCATCATGCTTAAAAATAAAGGAAAACATAAGGAAAACACGGGAATCAAACCCGTGTTTTCTGATTATAAACGGCAGGATCACAGTAGCACGGCACAGAGGTTGGACGGTAGAAGTCGCATCATGTTATTATTAAACCATTGAACTATTTAATATTACAAAGAACGGCAATATTTGTATGTGCCTCTCGAATAGAAAATGTTTGTAATGTACTGATAGTCCTTATTTGTCAGGGAATTGTAAACATATTTGACTTTTTAGGACTCAAAATGTCGTCACTTTATCTGACGACATATTTTGTTATTCTACGGAAAACCAATGACGTCATTATTTTTCTCTCTGATATGTGGTAAACATTTGGCGCATACGACAAATACTGTTGAAGTGGGACGATGTTAATTTATATGGATCTTAATCTTGCTAGTTATTATTCTCATCTTACTCTCCAATTTTGCTCTCAAAATAACACCGCTAGTAATTTACGCTGCAGTTAGGGCATAAGTACTAGCGAGGTAGCTTACCTCTCTAGTAAGTTACGCCAATTTGATGCACTCGGTCGATCATCTGTTTTAAAAATGTTACTCGCAGTTCGGCTTTTGTATGAGGAAAGCGTAGACATTAAAATTCGCGCAGGATATATCTCCATACTTCTTTACGCCATTCTGATTTTTTTTATCATTGACAGTAACACGCGAAGATTTGTTAAAGATACAAAATCACGAAACCGGAATAAAATTGCATAATATTTCAAGTAGGTGTACTATCCATATATTCATACACGTGACCATCCATAATCAAAACGGGCATATTTTCTTGAGCCTTTATTTCTATTTAATAGATTTTTGATCAAACGCATAATTGTATCTTTATGTACAACTGGATTAAAATTCTGAGTTGATAACTGCGTATTTGTTTTAGTTTTTCCCTGGAGTAAAGGATTCAGCCTTTAACACAAATTTTAATCACGAACTTCGACCACGGGAAAACGATTGTCATCAAGTTTCCTTCAAAGTGGATCAAGTCTCATACATATTCAATGAGTAAAATTGAATCATAACTAGCGTTTATACATTTACAGGTTTTTCATTAAGCCTACCCACAAAATGATTAATATAATTGTTTTATTTTATTAAGGTTACGTTAGTTCATTGTAAATGATACTACTTTATACTCATACTACTACATGTATAGGGTGGATTTACCTTGATAAAAATATCAAACCCACCATGTTTCTGACGTGAATCCGGTCGATGACACTAGATTCAGTTGAACAATTAATAGATGATTATAGTGATTCATTTACGCCAGAATGAAGTAATTATCCTCATTAATCGACATCATTTATTTGATTGCAGGGCGTGGGAAGTTATTGAGCATCCGAGTCTACTGCTCTCTTATTTTTTAAATCATTGGAACACTTGGTCGGGCCGCGATATTGTGCACTGCTTACCAATGTAGTTTCCCACAACCGGAATGAAAATAGAGCCGTATAGTCGGGTATATACAGAGGGTTAGTGTGCACCCCCCCCCCCCCCAGGACTCCCCCAAACCAACTTTTTTTACTTCATGTCATGATCCTAAGACATAATCAGGATGTTACCAAAAATATTTTCATAATGCTAAGGGGTTTTACAAGATGGCGTCCAAAATGGCCGCCATAACTGGTCAAATCTCATAAAATGACATAGTTGTAATAGAAGGATGTATGTAATAGACCACTAAACACTCATATTTAGAGCTTTTGCTTTGTTAACACACCTAAATCTAAGATGGCCACGCCAAAATGGCCGCAAAAAATGGTAAAATACAATTTATTGGCATAAATAAACCAACATGTATGATCAGAGTATGGTTTTAACTATGGGATGTATGTGTTAGACCCCTAGAAACTCATATCTGGTATTGTTGCTTTGTTCACATACTTTAAAACCAAAATGGCCGCCAAATGAATGGCCACAAATTGTCAAAAGTGGTCAAAATTCCATAAAATAGCATAATATCAACCGAAATATATGATAAAAATATAATTTTGACGATGGGATGTATCATGTGTGAGACCACAAGTAGCTCATATCCAGTAGTTGTGCTCCTGCTCGACTTTTTCCTATTTTTGCATCGATTTGCTCTAGCAAAGGCCTTACTCACGTTTTCATATACCTATTCTACAGCCTCATCATCATAAATAATTTTAATAAATACAAATCAAAAAAATGTAAAATAATCAAAAAGTTTAATACATAAATCAAATACAAATTAATTAATCCATTGAAAAATATAATAATTATATTACCAATTTCAATAACTGGGCCACTACAGTCCATGATATTGGCATGACGGATTTGATTAATTTTCGAAACTACAAGAATCGAACCCGTGTCTTCCAATTATAAAGGCCCTGTCACACCATGGCGTATCGCGTGAACGTATCTCCTGAACGGGGGAGCGTGTTGGCGCAGCGGTTGTTCCCTCGCCTTACACCAATGAAACCCGGGTCAATTATGTGCACGACCGTGGTCTTTATGTGCATTTGGTTTATCACTATATAAATACTGATTATTATTATTATTGTTATTATTATTTATTATTATTATGCCAACGTATGCGAAATATCGAAAAATACGTTGGTGTACATTGGCGTACGCTGATATAAGTTGGGGTAAGTTGGGGATACGTCGTTTACGTTAAGAGCACGCTGTGATACGCTGTGAAAATTTGGAACGCGTCGAGCCTGCGAAAAATTATTGAGCGTGTTCAAAATTTCTCGAATTACTCAACGTGTGCTTAACACGTTCTGCATAAGTTCCCGATAGGTTCGTGGTACGCTATATATACGCTTACACACGCTGACATACGTTAGACATACGTTGACATACGCTGACATACGTTAGAGGTACGTTACTCGTAAGTTATAGGTTGGACCTATAGATTTATCCTTCTAGATATTTTAATAGTTATCATCTAGGTTGCGTTTACTTGAACTGGACAACACTTGTCCCGCCGTGAACTAAACTCAATTTCTGCAGCGGCATAAGTCACGTGTTCGTTGTACGCCGAGGAACCGCTGAGGATACGTCGAACACGGCAGACATACGCTACGAATACGTTAAGCATACGTTGGTCATACGCTCGCATACGCTGTGATACGCTGTCATAAGTTTGTTATAAGTTGGTGATACGCTATAAATACGTTAGTCATACGCTATGTATACGTTCCACATACGCTATGGATACGTCCATTCCATCACCGATGTCGACTTTTCCTACGCAATTCGTTGGGAAGTTGGACGTTCTTGGACGTTCTTGGACTCTGACAATTTTCGAGCTATTTTTTGAATACGTCGGCATACATTTAGGCCACGTTCAGGCCATACACTATGGTGTGACAGGGCCTTAAGATTTACGTAGCAAACCACCAGCGAATACAACGTACATGTATACCAATTATGTCACGAACGAATGGCAACTTACACGAGCGTACACCAAATTTCCAATAAGTTGGGCACACGTTAGCTCTATCCGCTTATTTGTGACAGGGCCGTATGACAACACTCTTTTGTTATATTACGGAAAACCAATAATGTCATAACTCGCTAATTACTAGACAACCAAAACATGTATACGATTGCGCATTGTGTCTCTCATTCAAAATGCAATGTGTGCAGTGTCAATTGAAAATAACTGTTTCGTGGACAAACACGTTTGGGTTGTGCAGTAAAAAGGTTCACCAACGACAAACGGAAAATGAGATTGACTTCGGGTTTTTTTTTCAATCAAGCTGCAGAATATTTATTTTGTATAGAAAGGTATGTTATAATGCCTTGTAAGGTGATATTGAACAACATTTTAAAAGTTCATATTTTATTTGTTATTTTCGAATTCACGAAATGTACCTTTAACCCGTATACATTTAAGTACCAGCGACAAAGTAAAAAAACGTACACAACAGTTATCCAATTTCAGGGTACTACATATTAAACTGTAATTGAAAGCTCTTGCTATTCAATTGAAGTAAAAAACCACGACGACATCAATGGCTTTCACGGTGCCGAACTAAAAACAGGATGGCAATATTGGAAACGAAGCTTTTTTTGCCATATATTCTGTGGTAAAATGGTGAGAATGTGTCCTACTCCCTTCGCTGTCCCGAATACGACAATATCCGATAGTAAATTATGGATATTAGTTTTATTCAACTATTGAAGATGACTTTAAAAGTACTCTGGTTATAACCAGTCCGCCTCTCCTCAACAGATTTTGTCAAGAGGAATTAGGTTATACAATAGTTTTAGGAGCAATATCAGCCGCAATCATGCCAATAGTTTTCGAGAGAAATTAATTATTTATGTTTTCCTCTTCGAGCGTATTAGATGGAAATCGAGTGATTGAAGAGCTGAATAAATGTATTTGAAATTCCTCTTGATATGATATCTTACTTTGATTTCCAATTCATGTTCACATCTACAATCGATCCTAGGGCGACATATTTGGCTTGCAATCTCTCCGGGCAACGTACCCTCTTCCTAATCGTAACAATTAAATACTCATCGCTTCTGGCATCTTACTAGTACATTACCGCGTTAATGAACACCTGAAAGCACATGCAGACTGTAACCAAAACATTTATGTCTCTAAGAATAAATGCTGCAGTGACATGATTATTTTATTGGTTATCGAAATCAATTTTAGTCAGGGTTTATATTAAATATTGCTTTTATTTAGGTTATGATCATTTTAAAGAAAGAGGTCATTCAATTGTTACTGTTTTTACCATAAAACAGTTTGTTTGTAGTAATCGAAATGATTATGATAGGTTGTATATTATCATCCAGGACTTATGAATGACGAAAAAGTTAAAATATGTTGTTGTTTTTCACCTATTTCATTTGCGAAATGGTTATTTATTATTTTTTAAATTCAAATTGTGAAATGCAACGTTGTGCACTTATTATATCTGATTATACCGCTGAACAGAGGCAAACACTTATGTTCACAATGTGAGCTACCACTGTGCGCCCTTGAGTCCGACATTAACAAGGACGAGCTACGAACTAATGCCCGTTCTTGATTCCGACATTACCGAGGAAAAGCTACGACCTATTACCTTGATTACGAGTTATGAACTTATGCCTTTGATTCGTCCGACATTTCCTAGGAGAGCTACGACCTTACGCCCTTGGTTCCGACTTTACCGAGGACGAGCTTCGACCGTACAGCCGTAATTACGACTTAATTGAGGACGTGTAAGCGTCGACTGTACGCCCTTGGTAACGGCTTTACCGAGGACGATCTAAGGCCTTACGACCGTCGAGTTACGATCCTAATTCCGCCTCATAGAAATATCACTTGTATGTGAGAGATAGATACTTACGGATCATCGCTCGGGGTAGCAGTGGCGTAGCTACCGTGGGGGGGGGGGGGGGGGGGGGGGGGGGGGGGGGGGGGGGGGGGGGCAGACAGAAAAACCCTTTGTGGGCCGCCCCCAATCCCTATTATTGCCTCTGGCCCATTCACCAGATGTAGTATACATAGGCATTAAGACAAATAAAAAGGACCATCTTCCGAGCGCGTTTTGTGTAAAACATGCCCTTTCTAAACTGTTTCGAATTTTAATTTTAATTAGGCGTTATAAAAAAATCAATCAGCAATTCTCTATCACCAGATACATGGTCACTACGTTCGACGGTTAATGCTTTCAAAAAATTACATTATAGGCCTACCAAATATGACAAGGTTCATGCAAAATGGCACAAACATTAGGAAGTATTGATTGTTTTCTTGCTTGCGTTCTGTGAATCACTCATCATAAGCAAACTTGGATATAAATGTTCGTCGTGGTAAATATTCACAAATTTCTTCAAAACCACTCAACCGAAGCAAATTTGAATTAAATTCATACTTTATCCTATTTTTGATTTTACCATCAGATAAAGATCGATTGTAAACAAACGTATATTTTGCCGTTTTGGACAATTCTATGGGTCACGATTTTTCTTTCCTTTCCTTTTTCTTGCAAAATACTTGAAAATTAGACTACTATAGTTAACTATACATTACAGATATAACACCAGGGCCCTATTTCATTAAACTTTAAGATATTCCTAAGTGGGATTTTAATTCTTCTTAAATCCTAAACTCTGTTAAATTGAGAAGATTCTTATCTTCTTTTTCATAAAACAACTTAAGACGACTATCCTTCTGAAGTTTCTTCTTAAATTAGAAGGTCAGGGGCTATTTTACCTTCTTAACGTACCGACGTAATATTAATCTTAATTTGACTTTTATGAAATAGGGCCCAGATATTTTTGTAATCAGTAACATTCAAATGCATGTCACCTATTACTTATATGTTGTAGCTGAATATAGGCTGATGATTTATTCTGGCAGCAAAATTGGGGAGTTAAAGACCGGAAAGGCTTACATATCGACATTGATCACAAAAAGTGAGTTAATTAAAAATGATTGTATTTTTGTGCATCTCGTTCACCACATGTACGAGTATAGACAAACGTGATCATATAGAAGATTGGCAATTTATATAATATTATTGTTTGTTCTGTAAGGTGTTCAGGAACTTACTTAAATATTATCTGCAAATTAGTCTGAAGCATCCGTTTCTCTTTGATTTAGTGTACTGATCAACCATGAATGTAATACTCCTGACCAACCATAAATGTATATCCATAATAAGGCAAACAACAACAAAAAGTTGATTTGCCCTTTCAGGGCCAGAGTCAGGGTCGGACGGATTTTTTTATTTTTAAACAAGCAGATACTACTCAAAAACACGTTTTCATCTGTCTTTATTGTTATGTGCTTCTTTAAAAAATAAAAAAATATTTTTAAATAGCGACCCTAGATTTCCGAAAATTCGGGTCGGTCGGAAAGGGCAAGTCAACTTTTTTTGTTTTTGGGCCTATAACGCAGTTGTTCGTTCAAGTATTGGGTTTTTAGTATATGAAGGTGCTCTTCTTGTTGTTTTTGCATACGCTGACACGAGAAGGTTGGAATCCTCACGTTCTCAATAATATGACAGGGGGAAACCCTGTTATATGTTCTATTTCTATTTAGAGTTTAAAACAATCGACCGACCGACCCTACCTGTATTTGCCCGTATAACAGGGTTGGGTTGTTCGTGGGATCTTTTGGTAACAGATAATACAAGGAAATTGATAAATAAAACAAACCCGCCTATTATCCAAATACTCTACCACTCCAATAGCGAACGTCAAGGGGTAGTGTGTATCCGTCATATTGTGTTTGGTATTTTAAAAGGACGGACCCAGTACACAGTTGTTTTCATTTCAAATATTATTATATAATATGTGGGGATGATTTAGCGATACTACCTCAAGACGGTTACGTGTGTACGCTAAAACACGAGACTTTAAAAACATTAGACGTGAGCTGCATGCGTAGACTAAATCTTTAAAACGTGCACCTGTTACGCAGAAAAAATCCAACGATTGAACACGTCTAGCGTTTATCACATGATGGTTATTACATTTTATTATAGTTAAGTGTTATAACATTTAATTTATGGTTGGTCAGGTAATTACAAGTATGGTTAACTATTATAATTTCATTTATGGTTAGTATTACATTTATGGTTAAAAGTTATTACATTGTTGTTATTTTAATACGTTTATGTATTTTTATTGTATTTACTGGTTATACAAATGTAAATCAGGGCTGGTCTACTAAGCTTTCTTGCTTTCATTGTATGAGTTTGTAAACAGTCTCATTGGTTCCTCTGAAGCAGTGTCCGGCATATCTTGCTCTACGTTCTCTGGTCTTATTCGATACTTCAGGTATATCCCCGTACTGTTTATCAGTAAAGATTCATTTATTTAAATTTCATTTTCTTTATTAAAACAATCTGATATAACAAAATTAAATACTCCTGCGTTACGCTAAGATAAAATACATAGCAGAAAACCAATAAAACACGGACAGGATTTTACACAGATTTCCTTGTTATTAGCATCACGTATCGAAAAACCCTTGAATTCGACTGTTTTGGATATTTACCTCATCTTGAAGTACTATCGTTTCAAAATGTCAAATTTCAAATTGTGTTCAAATGTAAAGTAATCGGACTCAAATATGACACAATGATTGGCTGGTATCAGGTTAATTAATAAATTAGCTACATTGACATAACATGTTATAAGACATAATTATGTATATAATTATGTATAGAAGCACTGCATTGGTAGGATAAAACAACGAAATTCAATACGTTTAAAATGCTGGTTGTTGCACTGATTTATTCGTATATCAATGAATTCTTTCCAGAATTGTGTAGTCATCAAAACGACTTCTAATGCGTTAAGCGAGAACAAGAACTAGCCGACTTTAGTGTTTTCTTAAACTATTGATACCATTCGCAATATGAAAAGTAAATAAATATTTTGAAAACATCGTGAATGCCAAGGAGTCTGAATCATCATTATCTGACGATATCCACATATTATGATATGAAAAGTGCTGAAAGTAACCAAGAAGATGGTATAAAGGTAAGAGTATGGTATGATTACCCCCGCAACTGTATAAAGAAAAATATCCGGCCAAGTGCACCAATGGCGAGTAGCTGAAGAATATCGCTACCTCGTTAGTAAGTGGGGGTATTTCCAAATTTTGAGAGCCCCAAATCGAAATAAGCTGGACTAGTAAACTACGAATAATTTACGCTAAAAATATATCTAACTGGACCCAAGAGTAAGATGAAGTATAACAGTTTATGCTGTTACCAGTGGCGTAGCCAGGGGGGGGGCACTTAAAATTACCCCGTTGGTACACAACGAAAGCTTTCGGTACATTCGTGATTTTGACCATTCGATTTTTTTTTGTACAAATAATTTCAAACAATCAATCAACCAATCAATAAATAATTAATTAATTATATAACATGAAATCAAATTAATAAACGAATACATAAATAAATACATATGCCTAGTTATATAAACTAATGATTGAATAAATAAATAAATACTGTAAATAAATAAATAAATACATGAAAAGTAAATAAAAAAGATGAATACAAAATAATAATTATATACAAATCAATAAATCAATTGATTAATAATAAATATAAATTGACGTGAATGATTTCATTAAAGTCACCACTTGTTTGAGAATAAATCAAAACATAAGGGAATCACGAGAATCGAACCCGTGATTTCCGATTATAAACGGCAGTATCACAGTAGCACGGCACAGAGGTTAGACGGTAGAAGTCGCATCATGTTATTATTAAACCATTGAACTATTTAATTACAAAGAACGGCAATATTTGTATGTGCCTCTCGAATAGAAAATGTTTGTAATGTACTGATAGTCCTTATTTGTCAGGGAATTGTAAACAAATTTGACTTTTTAGGACTCAAAATGTCGTCACTTTATCTGACGAAACATTTTTTAATTCTACGGAAACCACTAACGTCAATATTTTTCTCTCTGATAATAGTAAACCTTTGGCGCATGCGACAAATATTGTTGATGTGGGACGATGTTAATTTATATAGATATAGTACTAGCGAGGTAGTTTACCTCTCTAGTAAGTGACGCCAATTTTGTGCACCCGGCCGATCATCTGTTATCAAAATGTTACTCGCACCTCGGCTATTGTAGATGAGGTAAAGCGTAGACATTAAAATTCGCGCCGGATATATTTCAATATTTCTTTACGCCATTCTGATTTTTTTTATCATTGACTGTAAAATACGAAGATTTGTTAAAGATACGAAATCACAAAACCGGATATAATTGAACAGCAAAATGGGTCCTCGATCAGATACACCCTCCAAGTAATAATGCATAATATTTAAAGTACACTATCCATATATTCATACACGTGACCATTCATATTGAAAGCGGGCATTTTTTCTTGAGCCTTTTTTCTATTCAATCGGTTTTGAACAAACGTATAATTACATCCACTCTGTGTTGATACCTGTGTATTTGTTTTAGTTTTTTTCCGTGGAGTAAAGGTTTCAGCCTTTAACACAAATTGTAATCACGAACTCCGACCACTGTAAAACGATTGTCATCAAGTTTCCTTCAAATGGGATCAAGTCTCATACTCGAGTAACCCTCAACATATTCAATGATTAGAATTGAATCATAACTAGCGCAAGCGTTCTTCCCAAATGATTAATATAAGTGTTTTATTTTATTGTATTAAGGTTACGTTCAATGTAAATGATACTACTCGAAACTCTACTATACTACTATAAGGTGGATTTACTTTGATAAAACTATAAACCACCATGTTTCTGACGTGAATCCGGTCGATGGACACTAGATTCAGTTGAACTATTAATAGATGATTATAATAGTGATGCGTTTACGCCATCCAGAATGAAGTAATTATCCTCACTACTCGACATCATTTATTTGATTGCAGGGCGTGGGAAGTTATTGAGCATCCTAGTCTACTGCTCTCTTCTTTTATTTTGTCATTAGGACACTTGGTCGGGCCGCGATTTTGTGTACTGCTTACCAACGTAGTTTCCCACAACCGGAATGAAATAAAGCCCTATAGTCGGATATATACAGAGGTTAGTGTGCAATCCCCCCCCCCCCCTCCAAACCACTAGACACTCATATTTAGAGCTTTTGCTTTGTTAACACACCTAAATCCAAGATGGCAGCCAAAATGGCCGCCAAAAATGGTAAAATTCCATATATTGGCATATATAAACCAACATGTATGATAAGAGTGTAGTTTTAACTATGGCATGTATGTTTTAGACCCCTAGAAACTCATATCTAGTATTGTTGCTTTGTTCACATACTTTAAAACCAAAATGGCCGCCAAATGAATGGCCAAAAATTGTCAAACGTGGTCAAAATTCCATAAAATAGCATAATATCAACTGAAATATATGATAAAAATATAAATTTAACGATGGGATGTATGTGTTAGACCACAAGTAACTCATATCCAGTTTTTGTGCTCTGTAGCATAGTTCAAAATCTAAAATGGCTGCCAAAAGGCCCCCCCAAAAAAACAAAAACAATGGTTCCCAGAGTGGCTGCAAAGATTGTAAAATTCCATAAAATGGGATAATATCAACCTAAATGTATGCTGAAAAAATAGTTGGTGTCATAAGTATGTTATAAGTTAGTGATACGCTATCAATACGTTTGTCATACGCTATGTATACGTCAATACGCTATGGAGACGCTATGGATACGTGACAGGGCCTTACACGATCGCCCGGCATAAGGTGAATACGTGAGAATACGTCGAAACTAGTTGGAAATACGTCAGGCATACGTTAGACATACGGCATACGTTTCCCCGTCAGCCTACGTTCATCAACATATACCAACTTACGAGTAACGTAAGAGTAACGTACCACTAACGTATGTCAGCGTATGTCAACGTATATTTAACGTACCACAAACTTACCGGAACGTATTAGGCAAACGTTGAGTACTTTACGTCGAGAAATTTTGAGCAGGCTCAATATTTTTTGCCGGCTCGACGTGTTCATAATTGTCACAGCGTATCACAGCGTGATCTTAACGTAAACGACGTATCCCCCACGTACCCCTAACTTATATCAGCGTACACCAACGTACACCAACGTATTTTTCGATATTTCGCATGCGTTGGCATACGTTGAGGCGATACGTTATGGTGTGACAGGCCTTTAAGTTTTTACTTGTTCGTGACATATTTGGCATACGTTGTGTTGTATTCGTTAGGGGTTCGCAGAGGTGCGCTGGTGTTTAGGATATTTTTTTGAGCATGTTCAAAATTTTCGCTGCGTGAGCGTTACGCATGTTAGATTTACGTAGCAAACCACCAGCGAATACAACGTACATTGTATACCAATTATGTCACGGACGAATGACAACTTACACGAGCGTACATCCAAATATCCAAACGTTGGGCACACGTTAGCTCTATCGCTAATTTATGTCAGGGCCTTAACTGACGACACCTTTTTGTTATATTACGGAAAACCAGTAATGTCATACCTCGCTAATTACTAGACATCCAAAACATAACGATTGCATATTGTGCCTCTCATTTAAAAATGCAATGTGTGCAGTGTCAATTGAAAATAACTGTTTCGTGGACAAACACGTTTGGGTGTGCAGTAAAAAGGATCACAAAGACAAACGGGAATTACGATTGACTTCGGGTTTTTTCTCAATCAAGCTGCAGAAAATTATTCTTGGGCTAAGGCCTACTTGTGTCCTTTATTTAGTAATAACAAGTTATGATGCCTTGTAAGGTGATATTAGATAACATTTTAAAAGTACATATTTTATTTGTTATTTTCAACTTCACAAAATGTACCTTTAATCCGTATACATTTAAGTAATACACGTACACAACAGTTATCCAATTTCAGGGTACTATATATTAAACTGTAATTGAAAGCTCTTGCTATTCAATCGAGGTAAAAAACCACGACGACATCAATGGCTTTCACGGTGCCGAACTAAAAACAGGATGGCAATATTGAGAAACGAAGCTTTTTTGCCATATATTCTGTGGGTAAAATGGTGAGAATGTGTCCTACTCCTTCGCTGTCCCGATACGACAATATCCGATAGTAAATTATGGATATTAGTTTCATTCAACTATTGAAGATGACTTTAAAAGTACTCTGGTTATAACCAGTCCGCCTCTCCTCAACAGATTTTGTCAAGAGGAATTAGGTTATACAATAGTTTTAGGAGCAATATCAGCCGCAATCATGCCAATAGTTTTCGAGAGAAATTAATTATTTATGTTTTCCTCTTCGAGCGTATTAGATGGAAATCGAGTGATTGAAGAGCTGAATAAATGTATTTGAAATTCCTCTTGATATGATATCTTACTTAGATTTCCAATTCATGTTCACATCTACAATCGATCCTAGGGCGACATATTTGGCTTGCAATCTCTCCGGGCAACGTACCCTCTTCCTAATTGTAACAATTAAATACTCATCGCTTCTGGCATCTTACTAGTAAATTACCACGCTAATGAACACCTGAAAGCACATGCAGACTGTAACCAAACATTATGTCTCTAAGAATAAATGCTGCAGTGACATGATTATTTTATTGGTTATCGAAATCAATTTTAGTCAGGGTTTATATTAAATATTGCTTTTATTTAGGTTATGATCATTTTAAAGAAAGAGGTCATTCAATTGTTACTGTTTTTACCATAAAACAGTTTGTTTGTAGTAATTGAAATGATTATGATACGTTGTGTATTATCCTCCAGGACTTATGAATGACAAAAAAGCTAAAATATGTTGTTGTTTTTCACCTATTTCATTAGCGAAATGGTAATTTATTATTTTTAAATTCAAACCTTGTGAAATGCAACGTTGTGCACTTATTATACCGCTGAACAGAGGCAAACTCGTATGTTCACGATGTGACCATTAAGGTGCGGGATTGTAAGTTACAATACCGCACGGGATTGTTATGCGTCGTTCTTTAAAAAACTACCACACTCAATGCATCATGTGTCAGGTGAATACACAAAAGTTACAATACCGCACCTAACTCGATGTGACACGGCTGTTTGATCCCACATAATGTGTCTGTTTTATTCTGAGAACACCGTAACTTGCTGGCTCGGTTCTGGTTTTAACTGATACAAGTACCTGAATATACTGGCCATCCTTTTTCAGAACATTTGTTGGTGCCAGTTTTGAGAAATAGAGCTTTGAATATTATTGTTTACTATAATAGCGCCCTCATCGGCCACATTTCCCATAGAGTTACATGTAAAATGTGTGTCAAGTAGAAAATGTCGATAATTTAAAAAGGACTCGAATAATTTTCTTGAAATTTTCACCGTATACTCGTATTCATAGCGCTACCTAAATCAGGTCAAACCACAATGTAATTTTTTTTATCCCGTAATTTTAATTATAAATCGGACAGTCAAACAGCCGCGGTGAGCTACAACTGTGCGCCCTTGATTCTTATGGGCGGCCATCACTGTCAAAAAGGTCAAAAAACAAACCAAAGGTCTCAAAAAACAGACAAAGGTCTCAAAAAACAAGCAAAGGTCTCAAAAAACCAGATAAATGTCTCAAAAAACAGACAAAGGTCTCAAAAAACAGACAAAGGTCTCAAAAAACAAGCAAAGGTCTCAAAAAACAGACAAAGGTCTCAAAAAACAGACAAAGGTCTCAAAAAACAGACAAAGGTCTCAAAAAACAAGCAAAGGTCTCAAAAACAGATAAATGTCTCAAAAAACAGACAAAGGTCTCAAAAACAAGCAAATGTCTCAAAAAACAAGCAAAGGTTAAAAAAAACAGATAAATGTCTCAAAAACAGACAAAGGTCTCAAAAACAAGCAAATGTCTCAAAAAATTGAGACAAAGGTCTCAAAAAACAAGCAAAGGTCTGAAAAAACAGATAAATGTCTCAAAAAACAGACAAAGGTCTCAAAAACAAGCAAAGGTCTCAAAAAACAGACAAAGGTCTCAAAAAACCAGCAAAGGTCTCAAAAACAGACAAAGGTCTCAAAAACAAGCAAAGGTCTCAAAAAACAGACAAAGGTCTCAAAAAACAAGCAAAGGTCTAAAAAAACAGATAAATGTCTCAAAAAACAGACAAAGGTCTCAAAAACAAGCAAAGGTCTCAAAAAACAGACAAAGGTCTCAAAAAACAAGCAAAGGTCTAAAAAACAGATAAATGTCTCAAAAAACAGACAAAGGTCTCAAAAAACAGACAAAGGTCTCAAAAAACCAGCAAAGTCTCAAAAAAACAGACAACGGTCTCAAAAAACAAGCAAAGTCTCAACAACTCGTAAAGGTCTCAAAATCTGGAAAGGTCAAAACTTACAGAGACGTCTCAATCGCAATAAGGTCAAAAATCACAATACGGTCTCAAATCGCAAATAGGTCAAAAAACGCAATACGGTCAATATCACAGTACGGTCAAAAAACCGGTGGGGGGTGGGGGGGTGGGGGGGGGGGGGGGGGGGTAGGGTCAAAAAATTCGCACGGTCACTAAATTTCGCACGGTCACAAATTTCGCAGTACAAAAAGCACAAAATGTTCTTTCTTTCTTTCTTCTTTCTTTCCCTTTCTTCTTTTCTTTCTTTCCCCTTTTTTCTCCTTTTCCTTTTTCTTTTTCCTCCCTTTTTCCTTTCTCTCTCTCTTTTCTTTCCCTTTCCCCCTTCTTTTCCTCTTTTCTCTTTTCCCTTCCCCTCATTTTTCCTGGTGGGTAGGTTTGAATTTCCTGCTGAGCACCTTCAGGGGGGCACTGTCCCCCCCCCCCCTGCCCCCCCCCCCCCCCCCCCCCCCCCCCCCCCCGCTGTTACGCCACTGTGTTCAATCAAACGTTGACATACAGAATGCAAATTTGACTATACTAGAAAATTATACTACGATATTTAACTATACACTACAGATATGACACCAGGGCCCTATTTCATAAAACTTTAAGATCTATTTCATAAAACTTTAAGATCTTCTTAAGTGGGATTTTAATTCTTCTTAAATCCTGAATTCTGTTAAATTGAGAAAATTAAGACGACTATCCTTCTTAAGTTTTTTCTTAAATTAGGAGGTCAGGGGCTATCTTACCTTCTTAACTTACCGACGTAATCTTAAAGGTAGATGACCCGATCACATTTCGATTTTCAACTTGAAGTTTTCTATTCTACATGAAAGGTCATCCTTAAAAAAGTCGTGTTCCAAAGTTTGAGTTGCATAGCTCTAATGGTTCTTATTTTACACGCACAAGATGCTGTGAACTGTACCCATTGAGTAGTACACAAACTATATCGGTGGTATACCACCATTCGCGGTAATTCGACGTTATTTCATCGATTTCTCCGTAATTATACCGATTTAGGCCGTCAAATTTCAGTATGATGATAAGAAAAATACGAGCTTTCATATGATATGAAAATCTCCGTATGTTTGAAATAATTCTGTGTTACGAAAATGTGATCGGGTCATCTACCTTTAATCTTGATTTGACCTTAATGAAATAGGGCCAAGATTATTTTTGAATTTTTTAATCAGTAATATTCAAATGCATGTCACTTAATACTTATATGTTGTAGCTGAATATAGGCTGATGATTTATTCTGGCAGCAAAATTGGGAAGTTAAAAACCGGAAAGGCTTACATATCGACATTGATCACAAAAAGTGAGTTAATTAAAAATGATTGTATTTTTGTGCATCTCGTTCACCACATGTACGAGTATAGACAAACGTGATCATAAAGAAGATTGGCAATTTGATATTATTGTTTGTTCTGTAAGGTGTTCAGGAACTAACTTAAATATTTTCTGCAAATTAGTCTGAAGCATCCGTTTCTCTTTGATTTAGTGTACTGATCAACCATAAATGTAATACTCCTGACCAAACATAAATGTAATAACATGTATCCATAATAACGCAGTTGTTCGTTCAAGTATTGGGTTTTTAGTATATGAAGGTGCTCTTCTTGTTGTTTTTGCATACGCTGACGTGGGTATTTTGGAAAAGGAATCCTCACGTTCTCAATAATATGACAGGGGAAAACCCTGTTATATGGCCTATTTCTATTTCGAATTAAAAACAATCGACCGACCGCCCCTACCTGAGAGGTCCGTTTGCCCGTATAACAGGGTTGGGTTATTCGTCGCCTTAGGGGGATTTTTTGGTAACAGATAATACAAAGAAATGGTTGAAAAACCCGCCTATTATCCAAATACTCTACCACTCCAATAGCGAACGTCAAGGGGAAGTGTGTATCCGTCATACTGTGTTTGATATTTTAAAAGGACGGACCCAGTACACAGTTGTTTTCATTTCAAATATTATTATATAATATGTGGGGATGATTTAGCGATACTACCTCAAGACGCGTACGTGTGTACGCTAAAACACGAGACTTTAAAAAACAGTAGACGTGAGCTGCATGCGTAGACTAAAACTTTAAAACGTGCACCTGTTACGCAAAAAAAACCAACAATTGAAAACGTCTAGCGTTTATCACATGATTATTACATTTTATTTATATTTAAGTGTTATAACATTTAATGTATGGTTGGTCAGGTAATTGCAAGTATGGTTAACTATTATAATTTCATTTATGGTTAATATTACATTTATGGTTAAAAGTTATTACATTTATTGTTGTTATTTTTTATACGTTTATGTTTTTTTATTGTATTTATTGGTTATACAAATGTAAATCAGGGCTGGTATACTAAGCCTACTTGCTTCATGTTTTGGAATCCATTGTATGAGTTTGTAAACAGTCTCATTGGACCCTCTGAAACAGTGTCCGGCAAATTTTGCTCTACGTTCTCTGATCTTATACGATACTTCAGGCATATCCCCGTACTGTTTATCAGTAAAGATTCATTATTTAAATTACGCTAAGATAAAATACATAGCAGAAAAACAATAAAACACGGACAGGATTTTGCACAGATTTCCTTGTTATTAGCATCACGTATCGAAAAACCCTTGAATTTGACTGATTTGGATATTTACCTAATCTTGAAGTAATATCGTTATTTTACTAACTGTTTATCTTCCTTGTCGCGCGTAGGTTTATGCTACTACTTATACAGGGTGAGTCAAAAAATACCTGCAATAGTGGAAAGAATTCATTTTGTTTTCAAAACCATGTTAAACGTGGCAAGAATGACATATTTGTTCCTAATTTTGTGTGAAAAAATGAATTCGATCACATTTTCCGTTTGTCTTTAGTGACCATCTTTGCCGCACACTCCAATGTACGTGTTTGTCCACGAACACAGTAATTTTCAATTGAAATTGCACACATTGAAGATATATTTTAATATTTCTTTACGCATTTTTAAATGAAAGTAGGTAGGAAAGAAAGATTGTTTACAAACGAAATGCGCGCGTAGTGCGCGAACATTTTGACTTTACATTTATTTTTGCTATGATTGAGGTACATTTTGGTTCTAAACAGGCTTGTACCCAAAAATAATCGCATTTTGGGGACACACGTACTTTCCATCTGTGTACTTTTGACTTGGCGTACTAACCAATTCTCGAAACTCAAAAGTACACTGCGTTCACGTTGTTATCATGGTGATGAAAAAAGCCCGTAGGCCCCTTGCTATTGTAAGTTTGCAACAGCTCGTAGGTGATCATCAACTAGTAGTAGAAATGTTATTCCACTCTTTTGATTTAATAAACGATTATAGAATACTTCAAACGTGGTTGGATAATGACAAAATAGACGCTTAACTTTTATTCTTTTTATGCCTCGTGGTATCCATCTGAACAATTTGAGACCATTTCCAATAAAATCGGAGCATTTTGAGAATTTAACCCCTGTACAATTATTATGAGGCACAATTTGACCTTTGACCTATTTTACCCTATATCTCGGAAACTAAGCATCAGGTGAAAATACAACCATCGATTTTTTTTAATTTGGTTTCTTATGATCCCAGGAAGAGTTTGATATGCATCTCAATATAATTAGACCATTTTTACATTTTTTATTCCTCTGTGGCCTTTGACCTTCGATAGCGACCATCCGTCCAGGATGCGACACGGCAGCAACATAACATATTGACTCTTGGCCCCTTACTAAACTTAACAGATCATCAAACCTGTAACACCTTCTCAGCTGATTAGAATTTCTGGGCTTTCGGCCTATTGTACGCCACTGATACCCGGCCCTTGATGGGGATGATCATAATCATGAGATTGCGCGTATAGGCCCTCAGGTGACAGGTCTACTACTATTTTCGCGCAGGATATATTTTAATATTTCTTTACGCATTTTTGATTTTTTTATCATTGACAGTAAAATAAGAACATTTGTTAATTAAAGATACGAAATCACAAAACCGGAATATAATTGAACAGCAAAATGAGTCCTCGATCAGATACACCCTCCAAGTAATAATGCGTAATTTTTCAAGTACACTATCCATATATTCATACACGTGACTATCCATATTCAAAGCTGGCATTTTTCTTCAGCCTTTTTTTCTATTCAATCGGTTTTTGAACAAACGCATAAAAACATCCACTATGTAGGCCTACATCTGGATTAAATTCTGTGTTGATACCTGCGTTTTTGTTTTAATTTTTTCCGTGGAGTAAAGGTTTCAGCCTTTAACACATATTTTAACCACGAACTTCGACCACAGGAAAAAACAATTGTCATCAAGTTTCCTTCAAATTGGATCAAGTCTCATACTCGAGTAACCCTTCAACATATTCAATGAGTAGAATTGAATCATAACTAGCACAAGCGTTCTTCCCAAAATGATATCATTATAATTGTTTTATTTTATTTTATTAAGGTTACGTTAGTTCAATGTAAATGATACTACTCGAAACTCATACTATACTACTATAAGGTGGATTTACTTTGATAAAACTATAAACCCACCATGTTTCTGACGTGAATCCGGTCGATGACACTAGATTCAGTTGAACTATTAATAGATGATTAAAGTGATGCATTTACGCCATCCAGAATAAAGTAATTATCCTCATTAATCGACATTATTTATTTGATTGTAGGGCGTGGGAAGTTATTGAGCATCCTAGTCTACTGCTCTCTTCTTTTATTTTGTCATTGGAATACTTGGTCGGGCCGCGATATTGTGTATTGCTTACGAATGTAGTTCTCACTCACTCACTCACTCACTCACTCACTCACTCACTCACTCCCCCCCCCCACTCCCCCACTCACTCACTCACTCACTCACTCACTCCCCCACTCACTCACTCCCCCACTCACTCACTCACTCCCCCACTCACTCACTCACCCACTCACTCACTCACTCACTCACTCACTCACTCACTCCCCCACTCACTCACTCACTCACTCACTCACTCACTCACCCACTCACTCACTCACTCACTCACTCACTCACTCACTCACTCACTCCCCCACTCACTCACTCACTCCCCCACTCACTCACTCACCCACTCACTCACTCACTCACTCACTCACTCACTCACTCCCCCACTCACTCACTCACTCCCCCACTCACTCACTCACCCACTCACTCACTCACTCACTCACTCACTCACTCACTCACTCACTCACTCACTCACTCACTCACTCACTCACTCACTCCCCCACTCACTCACTCACTCACTCACTCCCCCACTCACTCACTCACTCACTCACTCACTCACTCACTCACTCACTCCCCCACTCACTCACTCACTCCCCCACTCACTCACTCACCCACTCACTCACTCACTCACTCACTCACTCACTCACTCCCCCACTCACTCACTCACTCCCCCACTCACTCACTCACCCACTCACTCACTCACTCACTCACTCACTCACTCACTCACTCACTCACTCACTCACTCACTCACTCACTCACTCACTCCCCCACTCACTCACTCACTCACTCACTCACTCACTCACTCACTCACTCACTTACTCATTCACTCACTCACTCAATCACTCTCTCACTCACTCATAACAGTTATCCAATTTCAGAGTACTACATATTAAACTGTAATTAAAAGCTCTTGCTATTTAATTTAAGTAAAAACCACGACGACATCAATGTCTTTCCCGGTGCCGAACTAAAAACAGGATGGCAATATTGAGAAACGAAGCTTTTTTGCCATATTTTTTGTGGTAAATTGGTGAAAATGTGTTCTTATCCCTTCACTGTCCCGAATACGACAATATCCGATAGTAAATTATGGATATTAGTTTCATTCAACTATTGAAGATGACTTTGAGAGTACTCTGGTTATAACCAGTCTGCCTCTCCTTAAGGGCAGTGTCAACCCGGCACTTGTTTCAAAAATTGAATTTCATATTTCTCTATTATTTAATACTTTTATATGTATTCTATCATTACCATCATAAGTTACTAATCGGAAGCGATTATTTCCCGTTCTTTTGGGTGATTTTAAATTGTTTTGGTAAGTTTGAGTCGGGAAAAGGCGCATGGTTATTTGGCGGGAATTTAAGCGGAGTTCCGCGCTTTTCAAATGCTGCGACAGCTGTTCGATCATTGCGTCGCGCGCTGAAACTTCCCGCGCGTAATACTAGACGCGCCGCTTAATATCCGCGACGTAGACGCGAAAAACAAAAGAGCGCAAAACAATGTCTAAAAATGTAAACAAAGGCCAATCTTACGATCATTTAAATTTCAGTTTTCTTCCAATATCTTCACATTGTGACAATATAAATTGAATCTGATAGTTTATAATGATTGTTCATAATAGTATACTCGCTTTTTAGGTCACACGCCCCTGTATTCCGTGAACATTTAGCTTTAAATGGTGGAAAATGTCAATATTTTTACTAAATCGATGTTTTCTAGAAGTTCAAATTTGAAGGAATTTTACGAATTTTCAGACAACATAACTAAAAATATATCAAACTATCAGGTAAGCTTGTACTACCATTGTGTAGAGGACTTTCAGCGCTAGGAGGCAAATTTTTATTTTTTCGATTTTGGATTTTAAACTCGAGATATGCATCCATTTCTAGCAAAATGTATGCAAAAAAACACGACTTTTACACTTTTCCGATGTTTTTAGCAATATTTCCAAAACCAAGCTTTATTTTGGTAAAAGAAAAAATTGCCTCCTAGACAAAATTGTCTTGTTTACAAAAATCCATATTAGAACAAATTACCATTTTTTATTTTTTAGTTATGCTGTCTGAAAAATTTGGGGTAAAAAAATTTCTTTTTGGTTCATTTCTCAAAATTTAGTTTATTTAGTATCACATTGATATCACCATCGGATTCCTTATCAAATTTCCTTTGTAAAAATGTATACTTTTATGTACTTTTATTCAATATTCTCAAACTTAGAAGCAAAAGTTGATCATCAAAATATTAGGGTTGACACTTCCCTTAACAGCTTTAGTCAAGAGGAATAAAGCTATACAATATTTGTTTAAGAACAATTTCTGCCGCAATCATGGCAATGGAAACTATTATTTTCAAGCCAATAGTTTTCGCGAGAAATTAATTATTTATGTTTTCATCTTCGAACGTATTAGATGGAAATCGAGTGATTGAAGAGCTGAATAAATGCATTTTAAATTCCTCTATATCTTACTTTGATTTTCAATTTATTTTCACATATACAATCGATTCAAGGACGACATATTTGGCTCCCAATCTATCCGGGCAACGTATCCTAATCGTAACAATACACACTCATCGTTTCTGGCATCTTACTAGCCGATTACCGCGCTAATGAACATCTGAAAGCACATACAGACTGTAACCAAAACATGTATGTCTCTAAGAATAAATGCTGCAGTGACATGATTATTGGTTGCCAAAAGCAATTTAGTTAGGGTTTGTATTAAAAATTGCTTTTATTTAGGTTATGATCATTTTAAACAAAGAGGTCATTCAATTGTTACTGTTGCTTACCATTAATTTGTTTGTTGTAATTAAAATTATTATGATAGGCTGTGTACATCATCCAGGACATAGGACCAGGCTAATATATACATAATTCGGCCGAGTGCACCAATGACGGGTAACTTAATAGGGAGGTAAGCTACCTCCCTAGTAGTTATGCTCTAACTGTAGCATAACTTTACTAACGATGTAATTCTTAGAGCAGAACTGTCGAGTAACACCAGAATAGCAACTAGCGAGGTAAATATCCACATTAATCAGTATCGTCCCCTTTTAAAATTAATTGGCGCATATGCCAAGTGTTAACCTGTAGTTTACTGCAAAATTCTGACGTGAATGGTCCTCCGTAATATTAAAAACGTGTCTTCACTCGCTAGGTCATAGGTGAGTGTAAATCAAGAATCACGTGTCGGCCTGCGATCCGGACAAAATGATGCCATTTTATGGCCAACAATTTCGAAGTTTGTTTACCGCTTTTTCAAAAATAAGGACCATCATGACATTACAAACATATTTTGGGCGAGAGACACATACAAAAATTGCACCAAAAAGCACAATTTTAATGGCAAACACAAGCACCCGATGGAAACAATTATGTACAATTATAACACATCTCTTAACACAAATACTTCCGTGGCGTGGATGCCTATTCCTTCGCTTGTTAACTGCAGAACCCCGGTTCGATCCCCAGACCACGCACGGCACGATATGCTTTGATTTTTTTTCGTTCTTCTAGTTCTACTACCTTTCCACTTACAATAATGTTGAAACTTGGCTTTATCAGTTTTTAATTAATAAAAACAATAAATAAACTTATTTAGTCATTATTTAAGATCCTTGGACAATTAGTACATTTTGGTCAAAATATGACCCAAAGTCGGTGCGATTAGTGTTTGAATGGGCAAAAGGAGTTGATCTAAATTTTGACTAAAAAAAATCACAAAATTGCATGAATGGATTTTCAAAAATATAAAATATTTTAGCTTATGAGGGGTCACATTCCACTTCAAATAGACACCCCTGGTCATGCAAGCGCAATTGGTCCTTCAGCATCAGCGAATCATCCCCTCCAATGTTCGCAACAAATTTACGCTACTGCTAGAATCGACTGACTTGTGGCATAAAATGTTATGCCCCAACTTACTCTTGGGTCCGGTCAGGTATAACATTTAGCGTAAATTACCCGCCAGTCACTAGCCTAGTAGCTTACCCCGCATTGGCGCTCTCAACATTTTGGGTTACGCCTCAGTTACTAGCGAGGTAGCGCTATTCTTCAGCTACCCGTCATTGGTGCACTCGGCCGGTTGTTGTTTTTCACCTATTTCGAAATGGTTATTTATTATTTTGTTATGTTTAAATTCCAAAGCTTGTGAAATGCAACGTTGTGCACTTATTATACCCCTGCACGGAGGCAAACTCGTATTGTGAAATTTTACATTTCCGAGGAAAAGCTACGACCTTACGACCTTATGCTGTTGATTCAGACATTACCGAGGAGAGCTACGACCTTAAGCCCTTGGTTCCGACTTTACCGAGGAGAGCTACGACCGTACGCCCTTGGTTCCGACTTTACCGAGGAGAGCTACGACCGTACGCCCTTGGTTCCGACTTTACCGAGGACGAGCTTCGACCTACGCTCTTGATTATGACTTTACCGCGGATGAGCTTCGACCTTACGCTCTTGATTATGACTTTACCGAGAACGAGCTGTGACCTAACGCTCTTGATTATGACTTAAATGAGGATGAGCTTCTACACTCTTGATTACGACTTTACCGAGGACGAGGGTTTACCTCGCCCTTGATAACGTAACGGCTTTACCGAGGACGAGCTACGGCCTTACGATCTTTAAGTTATGATCCTAATCCCGCCTCATACAAATTAATCACTTGTATGTGAGAGATAGATACTTACGGGTCATCGCTCGGGTGGATATGATAATTAAAATTGGTGCAGTTTGACAATAATATGGGCACAAACAGTGGCGTACCCCCAATATTTAATATTTGAGTTGTGTCGCATGAGATTGATACTGTCGGAGCCTCTATTCTGTCGGTTATGAAGCTCGATGTTTCGCGCCTGTTTAGGGAACGCGACACAACTTCTCTCTTTTGATAATATGAATCGAATAGAAAAAGTAATGATCAAGTGAAATAATGTACTCACAAGAAAGATAGGTCTACCCGTGCTGCGTGAACAGCAAGACAAAGCAAAGCAAAATGAATAGCCTACGCATGTGCCATATTATGTACAACACTCACGCAAAAGGCAATTTTCAATGCACTCTGCGTTTGGGTTTCCATGATTCGTGACCCCTGAGTCATAAACACTTATAAACAGCGGGAATCACGTTCAATAAAAAAATAAGTGTCAGTTTCAAATTATATTAAGAAAGATATTTTTATTCTAGGACTGCGGGCGATGACACCAGATGCAAATATCATGCCAATACAACAGGTTTGGGTTATTTCGTTCCCTTAAAGTGTTCTAGTAAAAGTGTGATTTGACAAGTACTTGATAATCTTTGCTACGGGTGGTTTCTGGGAGTGCATTATAAACACGAATGCGAACAAGTCTTATACATGAGTGCCCCTTCCGGTTTCAAAACCATTCATTACAGCGATTGTATTATGTAGTTGAATATAAGCCTTGTGATATATTCTGACAACACGTAATTGGAGAGTAAGACCGGAATGAGGTAAATATCGACATTAATCAACATCGTCCAATGTTACTTTTGGTGTAGGCCATGGGAAGTTGCTTAGTATCTTATATTTTTCTCCGGGTTTGTGCGCTCATCGTAAAAGTACAGGGTGCCTCCTAAAAAGATTGCAGCAGACCTTTAAGTGATCGGAACTTCCAAAAACTTCCACTTGTTCTCGGAATATATGGCAAAAATCGCGTAAACATCAGCGATCAACGTTCGAAATGAGCTGCACTGGCTTTATGTGAAACACCGAATTGTCTTCAAAATCTTCATGCTCACTTACAAATCGCCAAACGGACTTGCTCCACCTTACTTAAAAGAACTACTCAAACCTTACACACCTAATCGCTCGCTTCGGTCATCATCGAAAGGTCTTCTTGGATCACCGCGGACTGTATCAACTGCAACTTACGGTGAACGGAATTTCTCAGTTTCTGCGCCAAAGTTATGGAACGGGTTGCCGCAGCAGATTAGGAATGCCGAATCACTAGCCACATATTCAAGAAACTTTTAAAAACTAATCTTTTCAATTATCCAACTGTATAATATGTGTTTCCGCTGCTGTTTTTGTGTGAGATTCCGGTAGGTAGGCTTATTTACACCTTTCCGTCGGTTTTACAATCCAGTCGTCTCCTTGTTCGTTTGCCACGGAGGTGATGTTATTTTTGCTGT
>CM069448.1:89537-420737 GCA_035610835.1 Ophiura sarsii | reverse complement strand
TAGAGTTCAAGTGAACCTGACCAATATGCTCTCTAGGAGGTAAATTCAGAATAAAACGAACCATTTTTTGTTAAAATCACCTGTTTGGCCAAGTTTGAATTTTGTTCCAAAAAGGATACGTTCAGTTTTGCCAACATGGAGGGAAAGTTTGTTAGCGATCAACCAATCATTGCATGATTTCAAATCAGAGCTGAGGCTATGGGAAATGACCGCAGGATCAGTGTGAGATGAAATGATGACACTATCATCAGCATATAGAAGCAGCTTGTTGTGAACAGAGGATTCCATGTCATTGCTATAACAAAGATAGAGCAAGGGACCTAGCAAGCTCCCTTGGGGAACTCCACAAGAGAGCTGCTCAAGACTGGAATTGATGCCATCAATGCTCACCAGCTGCTGCCTATTGGCTAGATAAGATTTGAACCAACTGGGGTCGATTCCCATAGCCTCAAGTTTATTGCACAAGATTTGGTGATTCACGCTATCAAAGGCTTTTTGCACATCAAGCAATAGCATACCAACAAACTTACCCTCTGAAATTTCTTTTCTAATATAATCAGTGAGGTATATTAAGCAACTTTCAGTAGAATAACCTGCTCGAAAGCCTGATTGGAATTTGAATAGTAAACTCGTGGAACTTAGATAGTTTTCAATTTGTTTATAAACACTTTTTTCAAGAATTTTGGACACACAGCTCAATATACTCACAGGGCGATAGTTACCCACTTCAAGTCTACTCTTTTTTTTAAATAAAGGAATGACTTTGGCGGATTTCATATCATCTGGGACAGTGCTTGAGGCAATTGAAAGGTTGACAATGTGAGTTATCAAGGGAGCAAGTTGTTGGGCCCCATCTTTTAAGAATCTAGGAGCAATACCATCAAGCCCAGGTCTCTTGTTTTTATTGAGACCTGAAAGCTCCTTGAAAATGAAATCCTCAGAAACAGGTTGTAAAACACAGCCATTGGGGGTCACACCCTTCATTCTATAAAACTCAACAAATGACTCAGGCACTGCTCCAGAAACACCTGCAAGAGATGGAAGTTTACTAACTAAGCTATGAGCAATAGTGGCAAAAAATGTATTGATGTAATTACAAATTGATCGGGTAAAATGACAAAGCTCGCCGTTGATATTCAAGACAATCTTAGCATTTTCAGGTGACTTGGAGCTGTAGCCAAGCTGTTTTAAGTGCTGCCACAGTTTCCTAGGATCGCCTTGACTATCTTCCAATTTAGTTTTGAAGTAAGAGGCTTTCGCCTTCTTAATTTCCCGTTGAACTTTGTTACGGATGGCAGTAAATTCACTGAAAGAGGCATTTGGAAATCCTCTATCAAGGCAGTAACGCATATGGTCTCTAGTTCTGGTCAAATCTAAAATGCTAGACGTCATCCAAGGCTCTGTACCTTGCTTTATACGGATGACTCTATAAGGAGCAATTTTATTGAGGACGGTGTTAAAAATATGCGTAAAATTACTCCAAGCAGTGTTGCCACAATTAGAGTTCAAAACTGAAGACCAGTCACAGTTATCAAGATAGTTACACAAAATGTTAGCACTAATGTTTCATTGATCTCATAGAAACAGTTTTGTGTTCATTGAATTTTATCTTAATTTGCTTTCTGGTGCAATATATCATGGAATGGTCACTAACACCAAAAGGAATAACCCCGCTTTGGGCAACTTTGTTGGTAAAGTTGCAAATATATGATCAATACAACTGATGGATGTTTCTGTCACACGTGTGGGTTTATCAATCAGTTGGTGAAATCCAGCACCAGAGAGCACATTGAGATAAGCCTTAGTTATCGGGGAGTTTTTATAATTACATGAGTCAGTACCAGTACAAATATTGGTGTCGCCTAAGATGTACGTTTTTTGTGAAATATCAAAGTCATTGTGAAAGTCTTCCAATTTGACGCGAAAGTTAGATTCACGGTGGGGATTGTATACAGCACCAATGAGGATGGGTTTTGATTTCGGTAGTAGTAGATCACACCAGACACTACGTATGTCAGGATGTACGAGGTCGGTGCGAGGATTGTATGCAATATCTGTGCGTATATAAGCAGACGCCCCCGCCATGGCGATTTCTATCATTGCGAAGAACTGAATATCCGTCCAGCATGATCTCAGCATTAGAAATTGATGAATCAAGCCAGGTCTCTGATATGCAGATGGCGGCTGCCTTTGTTTTGTTGGCTATTAGCATTAATAGCATTAATTAGCATTAATTAGCTTTAAGTATACATGGTTTAAAATCCCGAACAGGGGGGGGGGGGGGGGGGGTAGTGCCCCCTCAGAATTGGATTGTTTAATATTTTATTGGAAAGCAATCCCTGTCCCCCATTTTTCTTGGTTGCAACGCGCCTGATAGATCATTTAGCAACTTTTTAATTGAAGTAGTCCTCCATTCAATGTATGCTCATTCCAGCATTACAACACAGGCATAATCTAAAGGTGAACTTATTTGTGTTGAACTGTGTAATATTTTCAATTGATTCTATAGCGTTCGGAGATGACACCAAATAAACAAACGCACATGACACTATGTTTCTAAAAACATGATTTTTGTATGTATTGGTAAATAATAGCGCGAACTATAAACCTCACATGAGTAATTTCATGTGCGTAAAGTCAAATATATGATATGCGCTGCATATGGTCTGTGACCGAGATGACACAAAACGTTTGGACAGACATTTCCTGACAAAAACTGGTAAATTAGGCTCCAATATGCCTATAATGCCATACCGTATTTAGATGGATGATATGAATATCGCAATTAACTAGCGCTTATGAGTATTTTCATGACGAAAATCCCCGGAAATTTTACATGTTATCACCGGGAAAATGGGGTTTGGTAGGGTATTGGCATCGTTAGAAAATTGTTATAGGTGAATATGGTCAGGCCTGATTTTGGGGTCACTGGACCGTGGGGCAAGTGGTCCGAAATGAAGGATTTTGTAATTGTATGGGCATATTGCTTTCTTTTGAACAGTACGACTTTTGTTGATACTTGACATATATCCTTACCTTCTACAATCCAAAACATTTGGAACTTTAGGGTATTTACACAATGTAATTTTCTCCAGATCTTTGAAGCCAACTCCTTGAGTGACTGATTGAAGATTTACAGATAGTAATGGGCGATATAAGAAGATGGGTTTAGATCATGTTTAACTTCAAGGACTTCAAGGGGAAGGCGGGATAGGAAGTTAGGGTCAGGTGGAAAATTATAATGCATGCATGCCGCTGAAGTGCTATCTTCAGTAGATAGCATGCTGATGCATTTTTGCCAAGTTTTGTGTTTTTATACTGTATGAAGTCATTGAAACTTTTCAAAAAATGAACAATATAAGAATATAAACCCATTATGCTCGAAGGATAAGCATTTTAAGTGATAAATTACTCTGTCGATATAATGCAATTCACCCAAATTTAGTAAATGTCGATATCCGCGAACGCGAGCGAGTTGTCAAACGGTGTTGCGAACATCATCTGACAGAAATGTACTATTTTTTTTGCAGTACCATGATGATAATTTAGGTTGAAAATTAAAAAGTTTAAGACACTTTTTATCTTATAGACCTCTATGCCATGTTTTGAGTCGGAAGCTTGTAACTCCCCCCCCCCCCCCACCCCCGCCGTATTTCAAATAATGTGAGTCGCATTTTCCTATTAAAAAGCGGGTTTTTGTACTGCAAAAATATGAATATTAAAGTTTTTGTGATACCAAAACATTGTTTTAAGCCAAAAGAAGTGTCGAATGTATTACATTTCCCTACATCCAACTTCTTTCACCGACGAAGAGCATAGCTCTTGTTGACCGTCAGCTTCGCCTCCATTAGGGCTACTTATTCCATAGGCAATGATAAGAATTTGTTAACAATTTCTGCATAGAATGTATTCTTTCCTATATTTTGGGGGAGGGAAGCAGGCCCGTAGGCGTATTTTCTTTATGCAACTATAATGGGATGCATAGACGACAGATTGCTACACGGAATAAAGCGTAGTAACCCAATGGGATGCATCCCGTTAGGGTTGCAGAAATAAATTAAGCGGCCCGTAGCAGGCGCGCAGCCAGCATTGTCATTCCGGGGGGGGGGGGGGGCAAACATCAATATCGTCCCTATTTTTAAGCATTTTTGTAAAAGGTTGCCCCAATTTTTTTTCTAGTCACTTACCTCGTGAATTTCACGTAAGTGTGTGTGTGTGGGTGGGGGGGGGGGGGGGGGGGGGGGGGGTAAATGTACTACATGAACAATCTCTCGTCCCCATTTCTCTTCTCTTTCCCCTCTCCTTCCCCTTTCCCTTCTCTTTCTCCCTCTTCTCCCCCTTTCTCTTCTCTTTCTCCCTCTCCTTCCCCCTTCTTTCTATCTTTTCTCCCCTTCTTCTCGTCCCCATTTTACCGCTTCGCCGTCCCCATTTTAGGTGTCCGTGGGGGGGGGGGGCCACTGGCTACGCTACTGGCCCGTAGCCAGGGCATGGAATTCTATTTCTTCTGGCATTATAGGCTTAAAATAGTATAACAAGTGGTGACTTGCGTGATCGCGTGGGTAATACCGACGAAGAGCATAGCTCTGGTTCACCAGCATTGAAACTTTTCAAAAAATGAACAATATAAGAATATAAACCCATTTTTCTCGAAGGATAAGCATTACTCTGTCGACATAATGCAATTCACCCAAATGTAGTAAATGTCGATATCCGTGAACGCGAGCGAGTTGTCAAACGGTGTTGCGAACATCATCTGACAGAAATTTACTATTATTTTTGCAGTACCATTATGATAATTTAGGTTGAAAATTAAAAAGTTAAAGACACTTTTTATCTTATATGCCTCTATGCCATGTTTTGAGTCGGAAGCTTGTAACTCCCCCACCCCGCCGTATTTCAAATAATGTCGCATTTTCCTATTAAAAGACGGGTTTTTGTACACTCATCCGCGTGTTAAGAATCCTGCCTAAGTCAGGGGGAATGTACATTCAAACACTCATCCGCGTGTTAAGAATCCTGCCTAAGTTAGGGGGAATGTACATTCAAACACTCATCCGCGTGTTAAGAATCCTGCCTAAGTTAAAGTTTGTGTGATACCAAACCATTGTTTTAAGCCAAAAGAAGTCGAATGTATTACATTTCCCTACATCCAACTTCTTTTACCGACGAAGAGCATAGCTCTTGTTCACCAGCTTCGCCTCCATACCACTCTAATGCTACTTATTCCATGGCAATGATAGGATTTTTAAAACAATTTCTGCATAGAATATATTCTTTCCTATATTTTTGGAGGGGGAAGCAGGCCCGTGAGCCAGGGCATGGAATTTTATTTCTTCTGGCATTCTAGGCCTAAAATAGTATAACAAGTGATGACTTGCGTGATCGCGTGGGCTATACCGACGAAGAGCATAGCTCTGGTTCACCAGCATTGAAACTTTTCAAAAAATGAACAATATAAGAATATAAACCCATTATGCTCGAAGGATAAGCATTTAAAGTGATCAATTACTCTATCGACATAATGCAATTCACCCAAATTTAGTAAATGTCGATATCCGCGAACGCGAGCGAGTTGTCAAACGGTGTAGCGAACATCATCTGACAGAAATTTACTATTTTTTTTGCAGTACCATGATGATAATTTAGGTTGAAAATTAAAAAGTTTAAGACACTTTTTATCTTATAGACCTCTATGCCATGTTTTGAGTCGGAAGCTTGTAACTCCCGCCCCCCACCCCCGCCGTATTTCAAATAATGTCGCATTTTCCTATTAAAAGCGGGTTTTTGTACTGCAAAAATATGAATATTAAAGTTTTTGTGATACCAAAACATTGTTTTAAGTCAAAAGAAGTCGAATGTATTACATTTCCCTACATCCAACTTCTTTTACCATGTTTACCGACGAAGAGCATAGCTCTTGTTCACCAGCTTCGCCTCAATACCACTCTAGGGCTACTTATTCCATAGGCAATGATAGGATTTTTAAAACAATTTCTGCATAGAATATATTCTTTCCTATATTTTTGAAAGGGGAAGCAGGCCCGTAGCCAGGGCATGGAATTCTATTTCTTCTGGCATTCTAGGCCTAAAATAGTATAACAAGTGATGACTTGCGTATCGCGTGGGCTATACCGTCCCGTCCTTTGTAATGTTTATTAGAAAAAAGAGGGTACATTTTTATTCGTCAACTGACAGCAACATACTTTTAATGGGCTATCATCCCATATCATGGGTCATCACAAGAAGTAACTGACCCGGTAATAAAAATGCTGATAACTCTAAAAGCATAACTCCTACATAAACATATTTAATAATAAAGTTGTTGAGAAATTTCTCTTCTTGAATATGAGATATTACAAGCTAAGAATGGTTGATTAATGAGGAAGTTACGATCCCAAACGTTAGGGCAAGTCTGATTTTCATTTTAACATTTTCTTTTCAACACGGGGAGAGTACGACAGATAAAGCGTGTGTGCCGTATTGATTAACCGTAACAATGCCACCGGCCGACTATCCAACAACCCGGCCATCGACAGGTGAATTGGCACTACCACTACCAGTAATCAATAATTTGCCGGTCTGAGTCCCCGTGTTGAAAATGAAAATGTGAAAATGAAAATCAGACTTGACAGTACATTTGGGATCGTAACCTCCTTAATGATCAGCCAATCTTATCGTGCAATATTTCAAATTCAAGACGAGAAATTTCTCAACATGTTTATAATTTAATATGTTTATGTAGGAGTTATACTTTTAGAGTTATCAGCACATTTATTACCTGGTCAGTTACTTATTGTGATGACTGTAATGCTTCCTAACCCACCTATCCCACCTATCAATCCTATCTATTCCTTACACCTATCCATCCCTAACCGACTATCCTCCCTAATCATCCTGATCCTCCCTCCCCTACAATCCGCCTCTCCTGCCCTACATAGCATATGCTTCCTAACCCGCCTATCCCACCTATCTATCCTATCTATCCCTTACCACCTATCCATCCCTTACCGACTATCATCCCTAACCATCCTGATCCGCCCTCCCCTACAATCCGCCTCCCCTACCCTACATAGCATACTTATGCTTCCTAACCCGCCTATCCCACCTATCTATCCTATCTATCCCTTACCACCTATCCATCCCTAACTGACTATCCTCCCTAACCATCCTAATCCCACCTCCCCTACAATCGGTCCCTCATCCTCTACATAGCATATGCTTCCTAACCCGCCTATCCCACCTATTTATCCTATCTATCCCTTACCACCTATCCATCCCTAACCGACTATCCTCCCTAATCATCCTGATCCTCCCTCCCCTACAATCCGCCTCTCCTGCCCTACATAGCATATGCTTCCTAACCCGCCTATCCCACCTATCTATCCTATCTATCCCTTACCACCTCTCCATCCATAACCGACTATCCTCCCTAACCATCCTAATCCCACCTCCCTACAACCCGTCCCTCATACCCTACATAGCATTATGCTTCCTAACCCGCCTATCCATCCTATCTATCCCTTACCACCTATCCATCCCTAACCGACTATCCTCCCTAACCATCATGATCCTCCCTCCCCTACAATCTGCCTCCCCTACCCTACATAGCTTAATGCTTCCTAACCACCTATCCCACCTATCTATCCCTTACCACCTATCCAACCCTAACCGACTATCCCTAACCATCCTGATCCTCCCTCCCCTACAATCCGCCTCTCCTGCCCTACATAGCATATGCTTCCTAACCCGCCTATCCCACCTATCTATCCTATCTATCCCTTACCACTTATCCATCCCTTACCGACTATCATCCCTAACAATCCTGATCCAACCTCCCCTACAATCCGCGTCCCCTACCCTACATAGCATAATTATGCTTCCTAACCCGCCTATCCCAACTATCTATCCTATCTATCCCTTACCACCTATCCACCCCTGACTGACTATCGTCCCTAACCATCCTAATCCCACCTCACCTACAATCAGTCCCTCATACCCTACATAGCATATGCTTCCTAACCCGCCTATCCCACCTATTTATCCTATCTATCCCTTACCACCTATCCATCCCTAACCGACTATCCTCCCTAATCGTCCTGATCCTCCCTCCCCTACAATCCGCCTCTCCTGCCCTACATAGCATATGCTTCCTAACCCGCCTATCCCACCTATCTATCCTATCTATCCCTTACCACCTATCCATCCATAACCGACTATCCTCCCTAACCATCTTAATCCCACCTCCCTACAATCCGTCCCTCATACCCTACATAGCATTATGCTTCCTAACCCGCCTATCCCACCTATCTATCCTAACTATACCTTACCCCCTATCCATCCCTAACCGACTATCCTCCCTAACCATCATAATCCTCCCTCCCCTACAATCCGCCTGCCCTACCCTACATAGCATATGCTTCCTAACCCGCCTATCCCACCTATCTATCCTATCTATCCCTTACCACCTATCCATCCATAACCGACTATCCTCCCTAACCATCTTAATCCCACCTCCCTACAATCCGTCCCTCATACCCTACATAGCATTATGTTTCCTAACCCGCCTATCCCACCTATCTATCCTATCATCCCTTACCACCTATCCATCCCTAACCGACTATCCTCCCTAACCATCATGATCCTCCCTCCCCTACAATCCGCCTGCCCTACCCTACATAGCATATGCTTCCTAACCCGCCTATCCCACCTATCTATCCTATCAATCCCTTACCACCTATCCATCCATAACCGACTATCCTCCCTAACCATCCTAATCCCACCTCCCTACAATCCGTCCCTCATACCCTACATAGCATTATGCTTCCTAACCCGCCTATCCCACCTATCTATCCTATCTATCCCTTACCACCTATCCATCCCTAACCGACTATCCTCCCTAACCACCCTGATCCTCCCTCCCCTACAATTCGCCTCTCCTGCCCTACATAGCATATGCTTCCTGACTCGCCTATCCCACCTATCTATCCTATCTATCCCTTACCACCTATCCATCCGTAACCGACTATCTCCCTAACCACCCTGATCCTCCCTCCACTACAATCCGCCTCTCTTGCCCTACATAGCATATGCTTCCTAACCCGCCTATCCCACTTATATATCTATCCCTTACCACCTATCCATCCCTAACCGCCTATCCTCCCTAACCATCCTGATCCGCCCTCCCCTACAATTCGCCTCCCCTACCCTACATCCCGTACCACCTATCCATCCCTAACCGCCTCTCCTCCCTAACCATCCTGATCCTCCCTCCACTATAATCCGCCTCTCTTGCCCTACATAGCATATGCTTCCTAACCCGCCTATCCCACCTATCTATCCTATATATCCCTTACAACCTATCCATCCCTAACCGACTATCCTCCCTAACCATCCTGAACCCACCTCCCCTACAATCCGTCCCTCATACCCTACATAGCATATGCTTCCTAACCCGCCTATCCCACCTATCTATCCTACCTATCCCTTACCACCTATCCATCCCTAACCGACTATCCTCCCTAACCATCCTGATCCCACCTCCCCTACAATCCGTCCCTCATACCCTACATAGCATTATGCTTCCTTATCCGCCTATCCCACCTATCTATCCTATCTATACCTTACCACCTATCCATCTCTTACCATCTATCCATCCATAATCGACTATCCTCCCTAGCCATCATGATCCTCCCTCCCTACAATCCGCCTCTCCTGCCCTACATAGCATATGCTTCCTAACCCGCCTATCCCACCTATCTATCTTATCTATCCCTTACCACCTATCCATCCCTTACCACCTATCCATCCGTAACCGACTATCCTCCCTAACCATCCTGATCCCACCTCCCCTACAATCCGTCCCTTATACCATACATAGCATATGCTCCCTAACTCGTCTATCCCACCTATCTATCCTATCTATCCCTTACCACCTATCCACCCATAACCGACTATCCTCCCTAACCATCCTTATCCCACCTCCCTACAATGCGTCCCTCATACCCTACATAGCATTATGCTTCCTAACCCGCCTATCCCACCTATCTATCCTATCTATCCCTTACCACCTATCCATCCCTAACCTACTATCCTCCCTAACCATCAATCCGCCTCCCCTACAATCCGTCCCTTATACCATACATAGCATATGCTCCCTAACTCGTCTATCCCACCTATCTATCCTATCTATCCCTTACCACCTATCCATCCATAACCGACTATCCTCCCTAACCATCCTAATCCCACCTCCCTACAATGCGTCCCTCATACCCTACATAGCATATGCTTCCTATCCCACCTGTCTATCCTATCTATCCCTTACCACCTATCCATCCATAACCGACTATTCTCCCTAACCATCATAATCCTCCCTCCCCTACAATCCGCCTGCCCTACCCTACATAGCATATGCTTCCTAACCCGCCTATCCCACCTATCTATCCTATCTATCCCTTACCACCTATCCATCCATAACCGACTATCCTCCCTAACCATCTTAATCCCACCTCCCTACAATCCGTCCCTCATACCCTACATAGCATTATGTTTCCTAACCCGCCTATCCCACCTATCTATCCTATCATCCCTTACCACCTATCCATCCCTAACCGACTATCCTCCCTAACCATCATGATCCTCCCTCCCCTACAATCCGCCTGCCCTACCCTACATAGCATATGCTTCCTAACCCGCCTATCCCACCTATCTATCCTATCAATCCCTTACCACCTATCCATCCATAACCGACTATCCTCCCTAACCATCCTAATCCCACCTCCCTACAATCCGTCCCTCATACCCTACATAGCATTATGCTTCCTAACCCGCCTATCCCACCTATCTATCCTATCTATCCCTTACCACCTATCCATCCCTAACCGACTATCCTCCCTAACCACCCTGATCCTCCCTCCCCTACAATTCGCCTCTCCTGCCCTACATAGCATATGCTTCCTGACTCGCCTATCCCACCTATCTATCCTATCTATCCCTTACCACCTATCCATCCGTAACCGACTATCTCCCTAACCACCCTGATCCTCCCTCCACTACAATCCGCCTCTCTTGCCCTACATAGCATATGCTTCCTAACCCGCCTATCCCACTTATATATCTATCCCTTACCACCTATCCATCCCTAACCGCCTATCCTCCCTAACCATCCTGATCCGCCCTCCCCTACAATTCGCCTCCCCTACCCTACATCCCGTACCACCTATCCATCCCTAACCGCCTCTCCTCCCTAACCATCCTGATCCTCCCTCCACTATAATCCGCCTCTCTTGCCCTACATAGCATATGCTTCCTAACCCGCCTATCCCACCTATCTATCCTATATATCCCTTACAACCTATCCATCCCTAACCGACTATCCTCCCTAACCATCCTGAACCCACCTCCCCTACAATCCGTCCCTCATACCCTACATAGCATATGCTTCCTAACCCGCCTATCCCACCTATCTATCCTACCTATCCCTTACCACCTATCCATCCCTAACCGACTATCCTCCCTAACCATCCTGATCCCACCTCCCCTACAATCCGTCCCTCATACCCTACATAGCATTATGCTTCCTTATCCGCCTATCCCACCTATCTATCCTATCTATACCTTACCACCTATCCATCTCTTACCATCTATCCATCCATAATCGACTATCCTCCCTAGCCATCATGATCCTCCCTCCCTACAATCCGCCTCTCCTGCCCTACATAGCATATGCTTCCTAACCCGCCTATCCCACCTATCTATCTTATCTATCCCTTACCACCTATCCATCCCTTACCACCTATCCATCCGTAACCGACTATCCTCCCTAACCATCCTGATCCCACCTCCCCTACAATCCGTCCCTTATACCATACATAGCATATGCTCCCTAACTCGTCTATCCCACCTATCTATCCTATCTATCCCTTACCACCTATCCACCCATAACCGACTATCCTCCCTAACCATCCTTATCCCACCTCCCTACAATGCGTCCCTCATACCCTACATAGCATTATGCTTCCTAACCCGCCTATCCCACCTATCTATCCTATCTATCCCTTACCACCTATCCATCCCTAACCTACTATCCTCCCTAACCATCAATCCGCCTCCCCTACAATCCGTCCCTTATACCATACATAGCATATGCTCCCTAACTCGTCTATCCCACCTATCTATCCTATCTATCCCTTACCACCTATCCATCCATAACCGACTATCCTCCCTAACCATCCTAATCCCACCTCCCTACAATGCGTCCCTCATACCCTACATAGCATATGCTTCCTATCCCACCTGTCTATCCTATCTATCCCTTACCACCTATCCATCCATAACCGACTATTCTCCCTAACCATCCTAATCCCACCTCCCTACAATCCGTCCATCATACCCTACATAGCATTATGCTTCCTAACCCGCCTATCCAACCTATCTATCCTATATATCCCTTACCATCTATCCATCCCTAACCGACTATCCTCCCTAACCATCATGATCCTCCCTCCCCTACAATCCGCCTCCCCTACCCTACATAGCATATGCTTCCTAACCCGCCTATCCCACCTATCCATCCTATCTATCCCTTACCACCTATCCATCCCTAACCGACTATCCTCCCTAACCACCCTGATCCTCCCTCCCCTACATTTCGCCTCTCATGCCCTACATAGCATATTCTTCCTGGCTCGCCTATCCCACCTATCTATCCTATTTATCCCTTACCACCTATCCATCCCTAACCGACTATCCTCCCTAACCATAATGATCCTCCCTCCCCTACAATCCGCCTCCCCTACCCTACATAGCATATGCTTCCTAACCCGCCTATCCCACCTATCTATCCTATCTATCCCTTACCACCTATCCATCCGTAACCGACAATCCTCCCTAACCATCCTGATCCTCCCTCCACTACAATCCGCCTCTCTTGCCCTACATAGCATATGCTTCCTAGCCCGCCTATCCCACCTATCTATCATATATATATATATATATGTATATCCTTCATCAATATATTCCTGTTCATTAATTGGTTAAAAGTGTGTCACATGATCAAAAATAGTCTCACCATTAGGCAAGAAGACCAAAAATACTATTGACGAGGGAGAGAGGTACTATTTGGAGAATGAAATAGTCTACTATTACCCTATGACCTCGATTTACGTGTCAAAGTTCTCTTTATGTTAGTATTATGACAGTTGACTTTAGGATTGACAAGCCTAAAAACGTAAACAGACAACAACAGTTTCAACAATGGAGGCTACTGGTGAAACTCCACGGTTTCGGCGTGTAAATGAGGATTAATTGACTCAATTTATTGACAGCGCAGACAGCGAGACCACTAAAAACAAATTAAGTATGGGGTGTCAGTTTTTCGCGAATTTTGCAAGGAAACCAACGCCGATTATACACTTTATTGGTAAACGCCGTACTCGACATTATTGCTTTCCAAGTTTTATGCCGGTGCCCGTAACCGAATGAAATTTGAATTGAACAGTTCGTGAGTTGGAACTTTTTGAAACTTTTGAACAGTTAGCTTTTGACTTTGAAACATATTGGAGCTACTCTATTCGTGCCAGGTGGTGAGTAAATTTTTTTTTAATATTTCTCGTTGCCTACGCCCTATGCCTAGGCTAACATTTACAAAGCTTAGTCTTAGCCTAGTAATGCCTAGGCTTAGCTCAGTCTTGAGTCTACTTTTAACAAATTAATGAACAAGAAATATATTGATGAAGGATATAAAACAAATATTTTCTGCTCTTTATTCGGGATCTGGTGGAATCTACTATTGGGCCCCTCGGTGAACTGGAGACCGTGGGGTACTATTTTCCCTCGACCTTCGGTCTCGGGAAAATAGTACCACACGGTCTCCAGTTCACCTCGGGGCCCAATAGATTCCACCAGATCCCTCAAGAGCAGTAAATATTTGTATAATATATCCCTTACCACCTATCCATCCCTAACCACCTATCCTCCCTAACCATCCTGATCCGCCCTCCCCTACAATTCGCCTCCCCTACCCTACATCCCGTACCACCTATCCATCCCTAACCGACTTTCCTCCCTAACCATCCTGATCCGCCCTCCCCTACAATCCGCCTCCCCTACCCTACATAGCATATATGCTTCCTAACCCGCCTATCCCACCTATCTATCCTTTCCATCCCTTACCATATATCCATCCCTAACCGACTATCCTCCCTAACCATCCTGGTCCTCCCTCCACTACAATCCGCCTCTCTTGCCCTACATAGCATATGCTTCCTAACCCGCCTATACCACCTATCTATCATATATATATATCTCTATCCCTTACCACCTATCCATCCCTAACCCCCTATCCTCCCTAACCATCCTGATCCGCCCTCCCCTTCAATTCGCCTCCTCTACCCTACATCCCGTACCACCTATCCATCCCTAACCGACTTTCCTCCATAACCATCCTGATCCGCCCTCCCCTACAATCCGCCTCCCCTACCCTACATAGCATTATGCTTCCTAACCCGCCTATCCCACCTATCTATCCTATATATCCCTTACCATCTATCCATCCCTAACCGACTATCCTCCCTAACCATCATGATCCTCCCTCCCCTAAAATCCGCCTCCCTTGCCCTACATAGCATATGCTTCCTAAACCGCCGATCCCACCTATCTATCCTATTTATCCCTTACCACCTATCCATCCCTAACCAACTATCCTCCCTAACCACCCTGATCCTCTCTCCCCTACAATTCGCCTCTCCTGCCCTACATAGCATATGCTTCCTGACTCGTCTATCCCACCTATCTATCTTATCTATCCCTTACCACCTATCCATCCCTAACCGACTATCCTCCCTAACCATCATGATCCTACCTCCCCTACAAACCACCTCCCCTACCCTACATAGCATATGCTTCCTAACCCGCCTATCCCACCTATCTATCCTATCTACCCCTTACCACCTACCCATCCGTAACCGACTATCATCCCTAATCATCCTGATCCTCCCTCCCTACAATCCGACTCTACATCTCTTGCCCTACATAACATATGCTTCCTAACCCGCCTATCCCAACTATCTATCATATATATCTATCCCTTACCACCTATCCATCCCTAACCGCCTATCCTCCCTAAACATCCTGATCCGCCCTCCCCTACAATTCGCCTCTCCTACCCTACATCCCGTACCACCTATCCATCCCTAACCGACTATCCTCCCTAACCATCCTGATCCTCCCTCCACTATAATCCGCCTCTCTTGTTCTACATAGCATATGCTTCCTAACCCGCCTATCCCACCTATCTATCCCTTACCACCTATCCATCCCTAACCGACTATCCTCCCTAACTATCCTGATCCCATAATCCGTCCCTCATACCCTACATATCATTATGCTTCCTAACCCGCCTATCTCACCTATCTATCCCCTACCACCTATCAATCCCTAACCGACTATCCTCCCTAACCATCCTGATCCTCCCTCCACTACAATCCGCCTCTCTTGCCCTACATAGCACATGCTTCCTAACCCGCCTATCCCACCTATCTATCATATATATCTATCCCTTACCACCTATCCATCCCTAACCGCCTATCCTCCCTAACCATCCTGATCCGCCCTCCCCTACAATTCGCCTCCCCTACCCTACATCCCTTACCACCTATCCATCCCTAACCGACTATCCTCCCTAACCATCCTGATCCTCCCTCCACTATAATCCGCCTCTCTTGCCCTACATAGCATATGCTTCCTAACCCGCCTATCCCACCTATCTATCCTATATATCCCTTACCACCTATCCATCCCTAACCGACTATCCTCCCTAACCATCCTGCACCCACCTCCCCTACAATCCGTCCCTCATACCCTACATAGCATAGGCTTCCTAACCCGCCTATCCCACCTATCTATCCTACCTATCCCTTACCACCTATCCATCCCTAACCGACTATCCTCCCTAACCATCCTGATCCCACCTCCCCTACAATCCGTCCCTCATACCCTACATAGCATTATGCTTCCTAACCCGCCTGTCACACCTATCTATCTCTTACCACCTATCTATCCATAATCGACTATCCTTCCTAGCCATCATGATCCTCCCTCCATACAATCCGCCTCTCCTGCCCTACATAGCATATGCTTCCTAACCCGCCTATCCCACCTATCTATCCTCTCTATCCCTTACCACCTATCCATCCGTAACCGACTATCCTCCCTAACCATCCTGATCCTCCCTCCACTACAATCCGCCTCTCTTGCCCTACATAGCACATGCTTCCTAACCCGCCTATCCCACCTATCTATCATATATATCTATCCCTTACCACCTATCCATCCCTAACCGCCTATCCTCCCTAACCATCCTGATCCGCCCTCCCCTACAATTCGCCTCCCCTACCCTACATCCCTTACCACCTATCCATCCCTAACCGACTAGTATCCTCCCTAACCATCCTGATCCTCCCTCCACTATAATCCGCCTCTCTTGCCCTACATAGCATATGCTTCCTAACCCGCCTATCCCACCTATCTATCCTATCTATCCCTTACCACCTATCCATCCGTAACCGATTATCATCCCTAACAATCCTGATCCGCCCTCCCGTACAATCCGCCTCCCCTACCCTACATAGCATTATGCTTCCTAACCAGCCTATCCCACCTATCTATCTCTTACCATCTATCCATCCATAATCGACTATCCTCCCTAACCATCATGATCCTCCCTCCCTACAATCCGCCTCTCCTGCCCTACATAGCATATGCTTCCTAACCCGCCTATCCCACCTATCTATCCTATCTATCCCTTACCACCTATCCATCCCTTACCGACCTTCATCCCTAACCATCCTGATCCGCCCTCCCCTACAATCCGCCTCCCCTACCCTACATAGCATAATTATGCTTCCTAACCCGCCTATCCCACATATCTATCCTATCTATCCCGTACCACCTATCCATCCCTAACTGACTATCCTCCCTTACCATCCTAATCCCACCTCCCCTACAATCGGTCCCTTATACCATAAATAGCATATGCTCCCTAACTCGTCTATCCCACCTATCTATCCTATCTATCCCTTACCACTTATCCATCCGTAACCGATTATCCTCCCTAACAATCCTGATCCGCCTTCCCCTACAATCCGCCTCTCCTACCCAACATAGCTTAATGCTTCCTAACCCGCCTATCCCACCTATCTATCCTATCTATCCCTTACCACCTATCCTACCCTAACCGACTATCCTCCCTAACCATCCTGATCCTCCCTCCTCTACAATCCGCCTCTCCTGCCCTACATACCATATGCTTCCTAACCCGCCTATCCCACCTATCTATCCTATCTATCCCTTACCACCTATCCATCCCTTACCGACTATCATCCCTAACCATCCTGATCCGCCCTCCCCTACAATCCGTCTCCCCTACCCTACATAGCATAATCATTATTATGCTTCCTAACCCGCCTAACCCACCTATCTATCCTATCTATCCCTTACCACCTATCCATCCCTAACTGACAATCCTCTCTAACCATCCTTATCCCACCTCCCTTACAATCGGTCCCTCATACCCTACATAGCATATGCTTCCTAACCCGCCTATCCCACCTATTTATCCTATCTATCCCTTACCACCTATCCATCCCTAACCGACTATCCTCCCTAATCATCCTGATCCTCCCTCCCCTACAATCCGCCTCTCCTGCCCTACATAGCATATGCTTCCTAACCCGCCTATCCCACCTATCTATCCTATCTATCCCTTACCACCTATCCATCCATAACCGACTATCCTCCCTAACCATCCTAATCACACCTCCCTATAATCCGTCCCTCATACCCTACACAGCATTATGCTTCCTAACCCGCCTATCCCACCTATCTATCCTATCTATCGCTTACCACCTATCCATCCCTAACCGACTATCCTCCCTAACCATCATGAACCTCACTCCCCTACAATCCGCCTCCCCTACCCTACATAGCATATGCTTCTTAACCTGCCTATCCCACCTATCTATCCTATCTATCCCTTACCACATATCCATCCCTAACCAACTATCCTCCCTAACCACCCTGATCCTCCCTCCCCTACAATTTGCCTCTCCTGCCCTACATAGCATATGCTTCCTGACTCGCCTATCCCACCTATCTATCCTATCTATCCCTTACCACCTATCCATCCCTAACCGACTATCCTCCCTAACCATCATGATCCTCTCTCCCCTACAATCCGCCTCCCCTCCCCTACATAGCATATGCTTCCTAACCCGTCTATCCCACCTATCTATCCCTTACCACCTATCCATCCGTAACCGACTATCCTCCCTAACCATCCTGATCCTCCCTCCACTACAATCCGCCTCTCTTGCCCTACATAGCATATGCTTCCTAACCCGCCTATCCCACCTATCTATCATATATATATATCCCTTACCACCTATCCATCCCTAACCGCCTATCCTCCCTAACCATCCTGATCCGCCCTCCCCTACAATTCGCCTCCCCTATCCTACATCCTGTACCACCTATCCATCCCTAACCGACTATCCTCCCGAACCATCCTGATCCTCTCTCCACTATAATCCGCCTCTCTTGCCCTACATAGCATATGCTTCCTAACCCGCCTATCCCACCTATCAATCCTATATATCCCTTACCACCTATCCATCCCTAACCGACTATCATCCCTAACCATCCTGAACCCACCTCCCCTACAATCCGTCCCTCATACCCTACATAGCATATGCTTCCTAACCCGCCTATCGCACCTATCTATCCTACCTATCCCTTACCACCTATCCATCCCTAACCGACTATCCTCCCTAACCATCCTGATCCCACCTCCCCTATAATCCGTCCCTCATACCCTACATAGCATTATGCTTCCTTACCCGCCTATCCCACCTATCTATCTCTTACCATCTATCCATCCATAATCGACTATCCTCTATAGCCATCATGATCCTCCCTCCCTACAATCCGCCTCTCCTGCCCTACATAGCATATGCTTTCTATCCCGCCTATCCCACCTATCTATCCTATCTATCCCTTACCATCTATCCATCCGTAACCGACTATCCTCCCTAACCATCCTGATCGCACCTCCCCTACAATCCGTCCCTTATACCATACATAGCATATGCTCCCTAACTCGTCTATCCCACCTATCTATCCTATCTATCCCTTACCACCTATCCATCCCTAACCGTCTATCCTCCCTAACCATCATGATCCTCCCTCCCCTACAACCCGCCTCTCCTGACATACATAGCGTATGCTTCCTAACCCGTCTATCCCACCTATCTATCCTATCTATCCCTTACCACCTTTCCATCCGTAACCGACTATCCTCCCTAACCATCCTGATCCGCCCTCCCCTACTATCCGCCTCCCCTACCCTACATAGCTTAATGCTTCCTAACCCGCCTATCCCACCTGTATATTTCTATCTATCCCTTACCACCTATCCATCCCTAACCAAATATCTTCCCTAACCATCCTGATCTCACCTCCCCTACCATCCGTCCCTCATACCCTACATAGCATTATGCTTCCTAACCCGCCTATCCCACCTATCTATCCTATCTATCTCTTACCCCCTATCCATCCCTAAATGACTATCCTCCCTAACCATCATGATCCACCCACCCCTACATTCCGCATCGCCTACCCTACATAGCATATGCTTCCTAACCCGCCTATCCCACCTATCTATCCTATCTAATACCTTACCACTTATCCATCCCTAACCGACTATCCTCCCTAACCATCCTGATCCGCCCTCCCCTACAATCCGCCCCCTACGCTACATGGCATATATGCTTCCTAACCCGCCTATCCCACCTATCTATCCTATCTATCCTATCTATCCCTTACCACCTATCCATCCCTAACCGACTATCCTCCCTAACAATCCTGAACCCACCTCCCCTACAATCCGTCCCTCATACCCTACATAGCATATGCTTCCTAACCCGCCTATCCCATATATCTATCCTACCTATCCCTTACCACCTATCCATCCCTAACCGACTATCCTCCCTAACCATCCTGATGCCATAATCCGTCCCTCATACCCTACATAGCATTATGCTTCCTAACCCGCCTATCCCACCTATCTATCCCTTACCACCTATCCATCCCTAACCGACTATCCTCCCTAACCATCCTGATCCTCCCTCCCCTACAACCCGCCTCTCCTGCCCTACATAGCATATGCTTCCTAACCCGTCTATCCCACCTATATATCCTATCTATCCCTTACCACCTATCCATCCGTAACCGACTATCCTCCCTAACCATCCTGATCCGCCCTCCCCTACAATCCGCCTCCCCTACCCTACATAGCATATATGCTTCCTAACCCGTCTATCCCACCTATCTATCCTATCTATCCTTTACCACATATCCATCCCTTACCGATTATCATCCCTAATCATCCTGATCCGCCCTCCCCTACAATCCGCCTCCCCTACCCTACATAGCATAATTATGCTTCCTAACCCGCCTATCCCACCTATCTATCCTATCTATCCCTTACCACCTATCCATCCCTAACTGACTATCCTCGGTCCCTCATACCCTCATACCCTACATAGCATATGCTTCCTAACCCGCCTATTCCACCTATTTATCCTATCTATTCCTTACCACCTATCCATCCCTAACCGACTATCCTCCCTCATCATCCTGATCCTCCCTCCCCTACAATCCGCCTCTCCTGCCCTACATAGCATATGCTTCCTAACCCGCCTATCCCACCTATCCATCCTATCTATCCCTTACCACATATCCATCCATAACCGACTATCCTCCCTAACCATCCTAATCCCACCTCCCTACAATCCGTCCCTCATACCCTACATAGCATTATGCTTCCTAACCCGCCTATCCCACCTATCTATCCTATCTATCCCTTACCACCTATCCATCCCTAACCGACTATCCTCGCTTACCATCATGATCCTCCCTCCCCTACAACCCGCCTCCCCTACCCTACATAGCATATGCTTCCTAACCCGCATATCCCACCTATCTATCCTATCTATCCCTTACCACTTATCCATCCCTAACCGACTATCCTCCCTAACCATCCTGATCCCACCTCCCCTACAATCCGTCCCTTATACCATACATAGCATATGCTCCCTAACCCGCGGCGGCCTATCCCGCCTATTCCACCTACCTATCCCTTACCACCTATCCATCCCTAACCAACTATCCTCCCTAACCATCCTGATCCGCCCTCCCCTACAATCCGTCTCCCCTACCCTACATAGCATATGCTTCCTAACCCGCCTATCCCACCTATATATCCAGTAGCATGACTATGCGAGTGATCGGATAAACACTCAAAACTATTGGACAGGTTGATTTCACCACTACTGAAAAAGGAGCTGGAAAAGTTTGGGATACCACATTGACAACAGATCCACTCAATTCGCCGTAGAAGAGATGTCGTAACACATCTCTGATCACTCGTTGCCACGGGCAATCGGGCCACACATTCAGCGAGTAGCAAAAATCAAAATATACCGTGTAGTCATTTCCTTGCTCTGTTGTCTTGGGAGTGCAATTTCTAATGAAAAAAAAATGAAAAAAAATCCGACCTACCTACCCTATGTTTTTCTTATGTTACGCCAATCAGACATCTTTTTTTACTTGGCCTAACCGATTATCCTCCCTAACCATCCTGATCCGCCCTCTCCTACAATCCGCCTCCCCTACCCTACATAGCATATGCCTCCTAACCCGCTTATCACACCTATCTATCCTATCTATCCCATACCACCTATCCATCCCTAACCGACTATCCTCCCTAACCATCCTGATCCTCCCTCCACTACAATCCGCCTCTCTTGCCCTACATAGCATATTCTTCCTAACCCGCCTAGTCGGTTATTTATAGCAGTATCTAATTAATATTTATGTTATCCTTATCCCACCTCCCCTACAATCGGTCCCTCATACCCTACATAGCATATGCTTCCTAACCCGCCTATCCCACCTATTTATCCTATCTATCCCTTACCCCCTATCCATCCCTAACCGACTATCCTCCCTAATAATCCTAATCCTCCCTCCCCTACACTCCGCCTCTCCTGCCCTACATAGCATATGCTTCCTAACCCTCCTATCCCACCTATCTATCCTATCTATCCCTTACCACCTATCCATCCATAACCGACTCTCCTCCCTAACCATCCTAATCCCACCTCCCTACAATCCGTCCCTCATACCCTACATACCTTATGCTTCCTAACCCGCCTATCCCACCTATCTATCCTATCTATCCCTTACCACCTATCCATCCCTAACCGACTATCCTCCCTAACTATCATGATCCTCCCTCCCCTACAATCCGCCTCCCCTACCCTACATAGCATATGCTTCCTAACCCGCCTATCACACCTATCTATCCTATCTATCCCTTACCACCTATCCATCCCTAACCGACTATCCTCCCTAACCACCCTGATCCTCCCTTCCCTACAATCCGCCTCTCCTACCCTACATCTCTTACCACCTATCCATCCCTAACCGACTATCCTCCCTAACCATCCTGATCCTCCCTCCACTATAATCCGCCTCTCTTGCCCTACATAGCATATGCTTCCTAACCCGCCTACCCCACCTATCTATCCTATATATCCCTTACCACCTATCCATCCCTAACCGACTATCCTCCCTAACCATCCTGAACCCACCTCCCCTACAATCCGTCCCTCATACCCTACATAGCATATGCTTCCTAACCCGCCTATCCCACCTATCTATCCTACCTATCCCTTACAACCTATCCATCCCTAACCGACTATCCTCCCTAACCATCCTGATCCGCCCTCCCCTACAATCCGCCTCCCCTACCCTACATAGCATATATGCTTCCTAACCCGCCTATCCCACCTATCTATCCTATCTATCCCTTACAACCTATCCATCCCTAACCGACTATCCTCCCTAACCATCCTGATCCGCCCTCCCCTACAATCCGCCTCCCCTACCCTACATAGCATATATGCTTCCTAACCCGCCTATCCCACCTATCTATCCTATCTATCCCTTACAACCTATCCATCCCTAACCGACTATCCTCCCTAACCATCCTGATCCGCCCTCCCCTACAATCCGCCTCCCCTACCCTACATAGCATATATGCTTCCTAACCCGCCTATCCCACCTATCTATCCTATCTTTCCCTTACAACCTATCCATCCGTAACCGATTATCCTCCCTAACCATCCTGATCCGCCCTCCCCTACAATCCGCCTCCCCTACCCTACATAGCATATATGCTTCCTAACCCGCCTATCCCACCTATCTATCCTATCTTTCCCTTACAACCTATCCATCCGTAACCGATTATCCTCCCTAACCATCCTGATCCGCCCTCCCCTACAATCCGCCTCCCCTACCCTACATAGCATATATGCTTCCTAACCCGCCTATCACACCTTTCTATCCCTTACCACTTATCCATCCCTAACCGACTATCCTCCCTAACGATCCTGATCCCACCTCCCCTACAATCCGTCCCTCATACCCTACATAACATTATGCTTCCTAACCCGCCTATCCCACCTATCTATCCTATCTATCTCTTACCCCCTATCCATCCCTAATCGACTATCCTCCCTAACCATCATGATCCTCCCTCCCCTACATTCCGCATCGCCTACCCTGCATAGCATATGCTTCCTACCCCGCCTATCCCACCTATCTATCCTATCTATCCCTTACCACTTATCCATCCCTTACCGACTATCCTCCGTAACCATCCTGATCCGCCCTCCCCTACAATCCGCCTCCCCTACCCTACATAGCATATATGCTTCCTAACCTGCCTATAAACATTCTCTATGCGTAATTAGGACGACATAATGTTATTAGGTTCAGGTGAAACAACTACACGTTAAGTCGAAATATAATATGCAGTTAGATTGTGCGTTAGGGCGAAATATAAGAATTCGACCTAGCGAAATATAAGATTTTCGACTTATAGTCGATTTTGTCGTAAAAATACGTTAGGTCGAACCACATTTTGACCGGAAAAAGTTATATCTGTTAAATGTTGGGAAAATCAATGAAATGTGCACTCATACTGTGCAGTCTCAGAATCTCATTATTTCTTGCATATTTGGGTCATTTTACCATCAATATAACATATAGTTCATGTTACATTATGAATTTCGACCTTACGTACGTTTTTATAGAATTCGACTTAACGTCGATATTAGAGTACTTATTATTATTATTATTATTATTATTATTATTATTATTATTATTATTATTATTAGGATTATTATTATTATTATTATTATTATTATTGTCATTATTATTATTATTATTATTATTATTATTAGAGATGGGAGTGCGCCCTTAATTATCCTGGAAATCAGTTTTGGGGCATCAAAGTTACTTAGGCATGTACTAACTACCATCTGAAACAGTTTACCAACATTCGCCGTTTATCATATAAAATTTCATGGTTTTCTTAGTTTATCGAAACTCAAGTGCTGAATTCGGAAGCTATGCATCGTTTTACTCACGGACTTTCGCGGCAAATCTCAACCCGGAAGTGCCGTTATTTGCTTATTTTGGCATGAAGGCGATGTCGGAAATGTATGACATTTTGGATTTGGGCTATGTTGATGATTATCTTTACGTTATTTGCTCATTTAGTATATCGATACATCTCTCAATGCCCCTTTAATGCCATCAGTCCAGCGGAGTTTTGGTCTGCCACGTTTACGAGTTCCTTCGACAACTCCTTGAGTTATCACCATTTCTTGGTTGTCATCTTCTCGTCTAGCAATGTGTCCAAAGAATTGCAGTTTGTTGCGCATGATCTTATTCTTATGGTCTACAATCTGGCTTCTGACAAATGCTCTTTCCATGATATTCCTAACATCTTAAGCCAACACCACATTTCGAAAGCTTATATTTTCTTTGAATCCGAAATTCCTAAAGACCAGGTTTCAGCCCCATATGTAGCGACCGGGAATATGAATTACGCATTATTAAAAAGATTTCAAATACACATTATAAAAATCAGATGGTCACTTCATTATGTTTGTTATGAATTAAGTGTAATTTATCAGGTTCGAAGGTTAGTCGGTCTAATGCTTTCAAAACAATACATTATAAGCCTTCCAAATATTACAAGGTTTTTTTCAAATGGCATAAATGTTATAAAGTATGGATTGTTTTCTTGCTTGCGCTCTGTGAATCACTCATCCTAAGCAAACTTGGATGGAAATGTTCGTAAGTGGTTAATATTTACTAATTTCTTCAAAACTACTCAAACGAATCAAATGCGGTTTCACCTATTTCATAAAACTTTAAGATCTTCTTAAGTGGGATTTTAATTCTTCTTTTTGAACCTCACCCGTGAACTCTTCTTAAATTGAGAAGATTCTTCTTATCTTCTATTTCATAAAACAACTTACGAAGAATATCCTTCTTAAGTTCCTTCTTAACTTAGGAGGTCAGAGGCTATCTTAACTTCACTAAGGAATTCTTCTTATCCTAAGAAGAGTTTTTATGCTTAACTTAAGAAGAATCTAATAGGATCTCTTTTTAACGTACCGACGTAATTATTAATCTTAATTTGACCTTCATGAAATAGGGCCCAGATATTTTTTTAATCAGTAACATTCAAATGCATGTCACCTATTACTTATACGTTGTAGCTGAATATAGGTTGATGATTTATTCTGACAGCAAAATTGGGAAGTTAAAGACCAAAAAGGCTTATATATCGACATTGATCAACATCGTTCCATTTTCATTTTGTTTTTATTGCAGTGAGTTGGAAGTTACTTGATAGCGTTTATCCAGTTTTGTGCTCTCTTCTTCGTAATATTTTTCCTTAAGGGTAACTGTCTTGGTCACGTTATTTATTTGTTTCCTTTTAGATAGCATTAACATGATTGAAACAGAGTGTAAAAGAACGCATGTGTTCAGACAAAAGTAACCATGCAAAATTAACTACGGTGAAAAAATTTAGTTTCGACCAAAAGTGAAATATTGAACAGAAATTAATAATTTGTGGTTTTTATCTTCGGAAAATCAAATGATTTAAAAGCTCAATTGATGGATTTGAAGCTTGAACTTGTCTTATTTTCTTTTTGTCCAATTTCGCAGAAAATAACGAATGGCACATATAATTAAAAGTAGCCAGGCAGACTGCCCCCCCCCCCCCCGGACACCTAAAATGGGGACGGAGAAGCGGGAAAATGGGGACGAGAAGAAGGGGAGAAAAGAGAGAAAGAAGGGGGAAGGAGAGGGAGAAAGAGAAGAGAAAGGGGGAGGAGAGGGAGAAAGAGAAGGGAAAGGGAAAGGGGAAGAAGAGGGGAAAGAGAAGAGAAATGGGGACGAGAAATTGTTCATGTAGTACATTTACTGTGCGATTGTTTTGGACTGTGCTAATTTTTTTGGACTGTGCGAAATTTGTTGACCTCACCCCCCCCCCCCCCCCCCCCCCCCCCCCCCCCCCCCCCCCCCCCACACACACACACACACTTACGTGAAATTCACGATGTAAGTGACTAGAAAAAAATTGGGGCAACCTTTTACGAAAATGCTTAAAAATAGGGACGATATTGATGTTTGTGAGGTATTCAAGCCTTACTTATTTCTGCAAATTAGGCTGAAGCATCCTGTTTCTCTTTGATTTAGTGTACTGACCAACCATAAATGTAATACTGTAATAATGCAGTTGTTCGTTCAAGTTTTGGGTTTTAGTGTAGGCAGGTGCTCTTCTTGGTGTTTTTGCATACGCAGATGTGGGTAGGTTTAAAAAGGAATCCTCACGTTCTCACTAATATGACGGGGAAAACTGTATTCTATGGGAACGACCGACCTATTTCTTTTTCGAATCAAAAACAATTGACCTACCAACCCTATCTGAGAAGTCCGTTTGCCCGTAGAATGGGGTTGGGTTGTTCGTCGCCTTCGGGGAATATTTTGGTAACAGCTAATACAAGGAAATTGAAGAAGAAAAAAACCCGGCTATTATCCAAATTACTTTACCACTCTAATAGCGAACGTCGCAGGAAAGTATGTATCCGTCATATTTTGCTTGTTGTTAAAGTTGACAAATGAGTTGTAAGTTGTGCAAAATAAGTTGATTCGCTTCATTTAGATGCTGGCGCCCAAGTCCAACATTGGTGATGAAGAATTAAAGTTGAAGACCAATTTAAACAACTTTAACTTAATCATGTTTATAAAATCTATAATTAAATAGCACCAGAGTACCTGAATTCTCATTTTACCAAATTTTCCAACACCCACCAGGATCGATACTAGGGGCAGTGTAACATATTTTCTGGTTTCTAAATCTAAAGGTCAGCAGTGCAATGCATTTTTCTATACTGGTATTTGGGAATAGAACTTGCTACCAACTCATGTTAAAACATTCAAACCCACGGGCAGTTCACAAAGGCAGTAAAAAGTCACTTTCTATCTTGATTTTTCATCCCTTTTTTTATATGCAGTTGTTTCATAAAAGTGCAATATTTTGTGTGTGCAAATACATATGAAGTTTTAATATGTGCTGTTTTAATATTTTAAGGAAATAAGCCCGTTTTAGGGCTTTCTTGGGCTAGGCTATCCATTATGTGTTTTTTTATAAATATGTTGTGTAAAGTGTTGTAATTTTTAAGATTTGCATATTGATCTGATGTATAATTGTATCTCTGTGTTTTCATTGGCCAAATAAAACTTAACTTTGGTATTCTAAAAGGACGGACCCAGTACACAAACAAATTTCAAATAATATTATATAATATGTGTGGATGGTTTAGCGATACTATCTCAATACGCTCACGTGCGTACGCTAAAACACGAGACTTGCATTTTAAAAACATTAGACGTGACACTATGAAAACTCTCTCATTGCTTGCGTGGTAGATTTCGATCGCGACAGGAGCATGCGCAGATGCGATTTTTGTGTAAGTGGTCTGTGATTTTGTCAATATTATATTTTTACTGTGATTTGTCGATCTGCATTAAATGCAAAAAGTAACAACGCCCCCGGCTGGACTCGAACCACCAACCTTTCGGTTAACAGCCGAACGCGCTAACCAATTGCGCCACGGAGGTGATTATTACTAGGCTGTTTTGGTTTGTCATGTTCACCCGTACACTTCCCCGTACACTTTCTTGCAAAGTCGGGCATCGTTTTTTCTCAAATGTTGCTTGCATATTGCCTTTGCTGTCGCCTTTAATACATGTGCTGTTACTTGAACTTGGAACCAACGTTTAATTTGAACTGTCTATTTTCAATAAAAAAATACTCCAATACGGGAAAAAAATCAGAAAAGCTCACAGACAACAAATAAGAACATCATTTTACTCGACCTAGAATTTCAATCAACGGATTTCAATCATCGGCAAAACCCGATGATGTGAGTGACGTCATTTAATGAGCTCATTAGCATAATTTATGTCCGTGAAATATACAATAGGGTTTGGTAGTGCGTGAGCTGCATGCGTCGGCTAAAACTCAAGAAGTGCACCTGTTATGCTAAAAACAAAGAAGCGTGTTCGTTTAAACAGCGATTATTACATTTATGGTTGAATGTTATTACAGTTATAGTTGATTAGGATTATTACAATTCAATTATAGTTAAATGTTATTACATTTTATTTATGGTTGGTCAGTTTATTGCATTCATGGTTAAATGCTATTACATTCATGGTTGGTATTACATTTATGGTTAACATTTTTACATTTATGGTTACAAGATTTACATTTAAGGTTAAATGTTTTACATTTAAGGTTAAATGTTTTACATTTATGGTTAAAAGGTTTACATTTATGGTTAAAAGTGATACATTTACGGTTAAAAGTTATTACGTTTATGATTGTTATTACGTTTATGGTTTTACTACATTTATTAGTTATACAAATGTAAGTCAAGACTGCTCTACCACGCCTTCTTGCTCCATTTTTTTGAATTCATTGTATGAGTTTGGAGACGGCTCGTTGGACCCTGTTCGGCAAATCTTGCTCTACGCTCTCATGGTCTTATCCGATACTTCAAGCATATCCCGTACTGTTTATCAGTAAAGATTCATTTATTTTAAATTTTATTTTCTTTATTTAAACAATCTGATACGAGAAAAAGAATACTCCTGCGTTATGCTAATGGCCATGTCACACATACAGCGATCAGGCCAGTGATTGCACTGCGCTCAAAAAATATAAATAACACGCAGTAAGAGCGCGGAAATTGGTCCGCAATTGTCCACATTATAATCAAGGTCAATAAAACCCTTTCACATTCTGCTGCGATCAGGCCGATCTTCATGATCTTCATGAACCCCTCGGTTACGCAGTGGGAACTATCTGGGACGTGAGAGGGTCGTGAGAAGGTCAGCATGGTCGCCCTCGAGCGCCAGTGCCTCACGCTTGTTTTGTGCATGCACAAAACAAGCGTGGAGGTTCGGCGTTCTGTTCAGAACGCTGTAATGACTCAGTAGTGTCGCCATGGCAGTGCGAAACGAGCGACGTGAGCGTCCCGTTGACGTGGCAAGGACGCACAAACTACTTGTCCTCTGCAACTGCAGTGGGATCCATGAGGCTCTCACTACATGTCTCTCCCGACCTCATAACGCTCAATACGTCTCTCTCGCCTCTTTATGCGCTGTTACTGCGCTGTCAGGAGACAATCACATTGTATAAGCCAAAACTTATTCATGAATATCGTTTCAGAGGTGTTTTTAATTTTTGTAAACATTGAATGCTGTAATCTAGATTAACAGATTGTTATCTGTCATACAAATTAACGGGATTGTGTATCTCAATCCCTTGTATATTTATACATTTATTTATTTAATGAATGAATATGTACTTCTACATGTATTTGGTGCTCTCCTACAACTATAATGCATCAATGACAAGCAGATTTTAAAAGCCATACATACTCTGTCACTACTATCAAGAGGTCCATATAATTAAATATGGTTTTATTATTGAACCGATATGAACAGGGAAAAACGCATCATGATACTATCGCTATATCATTTTAATGTATTCAGATTCAACAATGTTATTAATACACCTATTCAAAACTCCCGCCAAAACACATGCTTCTTTTTCCACGGCCAAACAAAAGTAGCATTATCGCATTACGCTAAGCTAGGATTATGCTCTCTAATAGGATTTAAATAACAATCAATGTTAAAGATCGGAAATGTGATTAAAGCTTTAATCATGGATCATTATTGTTCATTCTGTATCCTCTATTTCTATATGGTCACGCGTTGTGAACTCGCCTCCCAATAGGGTGGTGCCGTTACATTTTTTAGTTTTATGCTGTCATTTTCCTCAAATATTGTCAAAACCACAAAAGCTATCTCAACAAATTTGGTATCATTTTAAAGCCGTAATAACAAGCTATATGCCTGCAAAATGGCATTGGTATAGCTAATACAGAAGGGCAGATACAGCTGTTTGATGTTTGGAGACCAGGGGTGGTGCTGGAAGGGGTGCCGCTGGAAGGGGTGCCGCTGGAAGGAGTGCCGCCTGTATATACAAACTCAATGGGGATAATCCAATAATGGCGATAATCTTTGTTCTTTTTACAATAACTAGTCATCTCCTAATGTTACAATCACCATCCTGGTCCCATTTTAAAGGATATTTAGTAGTCTTTAAGTATGTGGTTCAACAGACTTGTCAACTATTTGTAACAACTAGTTAATTATGGATAAGACCATGATCATCCGCTTTCTTCCTATTCGCTACACAGTCAGTATGAATAATCAGCCTCAATTTACCGGATTTATAAAAATGACTATAACAGAAAAAGTTTTCAACCTATGATAGCAAAAGTATACATTTTTGGAAAGCTTATAACTAGAGGAATTCAGAAATACAGTTAATATCAGGGAAGGGTTCATCCTTAAACAAATATTTCTGAAAACTCTAAAAATATATAAAAATAAAAATTGGAGATATTCACTAGCCGGTATAATTACCATACCGACGTAGTTACTTTGACAATTATATATCATCTAATGGGTAATTTCATGAGGAATTCAAATATGTAAAGTAAATAATGATAGGGGTAGGTATAAAAAATATATGGATCTCAAATTAAAAATTAAAAACTCTGATATGTTCCCAAACATTTCCGATCATACCATTTTAGTTCTTTGTCGTACTATAATTTTAATGGCATATTTGGTTTTCTCATGCAATTTCCCTTCAGAAAATGTATACTTTTACTACCTCAGGGGGGTATACAAGCAAATATAAATGTGTAAAGTTAAAATCATGTCGCGAAAGCCAAAATCCGTGTGTAACGCGAAAGGGGGCGAGCTTAAAACACATGGCCATATGTTCTTTAATTCTAATCCCCTTCGTGCAATCGCTATTGTACTCTCCGCACACACACAGAGAATGTTGTGCAAACGTATTGAAAACATACTAGTAACGCAGACAGCAACTTTAAACGCACTAAACAAAATAACAGTGAGTGGAAGCGCAGTGAGAGCTCATGAGACTTTAAAGTAGAAACACAATGAGTCATAATAAGAACGCCGTGAAATGTGATAAGCGTAATAGGAGCGTAAGAGCTACCTAGTTTTCTGCGCTCTTCCTGTGTGTTACATGGGGACCCTCTCCCGCTAGCCAGTGTCCACTGCGTCCCCAATCGGTTTGCCTGGCGCCTTGTGTGCTGGGGTATAAATAAGGTACATAAGCAGCAAAACAATAAAACACGGTCAGGATTTCACAAAGATGTCCTTATTATTCGCATCACGTAATTCGAAAAGCCCTTGAATTTGATTGATTTGGATATTTTATCGTTATTATACCCAACGCTTTCTTCCTTGTCGCACGTGGGTTCATGCTACTACTTATAAGAATGGAACGACTCTCAACCATTGCCAATTCAAAGAAGAAAAGGGTCATTTACCTTAATGACTTTTAAAAACGGACCTTATTCCATATCCGCGTACATTAATAATTGAAATCCATAAGCAAATCAATGCCAGTATAGACCTTATGTATCGAACCTTTGTTATCATCATTGTAAAGAAAGAAAGTTGGATAACAGCATTATTATGACGTTATTTCGTCCATTTGTCGAATAATCAGTGATTGACTACATCAATGCAGATACAGAGAATAAAGGGAAAAGGGAAAGAATGGCAAGTAATTATCAAATTATACAACCAAGTTCAATGTCACAATTTCTCAATATTTCGATGACAGCATAATATTGTTAACTGTGTACACATTAAATAAGTATTCTATAATCTTATCTATAATCTAATTAAATCAACAAATGGGAGAACATTTCTATTGCACCTTGTTTGAAATGAAAATCAGTTACGATTAACATAATACTACATTCGTTATTGAATCTGGTTCAAATTATAGTGACTAAGGGCGTGTTCACACTATAGCTTTTTCCGGGTCGAACCCGGATTGATCGATAATTCATTTTCTGTTCACATTAGAGCGCTATGTATGTCAAACTCTGTTTGTTGCAAGTGTTGGCCGTGGTGTTTTTTTTGGTTTTTTTAACTTGATATTTAAGCTTTAGCTCAAACTGTTTTTAAGCTAAAAAGTTTATGAAATACGTATGTAGGGATTCTGTACGCCGGTCTGAAACAAAATATCTGGTGCAGAACATAACATGCAATCTATATTCTAAAACACTAGCAAATCCAAAGAAAGATTTGGGTTCCAGACTTGTTGTTATGTGTTTCAGTATCTGTGAATTTTTTCTTGAGTGCTTTGATTTTATTTTGACATTGCTCAATGTTGCTCGATGTTACGGTGAAAACCCATTGCCTCCATGTGGCGTGATATATTGGCGTAAATATCCTTATTGTGGATCATTGAGTAATTGACTAATTTGCGCGGTCTCATCCGCCCAGAGTTCCATCATGGCTTCCGTTTCAATTTGACTCCATTTATTTGCCATTTTGACAAATTTGATAAAGATTTCAACCAGAACCAAAGGTAGACGAGAGCGTGCGAAGCAAAGCTGAAAACTGACGTAAACAACTACGCTCAGAGGTTAGCAGTCAGGTTTGCAACCCGGGTCGAACAGCGATTTCTGTTCACACTACAGTCGACCCGGGTTGAACCCGGGTTGAACCCGGGTTGAACCTGGGTTCTACCCTTCACTTTCGCAGGGTTTTAATTTTCAACCCGGGTCGGTTTTTTGAGCCTATTTTTCTGTTCACACTAGACTTCAACCCGGGTTCGACCCGGGTCCGACCCGGGTCGTGGAGAAAACTAGCTATAGTGTGAACACGCCCTAAGTTTTTCATATGGGGGGGGGGGGGCGAAAAATAAAAGTGAACCGACAAAACTTTGCAAGAGAGTCAACCTTTGAGAATTGCCACCCAGTCAGAAACTTGAGGGGTTGTGACGTGGTTTCCCACCTAACCGGCACGAAAAAAAACGAACATATAATAACCGACAGTGCCAATCTCAACCGACAGTGCCAATTTCGACCAGCACGACTCTAATATTGGGAGGAGAGCGCCCATCCTTGCACCACCCTCTGGCTACGCCACTGGTTCAAATTGCGATGGGATCAGAATCGTGACGTTCTTAAATATGTTTACGTATTCAAAGATGTGTATTAAGTGAGAAAGTGTAAAATTATTATTCAAAGAATGCTACTCAATGTGCCATTGATATGTATCTTCATGTCCATATTGGATGTTAACAAAACAAACATATCAAATTGATAAGGAACGTTGTTAAAAAGCACAATAAAAATACAATAAAGCACAATAAAAATAGAACACAAATTGAGAGATAGCTAATTGCACCGTATAAACATGATTAACGTGAATTTTTCTTTATTCCTCTTAAAAATAAGCTTCCCAGAAATTATAGAAATTAGTCTTTTTGAAGTGTGGCTCAAAGAGTAGGAGAGGTCACAGTTCTATTTGGGTTAATAATAATAATATAATAATAACACACACTTATAGAGCGCTTTACTTTAGTGAGATCTAAACTCAAAGCGCTGTACAACATATAAATACAAGATTAAAGCAAAAATACAACAATGATCATAAAAGTACAGAGATAAACATACACAGAATCAAATGCATATTTAAACAAGAGATATGAATGTGTATGACATTAAAAATTCATTATGAATGAAATGAAAGATCATGAACAAAAACACATCAATTAGATTTCCAAGTTAAATAAGTAGGTCTTAAGTCGCGACTTGAACTCCTGAACTGAACCTGCCTGACGTATGTCCATTGGGAGAGTGTTCCATAATTTAGGGCCCGCGATGGAGAAAGCTCTATCACCGAAAGACTTCATTTTGCTTTTTGGAACAACAAGAAACTCACGGGAGCCAGAGCGAAGGTTAGCCGTGGGAATATAAGGTTTCAGCAATTCAGACACATAACTTGGACCAGCATTGTTAAGTGATTTATACACATGTACAATAGGGAAATGCGTACTTGAAATAAAGATAACACAACGATTGGCTGATTATTTCAGAGCCTGTATCTTATTAATTAATAAATCAGCAACATTAAAGAAAAATATGATGAGACATAATTATGTAAATAATGTTGTTTAGAAGTACTGCATTGGTATTATTAGACAACGAAATTCAATACGTTCAAAACGCTTGCTGTTGATTTATTCGTATATCAACGAATTCTTTACAGAATTGTGTGGTCACCAAAACGACCTCTAATGCATTAAGCGAGAAAAAGAACTAGCCGACTTAGTGTTTTCTTTAAGTGTTGATACCCATTCGCATATGACAAGTAGCTACTCAGTCACAGTAGCTATCTCTGATATTCACATAATCTTGTCAAATCGTGAATGCCAAGGAGTCTGAATCATCATTATTTGAAGTTATCCACATATTATGATATGAAAAGTGCTGAAAGTAACCGACAATATGGTATAAAGGTTATATGATGGTAGAATTACCTCACCAACTGTATACAAATAAATATCATCTGATATCAAGATTTTACTCTCAATTCGGCTTTAGGAAAGCGTATTGAACCTAAAATTCGCGCAGGATATATTTCCATATTTATTTACGCCATTTTGATTTTTTTTGTCATTGAAAGTATTTTTGTGTGAATGTCGGTGTCGGTATATACCATTTATTGGGCAAACTTTACGAGGTGGGTTTTTTTTTGAAAATGCGAAGATTTGTTAACGATACGAAATGTAAATTGCACAAAACCGGAATAAAATCGAACACATTTTAACAGCAAAATGAGTTATCCATCAGATGAGTTATCCATCAGATACACCGTCCAACAAATGTCCAAGGAATAATTATATAACATTGAATGGCTTTGAGGGTAATACAAGAATATAGTTTTATAGCGAGTGCAATATATTCTTGTATCACCCGAAAATAAGACATTCAATATTATTATTATTATTATTTATATAACAGAGTGTGTTGATAAAAAACTAAATAAGTTAGCACCCCTTCTACGCCGCACAACAAATTGGACGGCAAATTCCGGGAACTTGGTGCACAACATTCAATACGCACTTTTATTGTAGCGTTTGGAAGGCCCTTCTTAATAATAATGCATAATATTGCATATATCCATAATATATTCATTTACGCGACCATCCATATTCAAAACGGTCATTTTTTCTTGAGCCGTTATTTTCTATTTACTGGATTTTTGATCAAACGTATAATTGCATCTACTATATACATCTTCATTAAATTCTGATTTGAAACCTGCATGTTTGTTTTTGTTTTTTCCTGGCTGGAGTAATGGATTCAGAGCCTTTAACGCGAATTTTAATCACGAACACGGGAAAACGATTGTCATCAGGTTTCCTTCAACGTCTCATTCTTGTGTAATCCTTCGACATATCCAATGAGTAGAATTGAATCATAACTAGCGCTTATACATTTACAGGTGTTGTCATTAAGTGTACTTGCCAAAATGATTAATATGTGTAAGTATATTTATTAAGGTTACGTTAGTTCATTGTAAATGATACTTCTTTATACTCATACTACTACATGTATAGGGTAGATTTACCTTGATAAAACTATCAAACCCACCATGTTTCTGACGTGAATCCGGTCGATGACCCTAGATTCAGTTGAACTATTAATAGATGATTATAATAGTGATTCATTTACGCCAGAAGTATTATCCTCATTAATCGACATTTATACACTCTATGTAGTGTTGAACCAATCAGGAAGCAGGAATTACAAATACGCGTAGTGCATTGAAAGTGTCCACTGCACTCCGCGTGTGCGCCGTTCAAATCACGCAGTGCGCGTTTTGTTTTGATTCGTTGTTCAAGATTCGTGGTTTCGCCGATTTACATTGCGGGTGTTAGCAAACTTGTTAAAGTGTTTTTAGTCGTTTTACATAGATCAAAATTATGCTTAAATTGTGGATTTGTATTTGTATAGTGTCGTGTATGAATTAGGTCAATGCATGCGTATGTTTTGTTTCTCGAAAAATTAGAAAAATCAATGCACTTGCGCAAATGTTGATATGCTCACAATAGCACTCCCCCTTCGGGGTCGTGCCATTATTCACACATCAACATCAGCGCCCGTGCATTGATTTGTCTAATTTCTCTCGAAACAACACATACGCATTTATTGACCTATAATCATTTATTTGATTGCAGGGCGTGGGAAGTTATTAAGCATCCTAGTCTACTGCTCTCTTCTTCTATCTTGTTGACTTCGTGGGTTTTTTTAATCACCCCGCAACATTTTATTCTGGGATGAGGCCTACTTGTTTACTTCATTTTGTATTGATATTTATGTTAGTGCCTTTTAAAGTGATGTTAAATAAAAACTTAAAATCCTTTTTTTCTTTTCTCGACATCACAAAATAATGGCAATGGAAACTACCGTAGATATTCGATATATAGACATAAAATTGAACAGATACTGAATTTGAACCAAGTAAATTCATCAACGTTGTGGTGAGCGCCATCTCTTGATATTATTTATATGTTTGATTAAACACTACAAAAACTACGAAATACGAAGGCTTGCACTAGTTGTTGACATAATGATATATATAAATGGGTTTCGCAATTAGCGTGTGAATATTAGCTCAGTTGGTAGGGCACTGGACTTTAGAACGTACACTATTTTTTGGAATCACTATAGCGTGAGTTCGATACTCTGTACAGTCATTTTTTCTGTCTGTTTCTTCCCCCTTTTCTTCTTATTTTCCTGTCTGTGTCTCCAATTTCTCTGTCTTGTAATTTGTTTTGTTAACGTTTTTGTTGTTGTTATTTTTTATTATTATTATTTATTTTTTCTTGGGGGGAGGGGGCTTTGTTATTTAGACCTATACTTGTTTTATTCTTTTTAAAAATCCGTATATATCCGTATATTTGAATGTGCATGAATAGAAATTGCTGTGGGCCGTAGCTCAGTTGGTAGGGAATCGGTTTACAATAAATACTCATAATGATATAGGTACCATTGAATCATAAGTTCGAGACTCATTATAACCTTTATTTTGTACGTCCCGGTTTGTATACCCATATTTATAATTATATTTATTATTTACTAATTTATCCCTTTATATTTATTTTTTCTGTTATTTCTACCTTTTTCTTCTTTTTTTTTGGGGGGGGGGGGCTTTGTTATTTAGACCTATACTTGTTTTATTCTTTTTAAAAATCCGTATATATCCGTATATTTGAATGTGCATGAATAGAAATTGCTGTGGGCCGTAGCTCAGTTGGTAGGGAATCGGTTTACAATAAATACTCATAATGATATAGGTACCATTGCATCGTCAGTTCGAGACTCATTATAACCTTTATTTTGTACGTCCCGGTTTGATTACCCATATTTATAATTATATTTATTATTTACTAATTTATCCTTTATATTTATTTTTTCTGTTATTTCTACCTTTTTTTTTGGGGGGGGGGGGGCTTTGTTATTTAGACCTATACTTGTTTTATTCTTTTTAAAAATCCGTATATATCCGTATATTTGAATGTGCATGAATAGAAATTGCTGTGCAGTTGGTAGGGAATCGGTTTACAATAAATACTCATAATGATATAGGTACCATTGCATCGTAAGTTCGAGACTCATTATAACCTTTATTTTGTACGTCCCGGTTTGTATACCCATATTTATAATTATATTTATTATTTACTAATTTATTTTTTCTGTTATTTCTACCTTTTTTTGGGGGGGGGGGGGGGGGGGGGAGGTGGGGGTTATGTGGGGGGGGGGGGGTATTATAAGGATAGCAATAAAGTCATAAGAAACAGAACATGACTCACTTTTTTGTGCGAATCTAAATTATATTCAATGCTACATGTAGTGATTTAGATATAAATGTGATTTGAATACTAGCAATAGAGGCCATCCATGTGTCGGTCATATTTGTGGGAACTATAGTATGTTTCCAAATTTGAAAATACTAATACCACAGATCAACACACGTGTTGAAGGATACTTGTTTTTAAATAACCCGCCAAATGTAGGCATTCTTTGAACAGTAACACTTGCATCGAATTGATCTGAACAACGAATACTACGGGAACAAGAACCTTTTGTTACGGCCACGCATGAGTGAAGTGGACTCTATTCGGGACTCTATTGAGGTAAATCCTTGATCATGTTGATGTCTGACTGTGCAATCGATAGGGATTTACATAAGTTTTGTAAAAATCAAAATGCGTTGAGTCACGAATGCAACCTTTGAGTTGGGGGGGGGGGGGGGGGGCGTAATATATACTATGGGTTTTTGTTAAATTGTACACTTGCTATACCGCAAATGTTGTTCAATAATCATTTATAGGCCGAACGAAAATAAATTAGAATCGTTTCACAAAGTACGGTATTTGTTAATTATTACAACTAAATTTAATTAATCATAGACTCATTTAACAGACAACAACTCAGTGTTGACAAATCCGTGTGTATTTTAGGGGATAGTTGAATGAGAACTATATTTGGTTATAAAGGGCAGAGGATATCACGAAAATCGAAATAGCTCAGTTGGTAAAGATTGAGACTCTCAATCAGCAGGCCCTAGGTTCGAATCTTTGTGGCGGTTTATATTCCTTGTGCTCTATACGTAGAGCAGTCGGGTCTGGGACTAGGTCGGTTAGGGTTTTAAGTAAATACAATATTTATTATTGTTCGTTATACGTTCGTTCGGGGTTTTCACTTATATTGATATTATTTAACGTTTAAATGATTTATTTTGTATTTACTTTCAAAATTGTTTATGTTTATTTATAAATAAATTAAATATAAATAGACCTAAATACACTTATTTTATTTATAATACTTATTAATTTATATATATTATTTATTTACAATTAATTACTTCATTTCTTCATATTTATTCTTTATTAGGTCACGTTCAGAGTGTATGGAACATTCTTTACTCTTTAGTCTTTAAACTCATCTGTCATTTTTGAGCCCTTGGGCTTTTTGGGCCGAGTCACATTCAAAATCATAGATGTCCTTTATTATAGGCCTATGCAATACCCGTATTTACAATGTAATACGGGCTTTTCAAATAAACCTGCCATGCCCAGTCATACAGGTGCGAGCGAGACCGCATACGTTTTCTACAAAAATCAATAGAGACGACCATCCCTGCCTTTCACCGTATCTGAAAATGTTTGAAATTATGTCACCAGTAATTACGTAACTTTCTTTAGGATAAATGGTTTTTCGTGCGTGTTTCAAACGTATAAAATAAATATCAAGAGATGGCGCTCACCACAACTTTGATGAATTTACTTGGTTCAAATTCAGTATCTGTTCAATTTTATGTCTATATATCGAATATCTACGGTATTATTTTCAAGCCAATAGTTTTCGTAAGAAATAAATTATTTATGTTTTCATCTTCAGACGTATTAGATGGAAGTCGAGTGATTGGAGAGCTGAATATTAATGCATTTGAAAATTCTCTTAGTATAATGGCTTACTTTTATTTTCAATGTATTTTACATGTAAAATCCCAGAAATAATAGTCAACTATTTGGCTAGCAAACATCTCTCTTCTTCCTAATTATAGGACACTTAATAATTATAGGTTGAAGTTTGCTATCACCAATTTTCGCAATAAATCAATTTTTCATTTAACATGGTTATCTAAAGGACGCGCGAATGTTAAATCTTCACTCAAACCATGCCTTTATAATTTTAAATATAGACTAATGCTCTTATCCATTTGAATAACATTTGAGAAAAAACAATAGTACATCAATAAAGATTGCTATTGTTTGGTTTATTCACCTATTCTTTTATAAATTAAACCTCCCGATTATACTTAAGTAGCCTGAACTCCAATTCACCTTTTTTTTCACTTTCTCAAGAGACTTTATATTTCTCTTTTTGTTTAAGAAATTCAATCGTAATATCTCTCCTTACAATGAGTTGTATTGTTTTTGTTTAGTGGGTGTTATGATATCACGATCGATTATTACTCAGTACTCTAATGATACGAAGAAAAGTATTCAACAGTGCTGGCTAATTAAAAAGAGAATGAAAGTGGCCACCCGCTGCGCAAAAGAAAAACTGTTAACTTCACGAATCGCAAACTTGGACGGAAGTGTTCTTCGACTACTTTTACGTAATCGCTCATATCTTCATCATTACTGAACCGAATCAAACGCGGGTTTCTTTAAATTATAGCCAACTAATATGCCTTTATTTTGACATTTAAGAAGTTACGATCACCTAATGGAGCGTCACAATTTGTGTTGGGACACTCTGTACAAGTAGACAACGATAAATTGCAACTTAACATTATAGTTTGATGTGTTCATATCTTATGTGTTCATATCCCTACCCCCTGATCCCATTCCTTACCCCCTTGGAATGGCGAAAATTGCGGTCAACTTACAAAACTCGTCACAGTTTCATTATTTTTCAGTCGATATCTTTCCATTTTGGGGAAGATAAACAAGATTAACAACGCGTTATACGAACAACAATAATTTCCATGTTTCACTGCAGCCGTCAAGGTCAAATGGGCGCGCTTTAATCCGTGCACAATTTATTTTTTTGGATTCACCCTGTATAAGATATAATAGATTTATTGATAATTAGATTAAGAACAAACGCCCTTTAATGTATTAGTCTGTGAATCTGTTTAATCATGTAAACAGGTTGAATATAATCTTCTTAACCATCTGTTAACCAGTACCGTCATTGTCACACAGGGGATACTTTTATCTACAGGGTGTATCAGAAAGAACTGTACCGAGGCAATATGATTTATTACGGTATATCTTCGATTGATATTGTTCAAACCGTTTTCACATGTATCTTGCGCAAACGCCTAGCTTTCATAAGAATTTTAAATTTTGAAAATCGGACATTTCTGATGGAAAATACAGACTTTCTAGTAAAGATGGTATATTTCAATTTTGGTCGAAATTATCAATTTAAAAATCTGTGAAATTACTAACCCTACCTGAGATATCCATCTGTCCATAGGACAGGGTTTATTTCTAGTCGCCATATCTTAACTTTTCATATCACTTGTAACTATTTATTATTTGCATACTTTTGTGGGTGAAATTTGGAGATAAGTTCTGATTTGTAATCCGAAAATAAACCAGGATTTGTTCTGCTTGAGTGGTTTTAACTTTCTTTTCTTTGGCGGGAGCTTTGAATATTGCTTATGTGGTGTGGGCTACACTGTTTGAGATGTTGGGTAAGTGGTAGAGAGGATTGATTGAAATTGAAAATACGTTTTTCATCGATTTTCGATTATGTCTTGCCACACGAGAACAAAAAGAGATATCTCAATGAAATTAACATATAATATAGGAAACATGTTCACCTTTATATTGCAGGTGTTTCGATTTAAAACAATAATCATTTTGTATTTTTGATGTATTTTAGAAACACGGTACAGTTCTTTCTGATACACCCTGTAGATCAAATCATAGATCCTCTGTTAACCATCTGTCAACCAGTATCGTCATTGTCACACAGGGGATACTTTTATCTAGATATAATCATAGATCCTCTGACTACCCTATCCAGTACAACGAGGAAATCTTCTAATCATAGATCATCTGACCATGAACTGGTACCAGGCATGATGTGAAACATAGCTGCTCTTACTACCCTATCCCGTGTCCATCAACTATTGAGGGAGGCTTATCTTGTCTTATCATAGATCATCTGACTATCCTAATCTAGTGTTCAGCGGAAAGGCATGCCTCCCGAGGTTCTTATAGACTAGTAGAAATCTTTATGTTAGCTAATTATAAAAAACAAGAACAAGATTGACAAACCATTCATAATTACCGGTAAATCATGTAATAGCAAAATGTCAAGGTATTTCATCGCAACTACAACATTATTCATCAATCTTATAATTATATCACAAAATCGATAAAAAAAATGCAACACTATGTATTCAACAAATTAAAACACTCAATATTTTGTTTTAGAAAATTTAAGAAACATTTTTTTCTTTCTTATACCATGGTCACTGGTGTAACAGTACCAATCAGTACCAGTATCAGTATCAGTATATTGGTGTTAAAAGTGTTATTATAAGTGTTATTGGTGTTATCTTGCAACCTCATAACAAATAAACAAACAAGGAATTTAGGAATCAGTATGTCAATAATATTGTTATTAAAAATGATTTCTATAATATTCAACAAACGTGACAACTATTATGTAATAATTGTAATCATGAATCGATTGCATTGTCCTTCGTTTTTTCCCTATTCGCTACACAGTGAATTTTCCCTATTCATCGGTTTTACATACATGACTATAACAACAAAAAAGTATTCAACCGATGATAGCAAAATTATACATTTTTGGAAAGCTCTCAAATAGGGGAATTCAAATGCCGTTTGAATCAGGATAGGTGCATACGCCACAAAATATACTTGTAAACTCTAATACATATGAAATTTTAACATTTGTGCTCATTAACCTTTTGATAAAGTATTTTTCAACAAATTACCATTGACAACCATTATGTTCTGATGGGTAAATTGCATGAGGAACTAATATGCACTGTAAAATTATGATTAGGATAGGTATACAAATATGTTTGAGCTTAAGTCAAAATATGAGAACAAAATCGATATTATTTGAACATTCTTAATCACAACATGGTGTTACCATTAGGTTCTATCTAAATTCAAAAAGCATATGGATTCCTTGAGGGATTACCATTCAGAAAATCAATACTCGTTATGGGGTAGAACAAAGTTATTGCGATATGCTGATTCGAATCTCAGATGGTGTAAAATCTGGCCATGCAACGGTAAGGGTGGCGAGTTCAAAGCACATGGCCATAGCGCTCTTACACATTATACAATGGTACCTCAGAGCTCACCAAAAAAACCATAACATTAGAAAAACGATAATGTTAAAAAACCCATTGTTAATAATTTGCACTATGGCCGAAGAATAAGTGTGTTTTTTAACATCTTCTTAAATGGTTTTGGATGGTTTTGATCGTAATTAAATAATAATAAGATACATTCTCCACCTTCCGTGAAATGTGAAATACAAGTAAGCAAATCAAAACGCTTGCTTTACATGATTGTGACAATTTCCAGTGATATTCAATATTGGTGTGGATTGGGCGGTTGCTTTGATTTGAGTTTTATGACGAAGTGTTAATTTGAATATTAATTTAATAATAACAATAATAAATTATTTCATAGAAAACAGATGTTATATTGAATAGTGGTCCAGTTTTGATATTGTTGTTAAACATGACTCAACCTCTCCTCAACTTTGCCAGATGAAGGAGAGAAAAGGGGGACGGCAAGTAGGGAATAGGATTTGTTAAATCGCTATAGAGATTTTCAATCAAATATCGTAACAGATTGATATATCACGAGTGCCCCCCCCCCCCCCCCCCCCCCCCCCCCCCCCCCCCCCCCCCTGATAACCATAACAAGTGTTAAACTGTTTTTGTTTTCATGTTATTCTTTTTAGGTCACAGGCTGTGTTTTCGAGATGGGAAGTCGTTCATAGTCATTTTACATAGATAAAAAAGAATAAACTAATATTAGTATAACCGTATGAATATAAATTGCAATGTTTTCACACTCAACATATTTTGATCGTGTTACAGTATTGATAACGTAGCTAATATTGCATCCATATTCAATAATTGATTTTTGATTTCATTTTCACCTATATACAAGGGAATACAACGTAGCATATCTTTTATTAAAGAAATTGTAAACGGATTCAACTTTACTTATACTTCATCCTATATTTCGTTGCTTGGGAACCGGAATGGCAGGTATTTTAGTCAAAAGATATCGAAAGCTTAAAATGAAACATCTCAGAATTTGCAGGTGCTAACATTAACCCCCTGAGAACTACCGGCCGATTGGTCAGAAAGATAGATACATGATTTATTGCACCAATCAGAGACGTTGTACAATAGTTGTATCCCTGATAAAGATTGGAGTGAAACATTTTACAAGCTGCATTTTAATTGGCTATTCAAATGAGTATATCTTGTAATAAACCAATCAGAACCACTGTAAAATCGGCCGGTAGTGCCCAGGGGGTTAAGATTTGTCACCATTTGAAGCCCGCGTCCTGGCCGCGAATACTCAGATGAAGAGAGCATTATCCAGTAATTGTCTGTTTTCCACTTATTTATTTTATATTTCAGTTTTTTGACTTAAATGGCTTATACTTGGACCCCCTACTTGCTAACGACAATGGCGTCAGATCTTAACATTCTTTAACTCAAAAACAATAGTAATATAACTACAAAGAACGATTTTCTGCTAAACGTATCAAATTATATTGTTTTAATAACTAAGCTGATAAGATTGCCTAATTATAACCTAAGACCTTGAAGACCTAAGGTTTCATATTTTCAAAGTAACATTTTGTAAAAATGGGAGATCAAGCATAAAATCTATCGTACATATGCACCACTGGAAAGCGTTGGGGGTGTGGGATGTAAATCCCGTAATCTAAATGGACACTAATTTAGTTAACGTAGACAATTAAGTGACTGACCAAACGGAACAGTGTCATATTGGGCATCTCAAAATACTGGAGAATAATGTCTTAGAATAACGAGGCCAGTCGGTTGAAAGACCGCGGCAGGTTGAGAACGTGATCTAAAAGTAATAAAACGGGAGTGTTGGACATAATTAGTGTGACAATTAGTTAATTGTGATCAATGAAGAGGCTTTGTTGGAGCGTGACATGGATATTGTATATATATCGACGCTGATTTGGTCGGAAGCATAACATCTTTTAGACGGTGCCAGTCATCTATTGTGCTTCCTGATTGTTTTCAGTTCCGCAGGAAAAGAGGCCATACTTAAGACCTACGAGAAGAATCTGTAAGTGTATACGTTGTTTTATTCTGTAATCTGTTATTAGGCTACTGTGTAGTGCGCCATTTGGAAGACTTTTGAATTAGTAGAGGAAAAGTTTCTCTTTTGGGATGTTTAACAGAACAAAATTATACTGAATGATGAGCTACTTTTAACAATACTTTTGATCACAAATGTGTGATTCAAGATAACAAAATTAAAAATATTAATTGTTATTGTTGATGTTGAACAATGCCACGACTCCATAGTAGTGTCATTGTAATGTAGGCATATCAACATCTGCACATAGTGCAAATATTTTTCTGACATACACAAAAAAAATCATTATTGTAGTAATCTACTGAAAATCTGCGAATCCATGGAGCTGTGTGCAACAACCAATCAAGGAATTACCGTATTTTATTTGAATGAGCTATTTTCATACATTCGGAATCCCTATCTCATTATTTCTCTCGAAAAAATAGTTATTTGCTTTACTCACAAAACTTGATTTTGTACATTTAGTGAAATATGTATGCGAATTAATTATTATTGATTAATATGTTATCAAACTGAAAGATGTGTATGTGAAAATATTCTTCTCCTAACAAAAGTTTTACGTCGAATGGCGCGGTATTATGTTGCCAAAGACCTGAATAATTACCGTGGTCCATGGTCGATGTATTATGCGCTTGTATTCAACGAGCTATAAAAGAAAGCAACAGTCATCTTTTCCGCGGATTTCTTCTGAAGAATCTATAGGCATCTATACCACGCAACCGAAATCAACCGTAAACTGAAATCAAAGAATCAGTCCACTGTGTAATCCAAAGTTACACCTTCTAGTAATGATCGGTACACCTCCATCTAATACAATTTTCAATAATATATGACGAGGTCACTGATTTCCCAATATTCAACCGATGTGAAATAATTAGAAGTAACCTCTGAGGATTCACTGAGAATGTAAAGCTGCAGTGAGGCATTCTTAAAACATAGTATTTACGAGTGATTTCTAAATAAATATATCACCGAAATGGAATATTGATTAATAAAGGCGCGGTTCACGTTGAGTTTAACACTGTATTTTAAAAAGATAGCGTATTTTCAAGTGAAAGAAACCCTTATGAGCTCGATTCAATTGATTTTCATGATACATGCAACGTTTTTAAAAATGGTTTTAAATAATATTACAAATTCTTATCGTCGATCGCGAATGTAATTAATAAACTACCTGGCTATGGGTATTTAACATCTCACCGTGTAAAAGATTGGGGTAGGTGGCAAGTGGAGGTAGTCCGAATAGCTCTATTGTGAATCCATTAAACTATATTTTAAGAATCAGTCCAAATATTTGACACTGTAAAATAATGCTTAGAAACTAACATAACATAATTGTTTAATTGGAACATACTAAATATCCACTGTTATTCCACCAATTTTAATGAATTAAAACTGTATCTGTGTTTCTTCATTCTTTGCACTTAAAAGCCTTTTATAACACAGAATTTGCATAGAACGTTTCACTGCATATTGTTTAAATTGATATCAGGATTTCAATAACGTTATTGTTTAACCCTCGTTCTAAAGTCTGAGGGTAGAGGTGGGGTGCAACCTTACAATATTTAAAAATCGCCAGTTGGAAAATATCTTATAGTATAGTTGTTAAAAACATCATTTCCATCACCTAAGAGCCGATTACTTGGTACATTCTTTTTTTGGCGAAATGTTATATTATTTATTTTGGCCTAAATTTCACCGTACAACAAAATACAACGTCATTTTGAGGTCAGCCATGTTTAGACGACTTCCTAAGTAAACCGTGATACATAAAAAGGCTCAGTAGGATGAGGGTTTAATGCAGAAAGAAATATTGTCAATTGTTCATCTTAATTTCTCAAGTACAGGGTGTCCCAAAAGTCTATGCACGTTTTTGAAAAGTCATATCTCATAAAATATAAATCATATGGTATGAATTTAACCGTATTTTGTTAGACGAGATTTAGGAAATTATTTTGATACTAAACACAACCCTATTGGTGAACCCACAACATTATAAAACTGGTTGAGAGTTTTTGGCCGTGTGCCAGTCACACCCCTACCAAGTAAGCTTTGTTTAAGGGTGTGCAACAACGTCAGGCTTTTGCTTTTAGTTGTTCCTCCTCCATCATATTATTTGTTAATCTGTCATTGTATTTTGTCTTTGTTGATATGATGGAAAATAAATATTGAATTGAAATTGAATTGAAAAGTACCACACATTGTTGCTAAAATCAGGTGCGCATAAATTAACAATATGAAAGCAACGTTGCGCATTAATCACAGTTCACTGCTTACCTTGCAACATTAATGTTATTACCAAGCTCGGTCACTCACAACATAAATAGGCGTAGTAGACAACATTGCACAGCAAAGGTCTTCATTCAAGATGGTTTACAGCATAGATAAGCGAATACAAATTGTATGGTTCTACGCTGAAACAAATTCAGTTCAACGTACTCAAAAAATGTTCCGAAAACATTTCAAAGTGAAGCGTGCACCAGAAAGAATATCCATTCTGAAGTTGGTGGACAATTATTTGAACACAGGAACTGTGCATGATTTGTCTCGATGTGGTAGAAAAAGACTGGTAGATCAACAAGTCACATTGATGTCATAAGAATGCAGTAGCCAAAAAAAAAGTCCAAAGAGATCTATTCGCCGACTTTCCGCAGAAAACAAGATTAAAAGATCAACTGTTCACAGAATTTTGCATTAGCACACGTCTCTGTATAAATGGAAAACATTTAAACTAGATTTCACCATAGAAACGACAATTATGTGTGATATAGTTTGTTATTATGATGGGATCACTGTAATGTAAAATTTTAAATATTACAATTGACGGATCACTTTCCATGTAACCAACCCTACCTGTCTTTTTGTTAATCTCAATTGGTATGGATTTATGAACTTTATTCCTCCGAAGTATAAAATTAGATTTTTGCAGTAATACATATTTTACTTCTAGTGTGGCATTACAAACAGATGTTACTCCAATGTTTGGTATCAACATTATTTCCCATATCTTTTGTGAAATACAAAGCTTCAAAGTTGTGCATAGACTTTTGGGACACCCTGTATTTTCTAGCTTAATATGTATTACATCTACCTGCAATTTGCATTACGGGAGATTCTATGTTTTAAAAAGATTTCTGGACACCTTGCATCAAATTCACATAGTTTACTGAAGATGATTTTTTTTAAGTGTTACTTGGGATTTTCCCGTTATACTTTGTGTGTTTTGAAATATTTTGTTATAGTTATGCAAAATATGTGTTTGGTGTAGTTTAAGTAGTGAAGTGTCTTCCTGTATTACGCTTGAAGTGTTTTTAAAACAACAAGTATGTTATTCAAAATCCCTATTTATCGTTCATGTGTTGATTTTGAATGTATCAAGTTTCGTATGAAATATATATTGTCTTAGATTATAAGCATTCTTAAGACTATAATCATAAGACTGAAGACAGTGTATTGAATCGACTGAATAGGAGTATCGGAATTCATTCTCCTATCCGTCATTGAGTTCGATATTCATCGAACGTGCGCAGTCTCCCAGATTGGTAAATTTTACCTGCCAGAAAAACTTAAACAGGTGGAATAGTACCCTTTTTTTAATTTCAAAATTTAAAATGGTGCATTTACTTGCAGAATAAAAGACATCGTGTAAAAACAATTAAGACCCAGAACAGGTCGTCCACCTTTAAGAAATTCATTATCATTTTCCAATTGTGTGTGTCTCTTTGCAGAATGTAAGTCAAGATGGCTTCTAAAGTTATCCTTCTTCTGATGGCAATGGCCGTCATCTCGGTTGCCGTTGCAAGTTGGTTGCCAGAGTTGGATCCTGAAGACAGTGATGAAGAATTAACTATTGAGGACGTAGAAGATTTCCTTATAGCTGAAAGAAATGGAGCCGAAGTGGAAGAGGCCTTCGAAGATATCTTTGAGGTTGATAAGAGGAAACGAAAACGTAGACGAAAGAAGATTGGAAGTGAGTAATAACTGATGTTTTAAAGTGGAGGGTGATCCGATCAAGTCACTGTCTGTCTCACCAAAATTGCGATTTTAGTATTAGAAGAAATCCCAGATTTTTTTATTATCCCTTTTTCTAGGATATTATGTGTAAAAAGTAGAAAATTACCTTCAAAAGGGGTTAAACACTTCATAAGTTTTGTACTGGTCAACATGAGCTTTGAAGTGGATATTTGATTCTATTACAAAACACCACTGGAGCGATATAACTAAAATTATAGAATAGGACTGCTTTTATATTCATAGAATAGTAAAACACCAAATGAAAAAATAAGCCACAATCGGGTCACTCACCGTTAAGGCGACCTGACATTCGACATGCAACTCTGCATTGGTTTTGTTTATATTGCATTTTGATACAAATGTAACAGTGACGTATAAAATCGTAACACTTTATTTATCTAACATAAACTGCTCACAAAAAGTTAGGACACTTTTTTTAATCAAGTATATTTTTATTATTTATTACCCTAGTCTTTGTATCTGTTATATATCAATAGAAAGCTGAAGTATTCCTCTTTAAAATTATACCACATTTGCAATGATTACATGTTGCTGAACTTGGCCACATGAATGAGAATGAGGCAAAGTCACAAATCAAATGTGCCAACATTACCGTTATCTGTGCTAAACAGACAATAGGTAATGATCAATAATCAAACCGGTCATGCCTGAAAACCATGAATGGTTTACACAAAGATTTGCACAAGTGAGCACAAAACACACAAGTTAACGCTCATCTCTTTAGAAAACCATTATTTGGGTATTTGCAAGACTGGGTTAACAATGACTCCATATTGCAGGTCATGAAGTGATGAAAGGTTTAGGCCTACAACTTGTACATTTTTCTGAGACACGGTAAACGTTTTGCAGTTTCAATATGCCGCGTTTAACAGATTTGGAGAGAGCCCGTGCCATTACCTATTGACCGTTTAGCACAGATAATGTTGGCACATTTGATTTGTGACTTTGCCTCATTCTCATTCATGTGGCCAAGTCCAGCAACATGTCATCATTACACATTTGGTATCATTTTAAAGAATGCAACATAATACAAGAGAATAATAAATAATAAAAATATACTTGATTAAAAAAAATTTCCTAACTTAGTGTGAGCAGTTTATAATAATGTATATGGTCATGTGTTTTAAGCTCGCCTCCTTTTGCGTTACACACGGATTTTGGCTTTCGCGACATGATTTTAACTTTACACATTTATATTTGCTTGTATACCCCCCCCCCCCCCCCCCCCCCCCCTGAGGTAGTAAAAGTATACATTTTCTGAAGGGAAATTGCATGAGGAAACCAAATATGCCATTAAAATTACAAGAACTAAAATGGTATGATCGGAAATGTTCGGGAAAATATCAGAGTTTTTTATCATTATTTACTTTACATATTTGAATTCCTCATGAAATTACCCATTAGATGATATATAATTGTCAAAGTTACAACGTCGGTATGGTAATTATACCGGCTAGTGAATATCTCCAATTTTTATTTTATATATTTTTATAATTTTCAGAAATATTTGTTTAAGGATAAACCCTTTTATAAACTGCATTTTTGAATTCCTCTAGTTCCAAGCTTTCCAAAAATGTATACTTTTGCTATCATAGGTTGAAAACTTTTTCTGTTATAGTCATTTGTATAAATCCGGTAAATTGAGACTGATATTTCATGTTGACTGTGTAGCGAATAGGAAGAAAGTCGATGATCATTGTCTTATCCATTATTAATTAGTTGTTACAAATAGTTGACAAGTCTGTTGAACCACATGATTAAAGACTACTAAATATCCTTTAAAATGGGACCAGAATGGTGTTTGTAACATTAGGGGACGACTAGTTATGGTCAAAAGAACAAAGCACGGGATATTCCCCATTGAGTTTGTACAGGCGGCACCCCTTCCAGCGGCACCCCTTCCAGCACCACCCCAAGTCCCTAAACTTTAAACAGCTGTAGCTCCCCTTCTGTATACCAATGCCATTTTGCAGGCAGATAGCTTGTTATTAGGGCTTTAAAATGACACCAAATTTGTTGAGATAGCTTTTGTGGTTTTGAAAATATTTGAGGAAAATGACAGCATAAAACTAAAAAATGTAACGGCACCACCCTATTGGGAGGCGAGCTCATAACGCGTGACCATATGTAATATGCTGCAATGAGAAGTGATCAATGTGCATAAATAAAGCTTGTCATTTACTGAACACGGGCGTCATAAATTTTCTAAAAGACGCGGGTTTTGTATTCTTTTCCTTTGAAGTTGTTCACAGTCGGACAGATAAAGCCGATCCGATTTCGAGTATTTTTCCCTTATTATTAAAAGGAACTTTGTTATTGAAAATGTAGCTTATGCGCTGTAACGACATGTAGGACTATCATGATCCTTTGGTATTTTGAATAAATTACAAGGCAATTGAACATGGATTGCTATTTTTTGCTCCCAAACCACAAAACGACTTAAATTTGGTAATGAATGTACTTTCTGAGTTACTATCTTTAATAGAACATGTATCTGATCAACCCAAATTGTTGCATTAAATATGTAATCAAGGACCTGTAGGTTTTCTAAGACCTTACTATCGGCTTACTAACGTAACCTCTTATCACCATGGTTACGTGATGATATTGTAACGCTCAGTTAATCGACATGGACTACTAACAGTAAAATCAACCGTCTTACATCCAACGTCTTTTGAAACCGGCGGAGAGCGTTAATGAAACGTAATTATTATCACCTCGAAGCTAAGTAACCGCTCCAAAAACACCAAAATAATATCGAAATGTAATGATACGAAAAGGCTTCTAAAACTTTGGCGGCCATAATGCATACAGGGTGAGTCAACAAAAACCTTCAATAGTGGAAAGAAGCTATTTTGTTATCAAAACCAAGATGATGTTAGGAAATTTTAAACGTTATATTGAATATTTGATACTAATCTCAAGTGAAAAACGAAATCTACGCATTTTTCGTGTGACTTTGGTGAACCGTTTTACCAATGCATCCATTTCACTTGTTTCAACGAGACACCAATAACATGAATAAGATTGCAATAGGCATCTTTTATTCAAATTTGAAAACTTGAGCAAAATTTATGACGTAATTGGAATTGATTGCATCCTTTCTTGTTTTCTTGGGAGACATGTTATTTAATCAATTTCCCTAACCAATGCTGTGAATTGCTTATAATGTTCTAAATTTGAATAAAAAATGAAATTATTCCAGTTTTTTGTTAGCGGAATTTTCAAATGTAAGCATGAAATGTGTATAATTTCAATTGAAAATGTCGACACTCGTTGACAAACACGTAAACAGTGTTGTGCAGGGAAAAGGTTTACCAAAGACAAACGAAAAAATGCGATTGACTCCATTTTTTCACACAAAGTTAGGGTCAAATATTTAAAACGTTTAAAAATATTTAAACTTCAACTTAGTTTTGAAAAAAAATGCCTTCTTTCCACTATTGCAGGGTTTTTTCACCCTGTATACGTATTCGGACTCACTCACGAAACCATAACCATGTACACGTATCCAAATATATATATTAAATTTGCCTATGTCATCATACCGCTATGACACGTATGGTGTGCGAGTAATTTCAAATAATGTTTGTTTGATAGTGTAAATGGATATGCTTTTAAGTTTCTAAATCTTGTCTCTATTTTAAACGGTATTTATTTCTAAAATTGTAATGCTAAATACAAGTAGACATAATTTACAAATGTGTATATTTTTTATAATCCACAGAATGTAAATTGCCCAGCGGTGACATTTGTGAAATGTGCAACTTGAAGATTAGAAACAGGAAAGATATGAGAAGATACATGGCATGCAACAGCGCAGTAAGTACAATGATAATATAAGATACATGGCATGCAGCAGCGCAGTAAGTACAATGATATTATAAGATACATGGCATGCAGCAGCGCAGTAAGTACAATGATATTATAAGATACATGGCAGGCAGCAGCGCAGTAAGTACAATGATATTATAAGATACATGGCATGCAGCAGCGCAGTAAGTACAATGATATTATAAGATATGTGGCATGCAGCAGCGCAGTAAGTACAACTCTATTATAAGATACATGGCATGCAGCAGCGAAGTAAGTACAATGATATTATTTCCTATCAGGACAATATATGTTCTTACTATATAAAGTGCTCAACAAAAGAAAGTCGTACACTTTGTTTAGGTCATTTAAAGTAACTTTCGACTATTTTTTTACCCAACAGGCTAAATAGACATTTGGATGAATCTTTTAGGCACATTTTGATACCAAACATAACACCTAACAACAAAGATAAACTATGATTAGCACCATTTATAGAAAATTAGTCACTTTTCAAAAGTCACATTTCCAATACACTACGCGGAAGAAAACACCAATTGTTAAAGCACATAATGCCCTTTATGTTCGGAATCAAATATCCCGCTCACTAAGTGTACGCCCAGCGCAAGGTAGTGTACACGGCTGCACTGTGTGATCGATTGCCCGCCGGTCAATCCTGGTTAATAACAGTGTCACGCATAGGGTGAACCTCGCGCACACACATTTTCCTCCCGTGTAGTAATTGAAAATGTGACTTTTGAAAAGTGACTAATGTTCTTTAAATGGCGCTAATCATGGTTTATCTTTGTTGCTAGGTGTTATGTTTGGTATCAAAATGTGCCTAAAAGATTCATCCAAATGTCTATCTAGCCTGTTTGGTAAATAAACAATCAAAGGTTACTTTAATTGACCTAAATAAAGTGTATGACTTTCTTTTGTTGAGCACTTTAGATAATTATCATAGCAGTGTACGCTGGTAAAGGGTAATGCACCTTATCATCCCGATTCCTCTTATCCCAATACATGTCTGTGTAGTTACTGTAACTATGGTACACCTTTCTTAATACTCTTAACCAGTGATGTTAATCAGTCCAGTATTAGGAAATAACCTCGGAACCGAACCTACAATAAACAAGCAATATCCCAACCTTCACCTTCATATTTAATCACTCACTTTCTTTTTTACGATAACGTTAATACATATATTTCTATTATTTATAAATTCTATTCGCAGGGAGGAGGCAGGGGCATCTAGATGACAACCGTAAAACACTCAAACATACTACATTGCGTAAAGCCAGTAAAAGGATCAAATCCATTTGCTGACACGCTTAGCGGGGCAATTGAATTTCTTCAATATCTTATATACCTAGTTTGGTTTTTGTAAACAAAATATATAAACGTAAGTTGTTGCTAAAAGCAAAAAGGGCGTCGGTAAGGTACTATTTTACTTAAAATAAAACTCGACTATTTAACTTAATTGATAAGTGAAATTGATGTATAAATGAACGTATTTCAAGTTATTGTTATTGCGCTCGGAGCGTATTTTATCAACAATAAATAAAGTGAAAAATACTAGATGCAAGAGAAAATGGCATATAATATTTAACGGCTGTTTGGTATAGTTCTATATTTGAGGACATTAATATCAGATCAACTCATTATGATATGACAGATGACAGATTCGCAGAGTTATTTCAGCTTTTAATAGTCATACTGTTGTGGTGCAAATTGTACAACCTCCGGGGTTTAATGTATAGAGAATGATGGTATATCCTTGGTGTAAGGCATCCATACATAGACTTGTGTAAAGACCCCATTACGGAATAAAGCTGTTGATACGTCAATAGAGGACTTTGTGTTAGGTTAATTCCGTGCTGTCAAACCGAAATGATTATTGAATGCAGATTTGAAAGAAGACAAACAGTATATATTTTGTCCATATATGTTGTATTTGTATTGGCATGCTCTGTTTGTACATTGAAAAAATAAAACAACATCGACAACAAATGATGTACCAAAGTGCGGCCATTGGTGATATACGAGTATCTCATTTGTGTAATTGTTTTCAATATTCACATAACAGAGACTTGTTGAAAGAATAAGGACATGTTAAACAAGATGTGGCTAGATAAAAAGAAAAATGCAAACTGATAAAATGGAATTCTATAAAACATTTATGAAGATATCATATTATAGGTGTAGACCTATACAAATTAATAAAATATTACTATGCAAATCTTGAAATAGATTTTATCGGATTGATGACTACGGTATGTTGTTACTAGTGTAGGTCAGGCCCTACAGACATGTATACGATTGCTGTAGCAGAGAATTTGAATGTTGATTAGAGTAATAGATACATAATAGCTTCAAGACTGCACTAGGTGGAAAATCCACCACTGGAAAACTCTTGGTATGGGGTATGGCCATATATAAAAAATGGCCACCAGCGGCCATTTTGAAGACTATATAATGTTCTATCTCAAGCACTTCATAAGCTAGAATGATGAATGAGGTGTCATTCCACTAATCTTGTCATTACAAATCAAATGAAATGGTATTGTACGGTGTTAGGGGTCAGCTGACTCCTATATCCAAGATGCAGCCTTTTTGAAAAACATAAAATGTTATATTCTCTGGCACCAGGTGAGCTTAGATACCTGTTTGTATGGTAACCTATATTTTGTTTTTAGGTTCACTGCTTAAAAACCAAAATCATTCAATTAGGACACCAAACGACACCGTTGAACTATTTAGCTTCATAAACGGACACGTGGTTTCACACCACCAAATACATCTCCCATAGGTTTACACGTGAAATGCACAATTTTAAAATGGATATTTCTCGACGTTATCGGAAACTGGTATCTTGAAATTTGGTTTCAATTTATATGTGAAAGCCATGACTACTAACTCAACAACTCATATATGGGGGGTAACCGGCATTTTTTTGAGCTAGAGCCTTTTCAAAAAGTACGAGTTGGGTTTTCCTGGTCACACGCAATTGTTGATTTAGATGATGGCGTCAGCTACCGGAAATGACCTGAACACAAATGTCTCTGTTAAAATATTAAAAAATCATCATTGCATCAATTTTTTTGGACCTGAAGAACGGTGATGTGTCTGTCAAATATCACACTATATTAATTTCGCCATAACATGTAATAAATACCCTAATTTTAAACTGTAATTTAGAACAGGTCTCCCGTTTCGGCATAGAAACGGGCCGGTTTTGGAATATTGCCTCAAAGGGGGCAGGACCAGACGTGATTTAGTGGTGTGAAACCACGTAGTCTCTAGGCTGTCATGAAATAACTCCTCAACAATAATAGCACTTCTCTCATTCCCAGAAACTAAAAATGATTTCTAAATATTATTATGTAAACCGCGTCGGTGAAGTTAGGCAGCAATTTTAGTTGTTCAAACTGTTTGACGGATTTAATTTCTAACGACGCCTTTTTTTCTAAAGATAGTTTAATATAACATATAGTATGCATTGGTATGAAAGACAATTTGTTATCGCAGCAGACTATAATTACTAATTACCCCAGGTGATCTTTTATTGACCCCAAATGATCAGGTAGCTAGAAACAATATTTGAATGGTGATTATTTCATGATACCAATTGACTTTAATGACCCTCGAAAGAGAATTACTCAAGTCACCCTGTGATCAATTACTAACGCAAACAGAGAAATAATGACTAAAATGAATTATTTAATGACCCCATGATAGTTTTCACCCATTCAATGGGGGACTATGGCTGTATTAGATTTTAAAGTCTATTTCAACCATTCCATTGTAATGTTTAAAACTTTAATGCCATAATCAATATTAACATGACACCCTAACCTTCCTTCTAGATTAACCCTCTTCCTACTGAGCCATGTTTGTATCATGGTTTACTACTGGGGTTATTAAATCCAAACAGAGATGCAGAGTATGATTATGTTGGTACCATGGTATTGCCAGAGGTCTGCTCTTTCCATAAATAACAAAACAAGTACAAACATTCTACGCATGATGTTACAATCACTTCATAAACATGGCCCACCTCATAGTGCAGTTCTTTTGTACCGTGAAATATTGGAAAAAATTGAAATGTTCGCCTAAAAAGTTCTAAATATCGGAATTTCACGAGATGTTTGGCTTATAAGTGAGGGAAATGATGTTCCTAACATTATACTATACGATTTAAACGTGTACTAATTGGCTTAAAACCGCGTTTAAATATGTACCAAAATACGGCCGGGATGTATATTTATTACCTATTACAAATTCTCGTGTAATTAGACCAGATTACCATAATTCGTTTTCCGTGAAATATTAAAGGGTACGTTTTTATTTTATTTTTACAATAGCCTATCCGCCATCTAATAAAATATACTTGCAAAACCATTTTGGATGATCTTTAACTTTAAACGCAATTCTCTAAGATGTGTTTAATTTAAACACCCGTCTAACTCATCTTAGTGTCTATAAATATTGGTATGGGTAACTTGTGTTTTAACTAAACATTTCCACCAAGGGCATGTCGTGATTTTCTTTTCGTAATACCATGGCGCATATGTTGGGTGCAATTCGAGTTGAACAATATAGACGTACATTTTATCCATTCCTTTAATTTCTACCGTAACCAATTTGAATCGTTGATTCCATACAATGGTACGCTTCAACAAATTTTCTAGGGATAATATTTATCGTGATTAATATCGTGTTTTGTTAAACTTCTAAAAGACAAACTTAAGTTCAATTTAAATATATTTAGTGAGAGAGACGATTTTTGGCTAAAACCGCGTTTAGTAAAAAAAATACGGCCCATAATGTTCACGGTTAATTGATTACTATAGTGGTCAGAAAAAACCAATATGTTGGGTCCAAATCATTCTAACTCGCCTTGTAGTTTATCGTTCTAACTGGCCCTGTAGTTGATTATTCTAACTCGCCCTGTAGTGTATCATTCTCGCCCTGCAGTTTATCGTTCTAACTGGCCCTGTAGTTGATCATTCTAACTCGCCCTGTAGTGTATCATTCTCGCCCTGCAGTTTATCGTTCTAACTGGCCCTGTAGTTGATCATTCTAACTCGCCCTGTAGTGTATCATTCTCGCCCTGAGTTTTATCGTTTAACTGGCCCTGTAATTGATCATTCTAACTGGTCCTGTCATTGATAATTCTAACTCACCATGCAGTTGGCAAATCAATAACACATCATTCCGCGTTTCAAGGCAAAACGTTAAAAAGAGGGCGCCACACAGTAAAGTGAGTAGTAGTTCAGACGTCGGTGTACACGATTCGCTTGTGGTTTCAATATAAACAATTATTTTGATTCAAGAAACTGTATTACATGGTAGAACTAAATTACTTCATTTTAAACCGCTGGAGTTGGGTTTCCTTTTAAATGTTATAATTTCATCCATCACTACCCGTTCGTCGCATGCGGCTGATAACGTAACCTCATATGTATAAAGTAACCTTGAATATTCGTGTACGAACCCATGTCCGAGATCGTCTGTTGTAGTTTATATTGATATAAAGTACCCATAATAGTTCCATTAGAAACGTTGAGGGCGTTGTTACATTTTCTCCTACCCTTCAGAGCTCTTGGATGCCACAAGGATGTAAAACTAATACAAATGTGATATTTGTTCGGTATTTACAGACTGGAAAATATTGTGATTTGCCCACGCGTAGCTAGTGATAAAATTCAGCTTTGTTCGTCGTCGTCGATCTATGAATTGATCAAATTCAGCTTTCTTTGTCGTCGCCGTCTCGTTCTGTGAATCATGGTTGATTCTTTGTGACCCTATTGATGATTGGAGTGCCATCGTTGGCTTTTTTTGTGAAATGCGATGTGCAGAGATAAGAGATAGAACTGTTGCTTCCTTAATGCGATCTGTCTATCGGAGATTTGGTCTGCTTCGCTTACGAATTCCTTCAAGCCTTCGATAGCTCCTTGAGTTATCACCTTATCTAGATTGTCACCAATTCTTGTCTAGCAATGTGTCCAAGTATTGCAGTTTGTTACGCATGATCTTATTACACAGAGAAGTTTGGTCCGCAATCTGGCTTCTGATAAATTCATTGGTTTTATGCTCTTTCCATGATATTTGCTTTGTTGAGTAGGATCTAAATTGATAGCATTATGATTATTAACGACGTTCTATATCATGAACCCTCCCTTGCACTGACGTGATTCCTTTGTGCTTTAATTCCGTGTAAGAATTAATCTAAATCGACTGAAATAATACCAGACATGTAAGCTACCTCGCTGGTACTTATGCCCTAACTGCAGCATAAATTACTAGCCACGTGACTCGATGACTTGGCACACGTGGTGACTTTCAGCTACATTTGGGCTAGTTTTAAAACTAAAATTTGCACTAGGGATAATAATTATATTGTGATTTTTTTACGACATTTGAACTTTTGATTTTACAGAATATGAAATAGTAATAATTTCTATTACAAATAAAAGTTCAAAGTTTGAATTTTTAACACAACAAATTTCAAAAGTGAGTCATTTGGGCTTCTAGGTGAAATTTTTAACATTTTCTTTTAGTTATTTAAGCCTACTTCGTTAATATCCAATGGATTTTACTCGTTCGACCAGCATACCATATGAACATTGAGACAATATTTCAATCATTTAACACTTTTATCCACAAAAACAAAACAAAATAAAAAGTCCCGTAGAAATCATTTGAGCCTAGTACCTTGAGGATGATTTATTACCCCTGATAAAGCTTGGAATCGGGGGTAACAATTAGGCTAGAAAAATACAGGCAATGGAACCGTAATGTACAATTTTCGTGATAAAAGCCGTTCTTTTTAATTAAATAGTTCAATGGTTTAATAATAACATGACGCGACTTCTACCGTCCAACCTCTGTGGCGGGCTACCGTGATCCTGGGGTTTATAATCGGAAAAATTCCTGTGATTCACATATTTCTTTTTTTATTTTCAAAACATGATAGTGACTTTAATGAAGTCATTCATGATGCCCCAGGATTTGACATACTTTATTATTTAATTATTATTACTCAATTGATTTATTAATTTGTATGTAATTATTATTTTGTAGTCATATTTTTATTTACTTTTTTTATTTATTAGTTTTTTATTTGATTTCAAGTCATTTCATAATGAATTAATTAATTATTTTCTTATTGATTTATTGATTGATTGGTCTATTGATTGTTTGAAATGATTTCTACAATTTTGTATGCATGATTGTGGATAGATTTAAAATATTTCATAATAAATAATTGATCTTAAATGTATCCTTGAGTAAATTATACACAAATTGATCTATATATGTAATCGTCCATCAGGCTAAACAGAAATCATAATTTAAATATAACATCAACTTTTGACTCTTGGGGTCCGGTCAGGTGTAAGATTTAGCGTAAATTACTCGTAGTTTACTAGTCTAGTAGCTTATTCCGATTGTGTGCTCTCAAAATTTTGATTTACCCACCAATTACTAGCGAGGTAGCTTTATTTTTTAACTTTATTTTTTAACTTACTCACCATTGGTGCACTCGGCCGATTAATTTATAGTATATACAGGGTGTCCCAAAAGTCTATTCACGACTTTGAAGCTTTGTAATTCACAAAATATAAGTCGTATTGAAAATGTGACTACATATTTAGAAGGAGGAGATGTGGGAAATAATTTTGGTACCAAACATTGGAGTAATATCTGTTTGTAATGACACTAAAGAAGTAAAATATGTATTACTGCAAAAATGTAATTTTATACTTCGGAGGAATAAAGTTCATAAATCAGTTTATTCACATGTCCTGACAAATAAAATGAGTTCATCGCTGAACCAAATATTATTTAGGAAAAATGGATTTGCTCAATTTGGTTGCTAGCCAGTTGCAAAATGACACTCTTGCTATTCTGTCTGCTGCTTTAATGTTTTGTTTGATCTGATTCTTGTATGGAAACTACGCAAAATTCTGTGAACAGTTGATCTTTTAATCATGTTTCTGCGGAAAGTCGGCGAATAGATCTCTTTGGACTTTTGGCTACTGCACTTTTTATGACATCAATGTGACTTGTTGATCTACCAGTCTTTTTTCTACCACTTCGAGACAAATCATGCACAGTTCCTGTGTTCAAAAATGTATCCACCATCTTTAGAATGGATATTCTTCCTGGTGCGCGTTTCACTTTTAAATGTTTTCTGAACTTTTGTTGAGTAAATTGAACTGAATTTGTTTCAGCGTAGAACCATACAATTTTTATTCGCTGTAAACCATCTTGTATGAAGACTTTAGCTGTGCAATGTTGTCTACTACGCCTATTTATGTTTTGAGTGACCGAGTTTGGTAATTACATTAATGTTGCAAGGTAAGCAGTGAACTGTGACTAATGCGCAACGTTGGTTTTTCATACCGTTAATTTATGCGCACCTGTTTTTGCAACAATGGGTGGTACTTGGTTTGGGTAGGTCTCACACGGCCAAAAGCTTTCAACCAGTATTAAATTATATATTGTTGTTGTTTCACCAATATGGTTGTGTTTGGTATCAAAATAATTTCCCAAATCTTCTCTTTCAAAATATGGTTAAATTTATACCATATGATTTATATTTTATGAGATATGACTCTTCAAAAACGTGCATAGACTTTTGGGACACCCTGTATATATGATTCAGAATTTGATAAAGAATCCCGCCCGGTCTACCCTAATTTGTAATAACATGTTACGCCAATACAACATATTATTGTGTCTGGCCTAAGTGAGGGCAAAGAGTACATATTCACAAAGAGATTTAAAACCGTGATTTTCAAATACAAAGTAGTTATGGTATGCACAAAACCAAAAGAAGATTTTTTGAGCAACACCAGCATGCTTCACTTTCATCACATGACCACTGATTTCTGTCACCAGTGTATACTGGTTCCATTGTAATTACATTGAATGAAAGGCAGACAGTATTGTTAAACGTTTGTCTTTAACAAAATCCTGCTGCAAATAGTACAATTGACGTTACATCAAATCATTCCTCTTTTGTTTTTCTTAAAGACCCTTCAATTTTTGAATAACACATTTAATTTGGGATTCAACTCTGTGGTCAAGATGCATATCTGTACCATGTATCTGTGGTATTATAAAGGTGGAAGTCAGACGCTCTCCAACTGTTGATTACTTTAACACATGTTTTGCACAGTTAATTTTGGGGAAAATTCACCGTAGAAGTGCCAAGCATTCTGGACTACACAATAAATCTTCTTTGCAAAACATACACATCGTTGAAAATTGAGTCAGATTTGGTGTTTCATATTATAGAGAATACTCGTAAATCCGGGTGTAAATCAATTTATCTCTCATTAAATGATTCTGTTGCTTGATTACTTCCTTGATAATTCCATTGACCGCTCGAAGAATTTTTTTCTTTTCAAAATAAAAGCATAACTCTTTGTATGTATCACTGAATAATGATGTATCCATACTTGAATTGAATGTCCCAGGTATAAACACATTTCGAATTTGAATTTGAATGAATCTGTACTCTTTGCTCCTCTTTCAGACGGATCATTTTCAAAGGAACTAGCATTCCCGGACAAGGGACAATTCCATTGATTTTTGTTAAGATAAGTGGAAGAATATGTTCTTTGAATAATGTGTTTCATTGAATATCTCTGATATAACTCTATTTTGAGTCTGAATGAATCGGTACTCTTTGCTCTTTACTTCGAGGGATAAATTCAAGGGATTTAGCATTTCATGGACAGCTGGAAATCGAAACTTCGGGTCCTCTTATATTAGGGGAGGATGGGGCAACTGGACCGGTTAAGCATATTTCATGATATAACAGCTTAAAGCTCGTGTAAATATTTATGGAATTGCTATGAAAATATCACCCATGTAACTGTTTACATATAACATATAATCAATGTTAAAAAATATCCAAACAAAAGGCCAATTACCACTAACTAAAAACTTGGCACGGACCAGTTACCCCATCATTGGGGCAACTGGTCCTATATGTTCCAACGGTAAGAATACACAGAAATCATTGATTGACGCACGGTAACTAAGCAGTATTTTCTTTACAAACTCATTTCCATATTATTTAACGTGTAAAAATGATACAGGTCTCGTGAAACCCATGTTTTATACAGTTTTCGTGGTTAACGTGTAAAAAGCAGTAATACTAATGGTGTACAAAGCAAGCGCAATTTTCGACTGCACGTTTATTATAAAGACATCAAAAAAAGTAACTCGGCTGTTGTAAAAGCACCTATTATTTTAAAATTGTTACTCATATTCTAAAAATGAAAATACCAGGAGACAGATAATTTAATTACGGTGATTTTGACACCTTGTTTGTTAAAATCGATAAAGTATTGTTGTCGCGGTATGTGCTTACAGATGAAAAGTGCCCATTTCCATTATTGCAGTAACTCCTATTGATCTCTCTGATTCAGCGTGAAGATAATAGCGGGAATTTTGATTAGCTGTTATTGTTGTGCTGTAAACTTGATTAGCATAACCCGGGACAAATTTAATGGGGATGACAGGCGTACTTCTTTACAATTAAAAAGGACGAATTTAAATCTTCAAATGCTCAGAAGGTCCGAGAAGACAGACAGGACAGGTCACCGCCATGGGAAAACTATCAAAATTCCCGCTATTATCTTCACGCTTCACTGCAACAATGGAAATGGGCACTTTTCATCTGCAAGGACATACCGCGACAACAATACTTTATCGATTTTAACAAACAAGGTGTCAAAATCACCGTAATTACATTTTCCGTTTCCTGGTATTTTCATTTTTAGGATATGAGTAACAATTTTAAAATTATAGGTGCTTTTACAACAGCCGAGTTACTTTTTTTGATGTCTTTAGATAAAACGGTATGAACAGGTTGTAACAGGTTGTTGACTTTACTCTCGTAGCTGTCCGTGTTGACAACAACAGTGGCTTTGCCCTTGTCCGCCGGCAATATAAGGATGGACTTTTCTTTTTGTAGAGATTTGAGTGCTTTTCTCTCACCCTTGTCAAGATTTGATTTAGGAGGCTTCGCATTTCTGAGAGTACCGGCTATTTCCGCACGTAATAGATCAGACTTTTCCTGTGGTAAGCCCCAACACGCTTTCTCCGTGGCAACAATAAAATCATCATATGGGATTTCTTCCGGACTTATACACCTATCAGTTGTAAGACGCACTATACGACCCCCGGGAGTGGTGCGTCACTTTACCGAGGTGCGTCAACTTCTCATGTACCATGACGCACCCTGTGTCAAAAAAACGACGGACCATTGCCATCCAAATACGCACCATCAGTCAATTTTTGGACGCACTATTGGTGGATTCTGACGGACCATGACGACGCACCCCGTCGTCAGATATCGTTGACTAAACTGGATAAACACGATGACTACTAAAAATGAAACTACTTTTGATTCACGGGGGGTCTTCCCTTATTCGATGCTGTCAACCCTGGCCCTCAAATATATAGACCCCGGACCGGGACCGGTATGGACGGAACCAAGAGGAGAACTTTTATATGAACAATAAATGTCTGACTGGTCTAAAATTCATAACATATTTAACTGATTATTATAAATGTCAGGATGAGGACGAAACAATTTTCAGAACATTTCCCATCCTGCTTCGACCCGTTCAGTGGCGTAACCAGGAGGTGTGGGTGGGATGGGGTGGGGGTGGGGGTGTTTGAAGGGGGCATCCTTCATCCCTTGTTATACATGTAGGCTTGCGCCTATTTACAGTAAACGGGAGGTAAGTAGAAAAGTTTGTTCTCGAAAGTGTATTTTAACCAAAATTGTGTTCTCGAAAGTGTATTTAAACATTTGAACTTCGGATTGGAAATTACACCTTCTATAAGCCATCAAAGAATTTAAGGGGCATTTAAAAATACCAAAAACATTTCTGATTTAATCAATACCACCCATATACTTCGAGAAAAGGCAGCCCAAAACGCGGCACATACACGTATACCGTTATTATGACAAGTCCCCCGGGGCTCCCCCACCCCCACCCTGATGTCCCCAAATGAAATTACAAACTCGATGTAAACCTAGGTATACTAAAACAAATAGTTAAATATGCCCCCCCCCCCCCCGATGACCCCCACACGCGATGCCCTAAATTTGACTGAATTTGCATGGACAATACGGGTGATTACGACTGCTTCCCCAGGGGGCAGGGGGGGTACTCGCCTAAGACGGTATACGGGGGTGTGCCGCTCTAATGAGTAGCTTTTTGGGCACAAAATCTCTAAACATGGGGTATGATTTTGTGCTAAAAATCCCTAATAATGGGATCACTTTTTATAAATGGGTCTATTTTCGCAATGTTTGTGTCTATTTTCGCAAACATTTGCAAAAATTAGATCTATTTTTCCGATAATTTGCGAAAACTGGGTCTAAAATGAAGCAAAACCCCTAAAAATGGGTACCGTTTTTTTTCTCAAAATCACCCATAAAAATGGGTAGGGGTTTTGAATCTCCAGCGGCACCCCGACCAAACCAAATCAACCCCCCCCCCCCCCCCCCCCCTGTGGCCTGTGATCAAGGGGGTGGTCATAACCGACTGTACAGTCATATCATATACTGTCATTTCATTTCGGTGATGGGACAGGGTAGAAAGCCTAGCAGGGGATGCCCCGGCTCTCTCAGCTGGGCCTGGCCTCGAATTTATTAACCCTTAACACAATTTGGCCTTATTTCCGGGGCGGCTGGGCTATAATAGTGTTTTATTTTGTTCAAATCAAATATCTCCCAGTTTTTTTCTCTTTTTTAATACCCGACTTTTTGTTGTTTGATGTCTGTGTCCGTGAGCTTGATTGACAAATTCTGTGTGACCTTTCCTCGAGGGGGGAGGGCACTCACCTAAGCGGTGGCGGGGATAGTGCCGTTTAGTCGCTTTTTGTTGATGAAAAATCTCTCAAAATAAAAAAGTGCCCCACTTGCTAGTTGCTACAAATGGGTCTATTTTAAAATCCTTACAAATGGGTATATTTTCGCGAATTGCGAAAATTGGGTATAGTTTTCCACACAAAAAATCATATAAATGGGTCTATTTGGTCTATTTTCCAGATAATTTGCGAACGGGGTCTATAAAAGAAGCAAAATCCTGAGAAATGGGTACCGTTTTTTCACAAATCACCCTTAGAAATGGGTATGTTTTTTTATTTGAATCTCCTGCCGCACATCCCCGAACAAATCCAATTCCGGGGGCTAGTCCTCCTACCTCTGTGTTTTTAGATTGTTTGCGCTTGTGCAGAAGAGCGCAATGCTGATCCCCTATCTTATACGTGCAGACACTACTCTAAAAATGAAAGGTTCGCGGTCTACTGTCGGTTCCTTGGTTTTTTTCGTTTGCCGAACTCTTGTATTGCAATTGGCGATGATCGAGTGCTTTCAAGCATTTTAGAACACGCGGTATAAATATCGGAGTGATGATGCGGTATTAAAGTAGAGCCTGGTTGGCAGTATCAAGGAGTTATGTGGTATATTAGGCCTATAACGTATATTCAAAGGTCGTATTATGTTGTTCGTAAACAGATGTACACTGTGACGCACCCATGTAAAGTGACGGACCTTGATGGACCAAAGGCTGCCACTGACGTATCCTCCGTCAAAAATTATTGGTAAACGACGCACCCATGACGCACCTCTCCCGGGGGTCGTATAGTGCGTCTTACAACCAGTGGCGTAGCTTAGGGGGGGGGGGGGGGGCAAATGCCCCCCTGACGAAAAAATCCAATTTGTGCCCCCGCCCCCACCCCTCTAAAAAAAGGGGTGAGAAAAAAAGGAAATAGGAAAAAATTGAGAAAAAAGACCGAGGTTATTAGCCAAATAGAAGGCAATATTGTAAATGTAGTACATCTACTGTGCGATATTTTTGGACTGCGCGATTTTTTTGGACTGTGCGACATTTTTTGAGCCCCCCCCCCCCCCCCCTTCCCCCCCCCCCCCTCCCCCCCCCCCCCTCCCCCCCCCCTCCCCCCCACTTACGTAAAATTCACGAGGTAAGTGACTAGAAAATAATTTGGGGCAACCTTTCACGAAAATTTTAGAAATCTTGCCCCCCCCTGAAAAAAAATCCTAGCTACGCCACTGCTTACAACTGATAGGTGTATTACCGCGTAGTTCAGGCCTTTCGCGAGTACACGTTCCTGGTCCTTGGTCAGTTTGTACTTGGATATGTTGACCACCCATTTCTTGAGTTGACTGCCACTCAAATCTATCTCAGCGGTTTCATTTCGCTTCGCTACTTTCTCGTGTAATCGCTCGAATTTCTTTATCTGTCGCCATTTTGTTTTTGATGATTCAGCATCGGCTTTTCGTTCGATATGCGACACAAGATGGCGCTGTGTATCTTCTGGTAATAGCGATTTTAGATTGTTTACAATTTTGCGATTTCTTACGATCTAGACCGCTGATTTTGTTGTGGGTTACTCGGATACGTTCTCGAAGTAATTCTTTCTCTGCTTTGGCTATGATGTTGCGAGCTTGAGCTGTACGGATCGGGCATTTTAGTTTGAGGCTGGGAGGAGTAAGGCTAGAGTCTTTGCAACGGTGAGTGAACGTAAGGTGGTTACGGTGACGTGCGATCTTCTTGGCTACATTTTCGCAATCTCTGGCTAGTTTCACAGTGTTTTGTCCATGATTAGTTCTCAAATTATTGTATTATTCAAAAGAAAGCAGTATGTCCATACAATTACAAAATCCTTCATTTCTGACCACTTGCCCCACGGTCCAGTTGCCTCATATTCCCCTATATTACATTGATTAAAACAGGCATAACTTTTGACAGCTAGGATCAATAAATGTCAGTTATTCTTTTTTTCAAATGAGCGAAAGAATGTGTTCTTTGAATACCTGCTTCATTGGTTTGTCAAATTTCTTTAGTCTTTTAGGGGCAAATATTCATTCCCGAGCATTATAGGAGCATACTTAATATAACTACCTCGTTTTGAAAAGTCCGCACTCTTCCTGCGTGTTGTTCATAGTTTATCCTTTATCAGCGATCCCCTAAATGCGTTATAGCTTGACGCTTTGATAATTTGTGTAACTAACCCGCCTCTCTTTAAAATATTCACTCAAGAGGAATATGGCTATAACATGTTTGAACAGCAGCATGTTATTAACGGAATTTATGGAAAATAATAATCTCAAGCTAACATTACTTCCCGGACGTATTAGATGGAATGAATGAATGAATTTGAAATTCAACTTGATATGATAAATATCCATATGACAAATCGATGAACCTGTTTTGCCTAATTAACAAATTAAAGCAAAGTGCGCAGTGTGCGCCATACATGTTTAATCGCTCCTCGTATTCTGGTTTTTCTGTTTCTCATGAACACTTGATTTGATACTGTTGAAAGCGTGGGAATCACCGTGACGTTCGCCAAAAAAACAAGGACTGCGGGCGATGACACCAGATTCTGTTGAAGTGTAAATGCCGTTTATTAAGCATTTTCACTGATTTTACGGGGTGAGTCAAAATGTTCAGCTCCCGGTTTCATCGATTTTTTTCAACCAGTTTAAAAACAAAAATTAATACATTAACACGCTGTTAGCTTTAACCTCAATTGCATTCATTCATTCAAATTGTTTATTCCAAACGGAAGATTTTTCTTCTTCTTTCCAAATTCGGTAAATTCATGGAACCACGGGACCACGATGAAAGTAAAATGTCTTGCTGAATGTGGCGCAAGTTGAACATGTTGAAGGGGTCACACCACTAAATAGAGCTCCATATGGATATGTACAAAAACACTGATATAAAACTCTGTTTTTAGACCACTAAATTGCGAAATTGGACCACGTAGAGTCATTTTTTCTTAAAAATTATCACATTTCCCCACCAAAAAGTGAAAAAATAGGTAGTTGAACCAGCTCGATTTTCCAAAATATGCCCATGGAGTTGACTACCTCTCTGACGAGCTTGGAAATGTCGCCGTAATCGCCAATGTTTCCAGTAAAAAGCACAAATTTGAAAGATCTCTCAAAATTTACCTAGATGATATTCACAGTTTATAGTCAGGGTGCATGTAGGTGATGTCCCATTTATCATAATTAATGAAAAATCATAGGCATGTACGCAATGGTATTACTGTCAAGTCTTTTTAATTAAGGATTTTTTGATGCATACTTTCCGATTTTAGTTTTAAACACCGTCCTTAAGGGTAGGGGAAACCCCATTTAGTGTAGTGCACCCTGAAGGAAGAGCTGCTCATATTGAATTCAGTTCCAGACAATCACATACATGACACAAATGATATACAGGGTGAGTCCAAAAAAGTGTACTCAAATTAAAATAATTATTAAATATATTTATTATCAGAATATGAAGGCAACCAATGTACATGTATATAATGTATGTGGCAATAGATGTATTTATTCACTAACATCTGGTACAGTTTACCAAGTGGATTCATATATGGTACACACTAGCTAACTAATAAAAACAATTGAAATATTCTCAGTTATTTTTTCAAACATTAACTGCGAAATAATGACAAAACAGTGTCATTATTACACGGATTTAGCAACAACAATAACAAATTTGGCTTTTGTGATAGTCAAACTCATCTCGGACAAGAATGTGGACCGTTGTCAATAGTGGAATTCAAACGATCTTATAAGAGAAAATATCGCAAATCTTGTTCGGTTTATAAAATGTTGACGTTTATGCAAATGAGCATAACAAAAATTCTTTAGAAAGCTAATGAATTAACCCATCTGCCTTAAAAAATAATCTATAACATTTTTGCACAGATTTTAAGATAAAAAAATTCGAAATTTGAGTACACTTTTTTTTGACTTACCCTGTACAAATGGTAATAACTCTATTTGATAAGAGAAACATACAAACTTCGTTTTTGAAATAAAAATCCTGTAAATACATAGCTTACTTCTCTAGTAAGTTACGCCAATGTTATACAAATATGTTTAGATGAAATGATTGATAATTGCCATGTCAATTGGCACTGTCTCTTGGTACGGGGCCATCTATCCTGCCAGGCTTGCCACTGGCTCGCCCATTTCATTTAAACAATACTACTGCTAACACTTTAATTAACATCATTCTCATATGCCCACTTTTTAAGACTGTTATATTTTATTACTGCGCCAGTCGTATTTTAAACGCTGTATTCTAATTCGCTATGGATTGGACACTATTGATGATTTTATGTTTTTTAAAGTTGTCAAGCGCCCAGAGGCTTCTTTACATTCGCCGCTGTATAAATTTCTTATATTACAGCATGGTAACATTGTTAGTGTCATGATGCAGATCTTCGCATTTGGGAAGTCAGGGGACGGTGCCGTGGCCAGACGTAACTCAAGATCCTATCTTTGGGAAGTTGGGGCCTGTACCGTGGCCAGACTTAACTCTAGATCTTAATCATTGGGATGTTTCGAGATATGTGCCAGACGTTAATCAAGATCCTAAGTATTGGGAAGTTTGGGACATGTGCCAGACGTAACTCAAGATCATAATCATTGGGGAGTTTGGGACCTGTGCCGTGACCAGAAAGAACTCATGATCCCAATTTAGTACATCTCATTGATTGATCTAGGCTAATACCATGCTCATTGTGGTTACATAATGATTAATATCACACAGGCGCGTGCCCAGGGGGGGGGGGGGGGGGGGGGCTTTGGGGGCTCAAGCCCCCCGGGTCCCCAGAGGGTAAAAAAAAAAAAAGGGGAGAGAGGAGAGGAGGGAGGAGAGGAGGAGGGGAAGGGAGAGGAAGAAGGGAGGGGGAGGAGGAGAGGAAGAGGAGTGGGGGGGGGGGAAGAGAGGCCGGGAGCTTTTATTAGTGTCTCTCACTTTATCTCTACGTCTCTGAACCATGTGAGGGTTTTATAACGAAAGTAAATATTGATAGCAAGGAGAGTTTTAGGTCATCCAGGCAAGTTAAAACCCAACAGATTGGCCCTCTGAATCACCAGTGGCGTAAAACCCCCATTAGCAAAAGAGTAAACAATAAAAAAGGAAGATACGGGGGAAGGTTAACGAGCGTAGACAATGCAAGCGGGAGTGCCCTCTCGCCATCATTGTCACGGTGTGTTTTTTAATGTGAGGGACGTTAAAAAACCGTTAAACTAGACCTTTTTAGTTATAGAAATGCCAATTTTTGCGCGCTTTGCGCGTATTAATTTCAATATTTTATTATTTAACCTTAACAAGGTGGCTTCAGGACAGCCTTCATGACCAATTTTAGTACTTATCATACTGGACCATTAGTGTTAGAAATGCAATTTTTTCCCGCGCTTCGCGCGCGTATTAATTTTAATGTTTGATTATTTAAGCTTAACAAGGGGGCTTTCAGGGCAGGTTTCCATGACCATTTTAGTTAAAACTTATGAAATTTGCGCGCTCCGCGTGCATATTTTCTATAGATTTTAACATTATTATGACCCTCCACACCAGAAATTGTAAATATTATGTGGGGGACGTTATTATCATACTGGACCATGTGTTAGAAATGCAATTTTATGCGCGCCCCGCGCGCGTATTGGGTTAAATATTTCATTATTTAATTTTAACAAGATGGCTTCAGGACAGTTTTTCAAAAACTCCAAATTTTGCGCCATGTTTTCTAGAGGTTTTTATATTATAATGGACCTCAAACCACACCAATTTCTTTATACTAAATGTTATAGGGGGGCGTCAAAATCGTCATACTCTACCTTTTTAGTGTTAAAATCACAATTTTTGCGAGCTTCGCACGTATAAGGTTCAACTTTTCATATTTAAGATCAACAAGATGGCTTCAGGGTTATTTCCCCCCCCCCATTAAAACAGTCCTGGATACGCCATTGGTAAACATGCCCTCACCCCCCCCCCCCCCCACCCCCCTCAAAAGAAGCCATGTTTGCGCGAATTAGCCTTCAATGTTTAACTATTCAAGCTTAACAACATGGTTTCAGGAACGTTTTCTGGACCATTTTAGTGAAACGGGAGTTAGATTCAATGTTTCTTTATTCAAATTATAAACAGAGAGCTTAAGGAATGTTTTTCTGGACCATTTAAGTTAAAAGACTGACAGTTTATACGCTCAGGAACGTTTTTCTAGAGCTTTTTAGTGTTAAAATAGCCATTTTTTTGCGCGCTTCGCGCGAATTGGTTTCAATGTTTATTCAAGCTTTATAACTCATGTTTTAGGAACGTTTTTTGGACCATTTTAGTTAGTAAACTATACGTTTTTGCGCGTTTTGAGCGAATTGGTTTCATTTTTTTTTTATTCAAGTTTAAACAAAATGGCTTCATGAAGGTTTTTCAGAACCATTTTAGTGTTAAAATAACCAGTTTTTGCACAAATTATTTTCTATGTTTTATTATCCAAGCTTAACAAGATTGCTTCAGGAACGTTTTCAGGACCATTTTAGTGTCAAAATAACAATTTTTTGCGCGCTACGCGCGAATTAGTTGGAATGTTTTATTATTCAAGCTTTTTACAATAGCCATTTTTTAAAAATATTTTGTTATTCAATTTGAACAAGACGCGCGTATTAGTTTCACTGATTATTTATTATTCAAGCTTAACAAGATAGCTTCTGGAACGTTTTTCTAAACCTTGATTTTTACAATAGCCAATTTTTTCGCGCTACGCGGGATTTATTTTGTACTTTGTTTTATTCAATTTCAACAAGATAGCTTCATAAACGTTTTCTGAACCTTTTTAGTGTTAAGGGGGGGGTTGAGTCAGATTTGGCCTATGTTAGAAAACGATTTTACGCAACTTTCCCGAATAACAACCGATAAGTGTTGTATACCATATTGTAGCCCTGGATGTCTAGTTTTGAAATACGCTTTCGGTTCCGCTCTGGTTGCCATGGTAACTGAGCAAGGGCTCTGATTGGCTAAACATGGGAACAGTCATAACTCAAAAACCAAATAACCCACTGGGATCATATTGGGGGGATAGATGCATTAGAACAATACGCACAAAATCATGTCTCCGGATTTTTTGATTGGTTGCCATGGTAACCAGGCCGCAGCCAATCAGGGTATTTGACACCGTAGTTTAAAAACGAAAAGGAAATTTAAAAAAAACTCTTCATGATTTTGTTGGTATTGCTCTTCTTATCATCTGTGCAAATTTTCTTTACAATCGTACATTACGTTTTTGAGTTATGACTGTTCCCGTTTTCCAGATACGCGCTTTCGCTGTTTTGAGATATATGCCGTTAAAGTTTTAAAACACATGAGGGCGCTTTTGCATATCAGTCAAACATTTAATCAATTTTTTTTGCTATTTTTAGTTGGAGATTGAATTATCATAACTTTTAATGAAAGAATCATAAAAATTGAGTGATGCGTTCTCTTTTTATTAATTAATTAGTTAATTTCCTTATATATAGCAGGGTGAAAAACAATAAAATACATAAGAAATTCGTCGTTATAAATTTTCTAACCCCATATTTGTTTTACATAAATCCTAAAACACATTTTAGCCCAAAGTGAATGCAACATAATTGTTTTAAACTATTTATTTATAATTGTTTTAAAAATGCCTTATATATCACTGGGTGAGTGTTTTTGTGTATAAAAGTATAGGAAACGCTGTTTTTTGACCAAATTTTGAACTATTCATGTAAGTACAATCGGTCATATCTCGAAAACTACATACCCGATTGCTATCAAACAAAAAACATCTGAAAGAAGAAATTCCACATATTCCGATCGCTGCATTATCTCAATTTTGCCAGTGTGTACAATTTGACAAATTTTCCTGACTCAACCCCCCCCCCCTTAAAATATACATCTTTTGGGCGCTGCGCGGCGCATTAGTTTCACTGATGATTTATTATTCAAGCTTAACAAGATAGATAGCTTTCGAAACCTTTATTTTTACAATAGCCAATTTTTTCGCGCTCCGCAGGAATTATTTTGTACTTTGTATTATTCAATTTCAAGATAGCTTCATAAACGTTTTCTGAACCTTTTTAGTTTTAAATATACATTTTTTGCGCGCTGCGCGCATTAGTTTCACTGTTTATTTATTATTCAAGCTTAACAAGATGGCTTCAAGAAAGTTTTTCTAAACCTTTATTTTTACAATAGCAAATATTTGCGCGCTCCGCGCCTATTATTTTTGTACTACTTTGTTATTCAATTGTAACAAGATGGCTTCTGAAACGTTTTCTGGAATTTTCTAGTGTTAAAATAGACATTTTTGGCGCGCTACGCGCAAATTAGTTTTTCTGTTTAATTATCAGTCAAGCTTCAGGTACGGTTTGTTAAACCTTTCTTTTTACAAAAAGCCATATTTTCGCGCTACGCGCAAATCCTTTTTAATTTAATCGCAATTTTTCAAACCCTTACGCCGTGTTGTTTGCTTTTTCAAAATAGAAGGGGGGAAAAAATCCAATTTTGAATGATATTGATAACCCTATATTGATTGGAAATGAAGTTAAGGCTTTTCAATAAAATATTGGTCAAAAAATTACACACCAAATCGCACCAAATGGGTTCGAAAATTCAAAACATAACAACAAATTCCAAGGGGGGGGGGGGGGCACATTCCCCCTCAGACTCCCCCTGTCCGCGTTACCGCGAATAGCGGTGCGAACCAATGAAACCCCGGGTAAAAAAATCCTGCGCACGCCTATGTTACATTACTACTATTTTTAAATTGGGCAGGAGGTGTTTACATACTTCTATTGGTGCAAAGTCCCTGTTGTTAAACCACACATATTCAAGGAAAACATACTACTAAATAAAATATAACACATGTAACGTAAATCCTGTTTCAGCGATAATCCATCATGAAACAATTTTTAAACCACGTCTTTGTACGAACTTGGTGTCTAATTTGAACCCGGTATTACTAGAGATATGCAGCCAATAGATACTAATGACACTGTACATTGTACGAGGTAGGTTTCTTTTGGGGAAACCGGGAACACAGAACCAAATTGCAGACGCCTCATTAAGTTGCTAAATACTTTATTCAATCCAATTTAATCGCGTCAGGAGAACGGCTTAGGGCTCCATTATCCATTACCAGATACTGAAATCTGAAATCAAAACAGTTAGTGATTTGCCCATCTTAGACATGCAAATGGAACATCACTTTCCAAGGTGCTCTATGTTTATTTCCGAACAAAAGCAATTAAACTGCCTAGATTTTCTGCTAAACATATCAAATTATTTGGTTTTAATAACAAAACGAATATGGTTTGAGGTAATCTAAAGACCTTGAAGACCTGAGGTTTCATTTTTTCCAAGTAAAATGTTGTTAAGATAGGAGATCAACCATGAAATCTATCTTACAGATGCACCTCTGGAAGTTGTTTGGGTGGGTGTGATGAACACGCAGAGACAGACCGACCAAACGGATCATTGCGCATATTGGTCATCTCAAAAAACTCGAGATTAATGTCAACAAGGCCAACCGGCTGAAACAACAGCGGCAGGTTGAGAACGTGACCTAAACTAATAATAAGGTGGTAGGTGTGTCCTAATTAGAGTGACAATTAGAAAATGGTGATCAATGAAGAGGCTTTGTTGGAACGTGATATGGATAATGTATATAAATCGACGCTAATTTGGTCGGAAGCATTACCTCTATAAGACGGTGTCGGTTATCTGTTGTTAATCCTGATCGTTTTTAGTTTCGCAGGAAAAGCCGCCATAATTAAGACCTACGAGAAAAATCGGTAAGTTGTATACGTTGTTTTATTCTGTAATATCTTATTAATAGGCACCATTTTGAAGACTTTTAAATGTGTATAGTAAAAGTTTCGGGCTGTTTAACAGAATTATATGATGAACTACTCTTAACAATAATATTGATCAATAATATGTGATTCAAGACAAGTTTAAAAAAATACATAAACAATGTGTTATGTTGATGTTAAACAATGCCACGACCATATACTAAGAGTAGGTGCCATTGTCGGCATATCAACATTGCACAGAGTGCAAAGATTTATCTCATATTGACCAACCTTCACGAAGAACAAACATCATCATTGTACACTGTTATTCTCATGTGTAAAAGAAGTTGTGTAAAAAACCTTGTGTAATTATTACACAAGGTTGTGTAATCATATTCAATTGTATTAATACTAGGTTGTCTAAAATGTAATTCGATTATATAAAATTGAATTGCCGCGAAAACGACATTTTAAACAACAGTTGTGTAAACTTTGAAACGCTTGATAAAAATTAACCAATCACAAATTACCCTGGTTGTGACCAAAATTACTGGAAACGAAATGGCGGACGTGTCGGTGTTGATTGAGCGAGTGAGGTTATGGAGAGTTGATTGTAGTATTTGACGGTAAGTACAAAAATGTATTATGTTCACTTGAAATATTTCAGTTAAAAATACGAAGTGGTAAAAAGTATTCAGTATGATTCTATCAGTTGGCTTTTTTAGTAAATTAGTTCAAAATTATAGTAACTAAACTTAAGCTTATAAGCTTACACACTTTACAGTTTAGTGAGTTTACACTTCACAGTCACACGACGATATAATTTACCAAAAGGAGCCAACTGATAGATAAGAATTACACACACTGACTACTTTTTACTACTTCGTAGTTTTTACTGAAATATTTCAAGTGAAACATATACTTACCGTCAAATACTTCAATCAACTCCCCAAAACCCCATGCACAACACTTGTGTAGAAAATTAACCAATTCCTGTATAAACCATTAAAATGGCCATTCAACAACCCAATAGAAATGCATAACTATTGTGTAGAAAATTAACCAATTGCTGTGTAAAATATTAAATGGTCATTCCACAACCCAATAGAGATGCACAACTATTGTGTAGAAAATTAACTAATTGTTGTGTAAATCATTTATACAACAATAGAAATATTACACAACTGTTGTGTAGATATTACACAACTAGGGTTGTGTAAACTGTTTACACAACAGTTGTTAGGTTCCTATAGTAAACAGCGGTTGTGTAAAAATGTACACAACTTGTGTAACATTTTACACAACCCTAATAACAGTGTAGTTATCTCTGCACCACTGAAAATCGGCGAAACTATGGCGACTGCGTGGAACAACCAATCACAGGCAAGAATGGAATGAGCATAATATTCACGATGTGCGATTGTACTTGAATTATAAAATTTAAGAAACTCCGCATATTTTTGTTTCCTATCTTTCTTATCATTTTACCCGAAAAAGTTGCTTTCAAGCTTTCTAAACTTGGAGTTCTCATCCTTTGTCGTAGGAAAAGTCTTGACGCGGGTTAAAATCACTGGCATATAAATCATCTCATACTCATGCACCTTATCAATCGCATTAAAAACTGCGCTATTTGGTAGCTCTTAATCATAGCTCTCTGTCTGAGAGCTATGAAATGAAAGCTTATGATTAAATGAGTCGGCGTCAAATATTCTCATCAATATTTCTCAATTTTTCTAAATAAAACTAGCCACATTTTTGCTGCTACATACATGTATATCATATTTAGTGTCCAAAGAATCTGTATAGCTTAGTTAAATAGCTCAACCTATTTCAATTTCCAAATGTACTGGCTGAAATTTGGATCGCACTATTCCCGCTACATTAAAAACAATGACGCCGACAACTGGCTATGCTAGTTTTCGTAGCTAGCTATTCGATAGGCCTACACCAACAAAGCGCGCACCGTCCGGATCTATTCGACGCACCCCGCTATGGATTTATCTCTAAATACACTCGTCAAAAGAAGTTCCTGGACACTTAAATTAAATTAATATTTAATAGAATATATATAATTATATATATGATTATATATATATAATTGTATATCAAAATAAGCAGAAAGTAATCCTCTAACAGCTTAACATGGAATTTAGACATGATCACTCATGCATGGCAGATCCCATTCACTTGACAATGGCAAGAAGATTGCACACAATTGAATAATCCCTCCATTCAAATGACTGCAAATGCTCATTTCTTGCAATTTCCTTTTACGCACCTTACCATTGCTTAATGAATGTGCTCAGCCATGCATGAATGCGTATATCTTAATTTCATACAGACATGATAAAGAATTATTGTCTGCTTATTTTGACATGCAATTGTTTAATTTATATTAAATATTTATGTGAAATATTTGAACTTCAATGAGTGTCCAGGAACTTCTTTTGACGAGTGTATATAGAACCGAAAGGAAATACCTATTATCAAAAGGCGGGATACGGTGATTTACGTTGAGTTCAAAACTTTGTAATAAAATATTAATATGGTGCATTCAACGTTTTTCAAAATAGGATTTTAACATTATTGCAAATTCTTACCGTCGAAACGCGAATATAACTAGAGTTCTCGGGGTTTCGCGTTTCTTTGGTTTCACGCATCTTGGGTTCTGCCACAGAAATCGCATAGCCCCGTAAGATATTGTGATATTGTTAGTGGGGATTATTTGTCGCGCAGCTACAGCATATTCGTGTACGCACATTTAAGCACACTAAACAAATGTGTTACCGCGCTGTACATGCTACATTGAAGGTACGTGTTGTTGCGGACCCAACAGGGCTAAAGTTTAAAATGATGCAAAATAAATGAAGACGGTTGGGGGTTTTGAAGGTGCATGAACATGTTGAAGATAGGGCCTTAGCATAAACATCCAGATAGTTCGCGAGCATACATGTTTTTTCGGCCCCGGTCTGACACAGGGAGTTATATACAAAAATATTCCTTGATTTTTGTACGATACAACCTAGGTGGACATCCTTGCGAACGTGGATGTTAAATCGAGGTCAAATGTCATATGTGTGGGACGTCAAAATCTTAATGTTAACATGGTCAAAAGGAATGTCGTATTGTTGGGCTGAGTGTTTAGAACGTCGTTTAAAAGTTTTTGACCTATGACCTTTAGAAACAGACAAAAGATGGGCTAAAAATTCACATATATTCATGGGCCATTTACATATAAAATAAAAGACATCATGTTCAACAATTCAGGCCCAGATCAGGTCCTCCACCTTTACGATAATTCATTATCATTTTCAAATTGTGTGTTTCTCTTTGAAGAATCCAAGTCAAGATGGCTTCCAAGGTTATCCTTCTTCTGTTGGCAATGGCCCTCATCTCGGTTGCCGTTGCAAGTTGGGTACCAGAGTCGGATCCTGAAGACAGTGACGAAGAATTAACTATTGAGGACGTAGAAGATTTCCTAATAGCTAAAAGAAATGGAGCCAAAGTGGAAGAGGCCTTCGAAGATATCTTTGAGGTTGATAAGAGAAAACGACGACGCAGACGAAAGAAGATTGGAAGTGAGTAATATGTTCATATTTCCTTTGGTCGGTGATACGATCAAATTCACTTTTTGTCTCATCAAAATAGATATTTTAGTATCAGAAGAAAACCCATAATTTCTTATTATACCTGCCAAATTATATGATGCTACGAGTTAAAAAATTGCAATTTTTGGTTCTTTTATAGAAAGAAAACACCTGGAGAGCGATTTTACTAAAATGTTGGAATGACTGCATCTTATCTTCATGTACTGTGTTGACCCTTGGGATACTTAATCTGTCAGAGTTCCTAAGATTTCTTTGATGCACTGAGCTTCTGGTAGGTGGGACCCAGGAACAAAATTGCTCAGACTTCATGAGAGAATTCAAGAAGTTTAGACTTAGTTGCTCTCTTCTTTCTCTCAGAGAATCTAAACCACACTCTTGGAGAGCATTATCATAATATATGTAATGCTTGCCCATGATGATCTTGCACGCTCTTCTTACATAACAGTATTACCGTCACTTTGGCGGCCATAATTCATCTACGTATATTACTATCGGAAGCCTTTAGTATATATACGTGTCCCAATGTCTCTACTAAAACTACCTGTATCATCAGACTGCTATATGCGGGTAAAGTCAAGCAATTTGTGTGATTTATTGTAAACGGATACGCCTTTAATTTGCCAAATCGGGCTTATATTGTAAGCTGTACTCAATACTGATATTGTAACGCGACAACAAGTAGACATCATTGACAAATATGAATATTTTATAATCCACAGAATGCAAATTGCCAAGCGGTGAAATTTGTGAAATATGCAACTTGAAGATTAAGAACAAGAAAGATATAAGAAGATACGTGGCATGCGAGAGCGCAGTGAGTGCTATTCTGTTATTTCCTTTCGTTGTATCTTTCAGGGCAATTTCTTTCGTTATCATATATATAAATAATTATCATAGCAGTGTACGTTGGTAAAGGGAAATGCACGCTATCATCCGATAGCCACTAATCGCTAGACATACGGGTAGTCACTGTTGGCCATACGATGGTCTGGTTAAGTGGCGGGTACAAATGACGATTTGTTTTTACTATAAATTTAGTACTTTTACGAGGAGGAGCGGTAGGCTAGAGACTCAGATAAAACGTTATTGTTATCGTTTGAATAACCAGTGATGTTAGTAAGTCAAGTAAGAGGAAATGCTATTTGAGAACAGAACCTACTATAAACAAGCAATATCCCAACCGTCATCTTTATATTTTCTCACACACTTTTTTACGATACTTATGTTTCTGTTATTTGTCAATTCTATTCATAGGGAGGAGGCAGGGGCATCTAGATGACAACCGTAAAACACTCAAACATACTACGTTGCGTTGTTTTTTGTTAACAAATATATGTAAACGTCGCGCAGTAGTTTGCCCAGCCATCTGTGAAACCACATGGAGAGAGGTACAGTGGTGCAGATTAAACTTCGGGGTTTAATGTATAAAGAAATGATGGTTTATCCGTGGTGTAAGACATCTATACGAAAGACAATTGTAAAGACACCATTACGGAATAAATCTATATAAACATTAAGTTTTGTGCTAGATTGATTCCGTGCTGTCCTACACCAAGGTTAAACCAAAATGATCATGGAATGCAGATTTGAAAGAAGAAAACACAGTCCATTTTCTTCCATGTATGTTGTATGTGTTTGTACGCTCTGCGTGTACATTGTAGCATCTACAACAAATAATGCACCAAAAGTGCGACCATTAGCTATTGTTTGTAAATATATTTACATTACATACAGAGACTTGTTGAAAGGATAAGGACATTTTAAAAAATTCAGCTGGGTTTATTCTATAAAACAAATATAACGATATTATTCAGGTTATGTTGACAAATTGTAATAAGTTATAGGTGTATATTATAAGTTAGACAAGAAATCAAAATTTTGAAATATTATGTAAATGAAATTGTTGTTGATAGCTGGTTGAATGTTTGTCCTTATTAAACGTTAGAACTGGTTGGTAACAGTGTGACTTGGTTGTCGTTTTTTTGTGTCTGAAGTTTTAAATACAAACCCTGTACAGCGATGGCGCATATGCCATTGTCGTAATGAAGGCGAAGATGGATTTCGTTACCCTAATAGTAAAGGTTGCGTTAGCTATTGGATTTTAAGATGATACCAGCGTTTTATATCCGTAATTCATCGTACAAATACTCGTGTAATTAAGACCAAATTACCCGAACAGAACGATCACAAAGATCGGAAATAATGTTCGTGAACATGAGTTTGGTGAAAGAACTGGAAAGATTTGGCTCTGAAAGCAATGTAATGTCTTTGATCTTGCTACTGATAAGCATACATTATCAAAGCTGTTGGTTGATATAATGATAGCCATATTTATTGTTATGTGTTTCGTTTATGCATTGGTTATTGGTAAGAATGTATCTAAATATAGTGAATATAATACCAGACTTGGGATCAATTTGTGAGTCACATAATACCAATCAAATGAAGTGAGTGAAGGAACAGGGGTAAGGTTTGGTGTTAAACCAGAAGAAATAAATTGGGAAGAAAAAAGAGACGGGGAAAGCAGAAAAACAAAACGAAAAAGAAAAGAACGGAAATAATACGGAAATTAAACGGGACGACAGTTAGGAAAGGAGAAAATAGTTATATCCTTGGTGTGCGACATTCATGAGTTAGACTAATGTAAAGACCCCAGTGCGGAATAAAGCTGTATACTCCTTTAATCCGTCAATAGAGGATTTTGTGCTAGATTAATTATGTGCAGTCAAAGATAAAAAAATAAAAATGAATAGCGGTTCAAAAGAAAAGAAGAAACATACCAGATTGTATGTCCTACTTACCTTAAATTCATCATGTAGATAAATCGATAGTATTAAATCATTTCTTCTAAACTCAGCACTTTAAAATGATATTCAGTGAAAAACGTTCAATGATCATCCAGGATTTGAACCGGGGATCTCTGGAACACTACTAAGTTTCATGGATTCGTATTATGTTCAATAAGAATGAACTGACGGTCTATAGAATAATGAAATCACCCCATCTTTCCCGTGTAACGCATCTGTAGTTAAGTAGGTACCGTAAAACGGGGTGAATAGGGACATGGGAGCGAATAGGGGCCCATGTCCCTAGTTACCTCGTTTTACGGTACACAAACTGGCCGGGTGACATTTAAACCACGTTTCCCATTTGTGTCCCTATTCACCCCCCCCCCCCCCACCCCCCCCCCCCCCCCCCCCATGTCCCTATTCACCACGTTTTACGGTAGCGCTTCTGTCTCGTGATCCGGATGTCCTGGGTTTGGAAAGGTAAGTGATAATGTTCATCTTCATGTATGACTTTCTTATTGTTTTATTTATATTTTGATTTCGTGAATAAATACTGGTAGGTCTTTGTTTAACAATCAGATGCTCTGATATATAAAAAAAATACACTGGCTTCATATGTACATGAACTGTGCATCAGTAGCATGAACTGTGCATCAGTAGCGTGAAATTGGGGCAACCTTTTACGAAAATGCTTAAAAATAGGGACGATATTGATGTTTGCCCCACCCCCCCCCCCCCCCCCCCCCCCCGGAATGACAATGCTGGCTACGCGCCTGCTGTGCATTCCAGAAGTTTCTTGCAGGCCGTTAAACGTAACAGTGAATTGGGTTTGACCAATCACCTTAACACTAAAGATGTTGAAATATTGACTAGGACTGAAATTAAAACGACCGTAATACTGCCTTCAGCCCATCTGTATGACATATAAATTTGTTAGACCGTATACTAGTATTCATATCTTGATGCACTCGCCTTCATCTTTAAAAAGGGTCCATTTCATTTTAAATAGAGGTATCCTAATATATGAATTGCACTTATTAGATATTTGGCACAATCATTTAACATGATAAATATACAGGGTTTTATTCATGGTTATTATAGTTATACCTGGTATACAATAGCTAAATGCATTTTGTGCAGGCCGTATACAAGATCTCTAAATTTCAATGAGTTAATTGCACATTTTATGAGCTGTTATATTACTACTTTGGCTAGGAGTGTGGTGGATTGTAATGATTACATTAAAGACTATACTCTATTAACGACCTTATTTATTGAATGATGGAGCGCATGGTATGTAATCGAAGAAAATTATTTCAAATTACAATGACTAAAGGACGTTTCGGCGTCATATATGTGTATTATAGTTATACCTGGTATACAATAGCTAAATGCATTTTGTGCAGGCCGTATAAAAGATCTCTAAATGTCAAGTATTTATTTGCACATTTTAAGAACTGCTATATTAAAGTTTAACGCTGCGCATGCGAGGTAAACAAAGTTGTTGACAGAAATTTGAAACGTGCCTGTTGCCCCCTGGCTGTATCTCCCGCGCAAATCATATCGTGACTCGGTTTTCCCGCGATTGTTTTGTCTAGTGTGATTTGCTGCCCGTTGTTTCATTCTGTCATTTGACTGCATCCGTATCGGATCGTGCTCGGAAGTTAAATAAAAAAAATACAGAATTGCTTCGTCCGAGCTTCGGTTTCTGCACTTCAAGTTTATAAACTTTAATCGCTAAAATGCGAATATTTCAGTTCCGATACGATGAAGAAACTGGTTTTAGTCTTATATTCGAAGCTGGATGCTACACTTTTCTGGGCGCGATATTAGGAGAATCAGAGCTCAGGTCGGTCATCGCGTTATTCATGTGTGGCGCTGTCTGCAACATTTCCAGCGGGCAAGCTACGGTGGAAAAAATCAATGGTTATACCAGTCTGAATCAACACCCAAGAGAGCCTGCAGTGTAGTATGTAATCAGATACATGTAGGTGAGAATTATGCTATTTTACAATAATTGATCAGGAGGTGCCTAGAATGTGTATTGTGTGCCAGTTTGTTGTCCTCGAGAGAGAGTTATCCCGTTTTAATCACGCGTTGCACACAGCTATTACTTTCTTAATTGATCCCTGTTAGTGTTGGTAGGACTCATAAAGTCATTGATGTGTCGGTCTTGTTTACCGGTTTTCATTAAAAAATCAGGTCAATTCGGTTTAGGGCTATTATAATACCGATGCTGTATAACTGTAATAGGCTTAGGCCTATATAAATAATTAAAGTCATTCATTGATCGTCGTCTCTACGCAAGATCATTCGATTGTCCCTGGCAAGATCTACTCAGAGCTGTTCGACATGTTTATGTTGGTTTACGATATTATTGTAGGCATTTGCACTTGTTTGGTGTACCAATCTTACATTTTATGCGCTATGGGTTTTTCCAATGAACTATGACGTAGTTATAATTAAATGTAAAAAGATGAATCCAACGGAACCAGGAACAAAACACACCAAGGATCAGAAAACTGATACAAGAGGATATCTCGAAAATATAAAAATGCTAAGAGTAAAAGCAAGATATACCAACAGGGTGTGGGGAAACAGGTAATAACAAGGGAGAATAACGCGATAAAATAGATAAATAACAAAAAAACAAAAACAAACGGAAATGCACTGGGACAAGCAATGAAAATTGCTGTGCAATAAAACAACAAAGATATATCTGAGACTACTCAGGATATATATGGTAACAATAAAGACCGACGTTTCAAGTGGATATACCACCCTTCATCAGGGACAAAATATAAAAAACAAAAGTGTTAAGAACTATAAATAAGATAATGAACTAGACAAGTCCACCACTGTAATTATAGCACAATGCCAGTAATAGATGTTACCTACTAAGCATCCAAGTTAACACTGAAAAAATGTAGTTGTTATTTTTTGCGTGCTTTAAAAATCTGAATCGATTTTATACGCCAGCCTGCTTTTAATACCATTCAGTTTCGTTACACCAGGTTATGAGGGTTCTGTATTGACATGATCGATGCGTTGAACTGAACAGTCAGTGTCTTACGTAATACCGTTAATAGGCATAGTATAGATATATTGATTTTATAATGAGTGTACAGCCGTCAACGAGTTGTTGATTTTATTTTCCGCTGGGTTCTTTTGATTAGGTAATAGTATTCCTTTACTCCATGGTACTCTAGACAATGCTAGTCGGTTTAAAAATAGGTTCACGGTTTCCATTCCCTTGACTCAATGTTCTAAGTTAAATTTGTACGGCAGCCAAGGGTGATTATCCATCGATTTGTCGTTGGTTGATAAAGTTATTTCAGTTTTGATTTTAATTGTGCCGTAATAAAGTGGTCATAATATTATAGAGTCATTTTAATATAGAGGGCGATATTTATTACTACGGGCTGTGCATAGCGGCCTTTTACCCTGGCCACTCTGCGATAGGATTCATTTAGCCCGCTTCGAGATTTGCTAACAAATCAACCAATCTTTACATCACAGCTTACAGTTACAGTTTGGGAGTTGAGGGTTGAATCTGTAGGAGTTCAATTTGATGTCATCGTCGGGACGAAATTAATTAGTACGGTTGCTGCTGAGCCTTTAAAATGGTTACGTCTGACGTTTATTATGGCATGAGTTTCCACACACACATAATCGTTCAAATAACACTTTCAGTTTGATGAAATAATCAGGCGATTACAGGTGATTAATCAGGCGATCTTTCCATAAAGTTGCAGCTGCGGGTAAGCTTTTAGCTCTCTGTGTCACTTGTCATCAGGCATGAGATGATTGGGGAAATAGTAATAAGTTAATAAATAGAAATAATTGGAAAAAATATTAAAAATAATAAACAAAAATAAATAAATAAATGAATTGATTATTTAATTAGTTGATTGACTGATTGATTGATTGATTGATTGATTGATTGATTGATTGATTGATTGATTGATTGATTGATTGATTGATTGATTGATTGATTGATTGATTGATTGATTGATTGATTGATTGATTGATTGATTGATTGGTTGATTGGTTGATTGATTGATTGATTGATTGATTGATTGATTGGTTGATTGATTGATTGATTGATTGATTGATTGATTGATTGATTGATTGATTGATTGATTGATTGATTGATTGATTGATTGATTGATTGATTGATTGATTGATTGATTGATTGATTGATTGATTGATTGGTTGATTGATTGATTCGTTGATTAATTAGTTGATTGATTGCGTGATTGATTGATTGTTTGATTAAATGGAAAAAATAATTTAAAAAATAATAATAATAATAATAATAATAATAATAATAATAATAATAATAATAATAATAATAATAATAATAATAAATAAATAAATGAATTGATTATTTAATTAATTGATTGGCTGGTTGGTTTTGATTGGTTGATTGATTGGTTGATTGGTTGATTGATTCGTTGATTCGTTGATTGATTGATTGATTGATTGATTGATTCGTTGATTGATTCATTGATTGTTTGCATGATTAATTGATTGTTGATTGATTGAGTGATTGATTGTTTAAGGAAAGAAAAGAAAATAGGAATAGCTTGACAACAGAGTACTCTATGACGTCATGTTTGTCATTCAATTATTTGGTCTTTTCTGCATCTTGTCAACTTTCTTCTTGCCTGTGTTATATCATGTCTATATTTCTTCTATGTTTTGCTGCTGTTTGTTTCTGGCTTATCTCTTTCAGATAATTGTTATAAAGCTATCCATCAAGGTGCTGCGACATACTTACACAATAGAATAATGGCTATAGTCCAGTTACCGGACCAGTCACCTACTCATATCCACCATTCCATCAACCATTCAACCACAACAGCAACAGCATCGATCACCTTTCTGGCCAATCTGCTGTCATCATAAACCAAACACCAAATGGAGGCAAGGTTTCGAATTATAGTTTTGCCGTGGCTGGTCCATCATGGCAGGTTGACGCCTTCGGATAGATCAGTGTTTGTTTGTTAGTTTGTTTACACGGTCGGTCCATACGGGCACACTCTTGGGTCCTGAAGGGACCATGTTCAAGCAAATTGCTCGGGCCAGGCTTAAAAAGCCTATATAAGCATGCTGGCTGAATATGTTAGTCAAAGCATTGATGTCCGCCTCGTCAAGCCATATACATCAAAAAGCTTTTCTGTATTCAGCAGAAACTCGGAATGGGCAGTATTTTTCAATCACATCCGAGTCAAGGCATATTTAAATAATGGGATCTATCTATCTTCGTCAACCAAGCATCTGGAAACCATTTTTTGTTCAACCATAATATGAAGATGGGATCTGTTAATGCTAGCTAGGCGTCGGCAGATCGTGGACATGCGCACAAATGTTGGAATCTGCTCCCAGTATTGTTGCCGGCAGATTTAAAGGACCTCTTTACCGTTGCGTCAGTCCACACCGAATCTCGTTTCTGGATCTTTAAACCTGCTTGTAACCGGTCAGTAATTGGGTTAGTTTATACAGCCCTAATTCAGGTATCGCACCGTTATATGGTTATTATCGTTTATATTACAGTCCACAGTTTTAAATTACTTGAATATTATTGCTATGGTAGTGTCCTCTTTTGGATAATATTAATAATATAATAATACTATCTGTGCCTAGGTATGTAGAGTGGTTTCAAAAGCGCTCACCTCACATATAATCAATACAATGTACCCCATCCCCAGGCATCATACAAAAGTGAATGCAATTAAGGAGATAGCTTTAATGTACAGAATATCAGTTACCGAACAATGAGTCGTGAGATTATGCTTGAAGGTTATGTGTTAATTGGTTTGGCTTTTCTCCATCTCTGTTTTATAATTAAACTAGTCACTAGTCAGTGCAAGCATGTATGGTCTTTGCGTTAATAGCGGCAACAAAGGCGAAAAAAAAAAATGCTGATTATGTTATGTTCAACGCTTCCTCACGGGAGGGCCAACAATATTTATATTGGGAATGTTTATTAATTATGTCCATTACCACTCGCTCGCATGTGTGAATTATAATTATAACATTTACAACTAAAATCATAATAGATTTTGTTTTGTTTTTTGAGCTGATTAAAATGTCTTATTGTATACAATTTTAAATTGTTAACACTTTGTGCTTTACGCCCCACACGGGGCCATTCTCATGATGTATTTCGGGAATGTTGAATATATTAGTAATTCAAAATATTGTATTACATATATTAGATTGTTGATACGTTTAGTAGACGATTGGCAGTTGAAGTCCGTGTTTATCTGAATGGTGGTTTGTCCCTATACATGTAGTTTTTTCTGTAGATATCAAATGCGAACTTATTATAAAATTAAAATAACATTGCATGATCGCTAAATACTCCACACTTTGCAGAATTTGCTATATACAATCTAAAGCGAATAGCAGCTTTATACTATGCATTTCAATGTAACAGTTTGTCATCTTTAACGAACGGTTGGATTTGAAAAAAAATGTTACATGCGTGATGGTAATGCGTGATGGTAATACGTGTTGGTAATGCTTGATGGTACTGCGTGATGATAAGGCGTGATGGTAATGCGTGATGGTACGGCGTGATGGTAATGCGTGATGGTTATGCGTGATGGTTATGCGTAATGGTTGCGTGACGGTTATGCGCGATGGTTATGAGTGATGGTTATGCGCGATGGTAACGCTTGATGGTAACGCTTGATGGTAATGCTTGATGGTAATGCTTGATGGTAATGCGTGATGGTAATGCGTGATGGTAATGCGTGTTGGTAATGCTTGATGGTACTGCGTGGTGTTAATGCGTGATGGTAATGCTTGATGGTACTGCTTAATGGTGCTGCTTGATGGTACTGCGCGTTGGTAAGGCGTGATGGCAATGCGTGATGGCTATGCGTGATGGTTATGCGTGTTGGTTATGCACGATGGTAACGTGTGATAGAAATGCGTGATAGAAATGCGTGATAGAAATGCGTGATGGTTAGGCGTGATAGTAACGTTTGGCTATGCGTTGCACGAATAGGGCATCTTTCCCGTTCTTGTTTTGGGGGGCAGCCACTAGAAACCGCATCTTTTGTTGAGTCTCGTGGGGGGGGGTGTCTTTTTTGGGGCAATCCCCCTTTAGGGTCTTGTTGGGGTGTTTTGCTTATGGGGGTCGTTTTAAGCCTCAAATTGTTGTATTTTCGTCATAAAATTGGAAAAATGAATGAGGTTAGCTCATTGGTGTTTACAAAATGTAATAAACTATTACATGTAAATTAAAATTACAATGATATATTTGATAAATGGAATGAATGTAGATATTAATCTCTTTGGCAGGAGATCATTTACTGGTATAATATCTGTATTCAAATTACACCGACCTGCTTTGGTGTAGGCATATATTTGTGACTTGCACTATTTACAAATTAAGATTACAATGAGAGGCTTCGGAATTGCAGGTTAGAAAATCATTTCCTTGCAGAGTCTAGTTTGAAGTTTGAACACTCGATATTCATATATCGCAAGTCCGGAGTCATTCAAATGGCTTGGTACATTTTAAGGAGCTAAAATATCACCTGTCATATTGGTAATTGCTGAAAATTTTGGAAGATTGATTGTGTGTGCGATCATGGTCAAGACTATGGCCATGACGAATAAATTGCTTGAGCGGTTGCAGTCAAATGCTACCAATACCAACCTGTCGTTTCGTGTCAAATTTTCTGTTGACAATACTATTATGGCAATAATGTGTAAAAATGTGAAAAGATCACATAATATTTAAAGGCAAAGGTCCACTTTGGCTATCCACTTAACTCAACCATCTATTTAACTTCAATTGCTGGTAACATATGCTTAACTTAAAGGGCACACAAACGTAATGCAACAAAAGATACGGTGCTTATTATTAATCCTATATGACGGATTAGAGCTGTACATTGCGCTCATACTTAAAAATATTTATGGGCAGAAAACAAAAGTCATGCAAAAAATAAACAACTGAACACAAATATCATCAGTTTCTATGTGTTCTTTATTCAGCATACGAACTACATTCCCGCCATAAGTGGTTGAGTGAGCCTTAGTGTCGCAATTATTTGTTATATTTTGATCGATTTTGAATTTACTCGATTAAGAACAAATGATTTCCTTTATTCATACCTATAATCAGCCCATTATAATCAGCCCAATATGAGCCCATTTAAATTGAGTAATTGACACGTAGGCCTACAGTGAATGTAAAGAGGGAGAATTTATCATTTCAGTAAAACCAGTGACACGTTTACATATTGAGAACTAATGTTTAGCCAATAGCCCTGCAAATGTTTACAATTAGGTAAATAAAGTATTGTTTACAGTTTGGTTCCAAAAATGCTCATCAATTAGTTTGTCGATTGTTGGCAAAAATGCAAGATAGTTAAATTTTGTTACGGTGAAAATATAATTGCACTACAATATGTAGGTACCTTTATTGAAAATTTCACACGGAAATTTATTACTAATACAGACTTGTATGTACTATTAGGCATAGCACACATAACATTCAAATGATTGAGACATGTACAAAATTGGAGTCAATGAAAGATTGCAATGAAAGATTTATTTTCCAAAAAGAATTATGACAATCGGTCAATGTATTCTTGTGTTACGGTGTTTTGAAATACTCCGAAAATGGCCAAAAACCTGCCAAAAACAGTAACAATGCCCCAAAATAGAATTTATCAGGATTTTAGAGAGCTCAATTTGTTAATAATGTAACATTCAAAACACTATTTACACATGTTTCTTAACAATTGAATATCTATATACCATGCTAAATTTAAAAATATGGTAAAATTATATTGCATTAAGCTAAAATTAACATAGTGAAATTGGTCATTTTGACCAGTTTTACTGACCGCAATCAAAAAAGTCCAGCTGGTTAATATGCGTAAAATGTTATAAATCCAGATGTGAATGGTGTATTGCAATCAAACTTGGTATACTGACTAACTGTATGATACCCAATCTTTTAAACTATAATTTAGTTTCATAAGCTCATTAAATATGCAAATTATTTAATTATATATTCAAGTCATGAATATGCAAATGAGCAATGTCCGACAATTCAGACCAAATATTTGAATGATGGCAACAAAAATAAGGCTATACAAATTTTAAATTTGACAATATCCATTTTCAAATTGAATTGAAAAGTAAGTTTGCATTGTTATTGATACGCTCTCTCTTGGGCTATTAATGGTACACCCCCTTTAGAATACACGTGCATCCTAAATAAAATTAAATAACCTGTGAATTCCCCCCCCCCCCCCCCCCCCCCCCCTCAAAAAAAAAGAATTGTAGGTGACGCTGGGAGTTTCCAAATTGTTGAAGCACTTTCGATATTTCCATTCGTGTACGAGTATTTTGCCATGGAATTCATAAGATTTTCTACAAAAATGTTATTGTCTTCTGTTGGGGGTACCACTATTGATGGAATAGCCCATTTTGAACTCGAAAGTAGTATAAATCACCAGGTCTCTACGATCCGTCTTCTCTGTATTTGTAAGAATAAAACAAAATAAAAGCTTCAAAAGTGTATTATTCACCTGGCATTTATCGTTACATGTATGTGCAGCTGTTGTAGGTTAAGGGCCGGGGATTTGGGGCTCTTCACCTAGGCCGCAATGCGAAACTAGTATGTAGGCTTATGGCCAATGCGTATTAGTGATTTGTCCGATAGTCGGAAAAGTAGTTTTTGCATCATCATTCATAAACTGAAGCCTTTTTAACGATCGTCATGCTGCGCCGTAACCACCAACGCAGTGGTCTAGCTGCGCCGTAACCACCGACGCAGTGGGGCGTGATGGTGCGTGAATAAGCTTATGTTTATTCACGAGTTTTTCAGTTCTCATGTTTAAGCACCAACCAATCAGAGCCGTGAGGTCGAGATTAAGTAGTGCGCACCACGGATGATCATTGCACCGTTTTAGGGTGAGGTTGAGCTCGCGTACTTTACGCCAGTTCAACCTCATGTGACATGCGTCCATTTACATGTGACATGAGACCAATTCAACTATTTTGTGTAATATTACGTCAATTGGCAAAAATGTCAAAATATGTTGATGTTCAAAAAAAAGCTAAAGTGATCTAACATCCACCTTTAATGTTGTACACAAAATAAAAAATTGAAGCCTTTTTGCAAAAACCACCTAAATGGAATGTGAGGAACATGTAATCCGTGATAATAGTAATATGGTATTGAGCGTTATTCATACACTCTTAGTAGTTGCGAACCAATCAGAAAGAAAGAAACGAAATTACGCGGAGCGCATTGAAAGTGTCTAATGCATTCCGCGTGTGCGCCGTTCAATGCGCACACCATTCGCTTTGTTTTGATTCGTTGTTCAGGCATCGCGGGTTCACCGATTTTCACTGCGGGTGTTAGCAAACTTGTTAACGTAAACCATCAGCTTTTGGGTGATGGTTGTTTTAATGAAACTATTGACCTCCACGCATGCGTTGTACCCTGTGTGTGTGTGACCTCTGTGGTTGTTTGTGTCAGGTTGGCCCTTGCCGCGTGGCGTGGTCATCCGTGTTCTTCACCTCGTGTCGTGTGCTTAATAATAATAATAATAATAATAATAATAATAATAAACCATGCTTATTAAGCGCACTCCGTCGCAAGACCCCAGTGCGCTGAACAAAAAAGTACAAAATATGAACAAAGATACAAAACATTATAAAGTCATTTGCTGAAAGAGGTGAGTCTTGAGCGAGCTCTTGAATTGCTGCAGTGATGTGGCATTTCTAACATGAGATGGGAGCCGGTTCCAGAGTTCAGGAGATGCATGAGAGAATGATCTTTGGCCGTAGGTGACAGTGTTAGTTTTCCTCCGTTGTAAGATGACAGATGCATTTGACCTAAGAGTGCGTGTGGGTTCCTTGATGGAAATAAGGTCGCATAAATACTTTGGAGCCTGGTTATTTATGCTTGCATCGCTCTCGTATCGTGCCGGTTTTTCCCCGCCCAACATCCCATGTGGTCTGTCTAGTGTTGCGTGTATCCTATTTTTGTTTTGGTATTGGGGTTAGGGGAGGGGGGCGGTAGTTTCGTTGTAGTGTAGATGCATGTGGGAGGGTTATTATATCGTTTAATACTCGTTCTTGATGTGCCGGTTATTGGTTTCATATATGTCACGGTATTAAACTCTCCTACTCTCCAAACATCGCCTGTGTCTCCTCTTCGTCTCTTGTCTGAATTAATTAAAATGTTGTTATTCGTTATTACATATATCAAAATTATGCTCAAATTGTGAATTTTGATTTGTGCAGTGTCGTATATGAATCAGGTCAATACATGCGTATGTTATATTTCTCGAAAAATAAGAGCAAACACATATTGATATGCTCACAAAGCACTTCCCTGCGAGGTATCAACATCAGCGCGCATGCATTGATTTGTCCATAATTTCTCTCGAAACAACACATACGCATTTATTGACCTATAATTGTTATGGGACTAAACCTTTAGGGATCATTTTAGGTATCAAAAATAATCCGATAAGTTTCCTCTGTCCAAATACCTTTTCAGTTTGGTTCTGAAAATTGTTCTAAGAGAGTTACAAAACTGTTAAACGGTATTAACACTTTTGGGACACCTTGTTTGTAGTATTGGACAAAACCTGTCTAAGTACAACAAAACTCACCGATCCTCCACACGCCACATAACGTCTCCTATCTCTTGGGTTGGTGATCCTCAGATTGCATAATGCACAGGGTTTTCCATTTAGCTTAATACATGCTGTAAAAATAAATTATGCAAACAAGAAATATTATTTAGAAATTATTAATCATATTAATTTTCGACGTTTGGAGTCATCATCACACAACACAACATCACCCAACATCACACTTTCCATATTGATATCACATTCTCAAAACCTAGAAATATTATGGTACATACCTCTCTCCATGGTTTGTACATGTTAGACTTGGCATATCGACAATCTTGGAAAAACGTTAAAATACAAAAGAGTACCTTGATGCTTTATACTCAAAACAAAATCCTTTATCATTTCATACATGATGAGAATGAGAATCGATTATAAAATGCTAACTTACAACCAAAGTCTTTGTTGCGTGGCGCTCTCTTTTCAAGACTAACTTCATTTCTCTTTGATTGCAAATACATTTCCATATTCCATCCTTCCTCCTTCCTACGGGGACCATCTTCATCATCAGGGCTATTATTGGCTTCTGCATGCCATATGCCAGCAAAATGTGGCGTAATTACCGACAGGACAAGGATCACAAGTGCTAACGTCTTCAACGACATATGAGCTGTATGTTAAACACAATGTAAACGTGAACATTATTGACTATTCTTTCATCAGAAAATTTAAAACAAACACATCATTTAGAAAAACACAATAATTATCACATTATATAGCTATTAATATGTATTTAGTATCAATAAGCTTACTTCAACCTACGTACGCTTTGTAAACATTGTATTAAGACAAAGCACTATGGCTTTGAATGAATAAATAAGTCTCAATAAATATATAGATAAATAATTCAAAATTAAAGAAATACAAAAATATTTAGATAAATGAATAATAGACACAAATGAATTAAAATAATGAATTGATTAGTAAATAAATGACGCAAACACTCACCATATAAAAATCTAAGTGTATAAAACGCGTTCGCTGACAAGATTGCTAATGGAAAACAGACAGAATATCCAATAACCATCTTTCAAATATGTGTAAATCTGGAAGTGATAATCATGATAATGTTTGCTCTAATATAGCTTTACTTCACCATCGTCAAGTCGCAAATAAGTCACGCATCGAAAACTGGCGTATGTTAAATCGATTACCATTATTTTAAGTACACGTTTACCGGAATCGCTTTTTATTTCGCCCATATGTATTCCAGCCCTGTAACGACTTTACATGTGTAGTGCTATGTAAAACTATATAAAATGAGGCTTCACACCATGTTTAGTACCAAAAGATCTATTCAAAAGATTTCCATATGATCTTCGTTCAAAGTTTTTCCTCATAAATGAAGCGATGTTTCTGAATGCGGTTTACTATCTTTAAATATCACATCATAAAAACAATTACACATGTATTCGGAATACATACATCATCACCAACATTTGTTTTCATATACAAACATCTCGTACAGAGTTCTAATACCATATCATTATTATTTATTTTGTAAGGCCGTTCAGGGACATGGTCATATTATGCTGCCCCATCATGAAAAAAGGAAGTAACTCCATATTTTTCAAAACTGGGTTCTTTGCATCATTACAATACAAATAACAATATATTTCAGAAGGTTTTTGAACTTTGAAAAGTTGAAACAATGCCCTCTTAGCATTTGCTTCCTTTACATTTTGACATTGGTTGATTAGGTATTTTTATTTATTTATCAAAACACACATTTCAACCAAAATAATAAAAAAGTGTCATATATACATCAGGGATAATTCAGTGTTTGCCTTGTATCTCAATATCATCAAAATGGAGTTACTTCCTTTGGTCGCGGTGGGGCAGTATGATGTGTCACACCACCGTTAGATATTCAGATCTGCAGGTACTTTTACAGTTTCTGACACATATATGGACTATTCCATCCATTCCACCATGCATACCAGTACTGTTCCATCCATTCCAACAAGCCTACTGGTATTATTCCATCCATTCCAACATGCCTACCAGTACTATTCCATCCATTGCAACATGCCTACCAGTACTATTCCATCCATTCCAACATGCCTACCAGTACTATTCCATCCATTCCAACATACCTATTAGTACTATTTCATCCATTCCAACATGCCTACCAGTACTATTCCAACCATTCTAACATGCCTACTAGTACTATTTAATCAATTCCGACATGCATACCAGTACTATTTCATCAATTCCAACATGCCTACCAGTACTATTCCATCCATTCCAGCATGCCTAATAGTACTATTCCATCCATTCCAACATGCCTGCCAGTACTATTTCATCCATTCCAACATGCACACGCGTACTATTCCATCCATTCCAACATACCTACTAGTACTATTCCATCCATTCCTACATGCCTACCAGTACTATTCCATCCATTCCAACATGCCTACCAGTACTATTCCATCCATTCCAACAAGCCTACTGGTACTATTCCATCCATTCCAACATGCCTACCAGTACTATTCCATCCATTGCAACATGCCTACCAGTACTATTCCATCCATTCCAACATGCCTACCAGTACTATTTAATCAATTACGACATGCATACCAGTACTATTTCATCAATTCCAACATGCCTACCAGTACTATTCCATCCATTCCGACATGCATACCAGTACTATTTCATCCATTGCAACATGCCTACCAGTACTATTCCAACCATTCTAACATGCCTACTAGTACTATTTAATCAATTCCGACATGCATACCAGTACTACCGGTATTTCATCAATTCCAACATGCCTACCAGTACTATTCCATCCATTCCAGCATGCCTACTAGTACTATTCCATCCATTCCAACATGCCTGCATGTACTATTTCATCCATTCCAACATGCACACGCGTACTATTCCATCCATTCCAACATACCTACTAGTACTATTCCATCCATTCCTACATGCCTACCGGTACTATCCTATCTATTCCAACATGCCTACCAGTACTATTTCATCCATTCCAACATGCCCTACTAGTACTTTTTTATCCATTCCAACATGCCTACCAGTACTATTCCATCCATTCCAACATGCCTACTAGTACTATGTCATCCATTCCAACATGCCTACCAGTACTATTCCATCCTGTATATGGACTATTCCATCCATTCCAACATGCCTACTAGTACTATGTCATCCATTCCAACATGCCTACCAGTACTATTCCATCCATTTCAACATGCCTACCAGTACTATTCCATATATTCCAACATGCCTACCAGTACTATTCCATCCATTCCAACAAGCCTACCAGTACTATCCCATCAATTCCAACAAGCCTACCGGTACTATTCCATCAATTGCAACAAGCCTACCGGTACCATTCCATCCATTCCAACATGCCTACTAGTACTATTCCATCCATTCCAACATGCCTACCTGTACTATTTCATCCATTCCAACATGCATACCAGTACTATTCCATCCATTCCAACATGCCTACCAGTACTATTTTATCCATTCCAACATGCATACTATTCCATCCATTCCAACATGCCTACCAGTACTACTCCATCCATTCCAACTTGCCTACCAGCACTATTTCATCCATTCCAACATGCCTACTATTCCATCCATTCCAACATGCCTACCAGTACTATTCCATTCATTCCAACATGCCTACCAGTACTATTCCATCCATTCCAACATACCTACTAGTACTATTTCATCAATTCCAACATGCCTACCAGTACTATTCCATCCATTCCAGCATGCCTACTAGTACTATTCCATCCATTCCAACATGCCTGCATGTACTATTTCATCCATTCCAACATGCACACGCGTACTATTCCATCCATTCCAACATACCTACTAGTACTATTCCATCCATTCCTACATGCCTACCGGTACTATCCTATCTATTCCAACATGCCTACCAGTACTATTTCATCCATTCCAACATGCCCTACTAGTACTTTTTTATCCATTCCAACATGCCTACCAGTACTATTCCATCCATTCCAACATGCCTACTAGTACTATGTCATCCATTCCAACATGCCTACCAGTACTATTCCATCCTGTATATGGACTATTCCATCCATTCCAACATGCCTACTAGTACTATGTCATCCATTCCAACATGCCTACCAGTACTATTCCATCCATTTCAACATGCCTACCAGTACTATTCCATATATTCCAACATGCCTACCAGTACTATTCCATCCATTCCAACAAGCCTACCAGTACTATTTCATCAATTCCAACAAGCCTACCGGTACTATTCCATCAATTGCAACAAGCCTACCGGTACCATTCCATCCATTCCAACATGCCTACTAGTACTATTCCATCCATTCCAACATGCCTACCTGTACTATTTTATCCATTCCAACATGCATACCAGTACTATTCCATCCATTCCAACATGCCTACCAGTACTATTTTATCCATTCCAACATGCATACTATTCCATCCATTCCAACATGCCTACCAGTACTACTCCATCCATTCCAACTTGCCTACCAGCACTATTTCATCCATTCCAACATGCCTACTATTCCATCCATTCCAACATGCCTACCAGTACTATTCCATATATTCCAACATGCCTACCAGTACTATTCCATCCATTCCAACAAGCCTACCAGTACTATCCCATCAATTCCAACAAGCCTACCGGTACTATTCCATCAATTGCAACAAGCCTACCGGTACCATTCCATCCATTCCAACATGCCTACTAGTACTATTCCATCCATTCCAACATGCCTACCTGTACTATTTCATCCATTCCAACATGCATACCAGTACTATTCCATCCATTCCAACATGCCTACCAGTACTATGTTATCCATTCCAACATGCATACTATTCCATCCATTCCAACATGCCTACCAGTACTACTCCATCCATTCCAACTTGCCTACCAGCACTATTTCATCCATTCCAACATGCCTACTATTCCATCCATTCCAACATGCCTACCAGTACTATTCCATTCATTTCAACATGCCTACCAGTACTATTCCATCCATTCCAACATACCTACTAGTACTATTTCATCAATTCCAACATGCCTACCAGTACTATTCCATCCATTCCAGCATGCCTACTAGTACTATTCCATCCATTCCAACATGCCTGCATGTACTATTTCATCCATTCCAACATGCACACGCGTACTATTCCATCCATTCCAACATACCTACTAGTACTATTCCATCCATTCCTATATGCCTACCGGTACTATCCTATCTATTCCAACATGCCTACCAGTACTATTTCATCCATTCCAACATGCCCTACTAGTACTTTTTTATCCATTCCAACATGCCTACCAGTACTATTCCATCCATTCCAACATGCCTACTAGTACTATGTCATCCATTCCAACATGCCTACCAGTACTATTCCATCCTGTATATGGACTATTCCATCCATTCCAACATGCCTACTAGTACTATGTCATCCATTCCAACATGCCTACCAGTACTATTCCATCCATTTCAACATGCCTACCAGTACTATTCCATATATTCCAACATGCCTACCAGTACTATTCCATCCATTCCAACAAGCCTACCAGTACTATTTCATCAATTCCAACAAGCCTAACGGTACTATTCCATCAATTGCAACAAGCCTACCGGTACCATTCCATCCATTCCAACATGCCTACTAGTACTATTCCATCCATTCCAACATGCCTACCTGTACTATTTCATCCATTCCAACATGCATACCAGTACTATTCCATCCATTCCAACATGCCTACCAGTACTATTTTATCCATTCCAACATGCCTACCAGTACTATTCCATATATTCCAACATGCCTACCAGTACTATTCCATCCATTCCAACAAGCCTACCAGTACTATCCCATCAATTCCAACAAGCCTACCGGTACTATTCCATCAATTGCAACAAGCCTACCGGTACCATTCCATCCATTCCAACATGCCTACTAGTACTATTCCATCCATTCCAACATGCCTACCTGTACTATTTCATCCATTCCAACATGCATACCAGTACTATTCCATCCATTCCAACATGCCTACCAGTACTATGTTATCCATTCCAACATGCATACTATTCCATCCATTCCAACATGCCTACCAGTACTACTCCATCCATTCCAACTTGCCTACCAGCACTATTTCATCCATTCCAACATGCCTACTATTCCATCCATTCCAACATGCCTACCAGTACTATTCCATTCATTTCAACATGCCTACCAGTACTATTCCATCCATTCCAACATACCTACTAGTACTATTTCATCAATTCCAACATGCCTACCAGTACTATTCCATCCATTCCAGCATGCCTACTAGTACTATTCCATCCATTCCAACATGCCTGCATGTACTATTTCATCCATTCCAACATGCACACGCGTACTATTCCATCCATTCCAACATACCTACTAGTACTATTCCATCCATTCCTATATGCCTACCGGTACTATCCTATCTATTCCAACATGCCTACCAGTACTATTTCATCCATTCCAACATGCCCTACTAGTACTTTTTTATCCATTCCAACATGCCTACCAGTACTATTCCATCCATTCCAACATGCCTACTAGTACTATGTCATCCATTCCAACATGCCTACCAGTACTATTCCATCCTGTATATGGACTATTCCATCCATTCCAACATGCCTACTAGTACTATGTCATCCATTCCAACATGCCTACCAGTACTATTCCATCCATTTCAACATGCCTACCAGTACTATTCCATATATTCCAACATGCCTACCAGTACTATTCCATCCATTCCAACAAGCCTACCAGTACTATTTCATCAATTCCAACAAGCCTAACGGTACTATTCCATCAATTGCAACAAGCCTACCGGTACCATTCCATCCATTCCAACATGCCTACTAGTACTATTCCATCCATTCCAACATGCCTACCTGTACTATTTCATCCATTCCAACATGCATACCAGTACTATTCCATCCATTCCAACATGCCTACCAGTACTATTTTATCCATTCCAACATGCATACTATTCCATCCATTCCAACATGCCTACCAGTACTACTCCATCCATTCCAACTTGCCTACCAGCACTATTTCATCCATTCCAACATGCCTACTATTCCATCCATTCCAACATGCCTACCAGTACTATTCCATTCATTCCAACATGCCTACCAGTACTATTCCATCCATTCCAACATACCTACTAGTACTATTTCATCCATTCCAACATGCCTACCAGTACTATTCCAACCATTCTAACATGCCTACTAGTACTATTTAATCAATTCCGACATGCATACCAGTACTATTTCATCAATTCCAACATCCCTACCAGTACTATTCCATCCATTCCAGCATGCCTACTAGTACTATTCCATCCATTCCAACATGCCTGCCAGTACTATTTCATCCATTCCAACATGCACACGCGTACTATGCCATCCATTCCAACATACCTACTAGTACTATTCCATCCATTCCTACATGCCTACCAGTACTATTCCATCCATTCCAACATGCCTACTACTACTATTCCATCCATTCCAACAAGCCTACTGGTACTATTCCATCCATTCCAACATGCCTACCAGTACTATTCCATCCATTGCAACATGCCTACCAGTACTATTCCATCCATTCCAACATGCCTACCAGTACTATTTAATCAATTCCGACATGCATACCAGTACTATTTCATCAATTCCAACATGCCTACCAGTACTATTCCATCCATTCCGACATGCATACCAGTACTATTTCATCCATTGCAACATGCCTACCAGTACTATTCCAACCATTCTAACATGCCTACTGGTACTATTTAATCAAATCCGACATGCATACTAGTACTACTTCATCAATTCCAACATGCCCACCAGTACTATTCCATCCATTCCAGCATGCCTACTAGTACTATTCCATCCATTCCAACATGCCTGCCAGTACTATTTCATCCACTCCAACATGCACACGCGTACTATTCCATCCATTCCAACATACCTACTAGTACTATTCCATCCATTCCTACATGCCTACCGGTACTATCCTATCTATTCCAACATGCCTACCAGTACTATTTCATCCATTCCAACATGCCCTACTAGTACTATTTCATCCATTCCAACATGCCTACCAGTACTATTCCATCCATTCCAACATGCCTACTAGTACTATGTCATCCATTCCAACATGCCTACCAGTACTATTCCATCCTGTATATGGACTATTCCATCCATTCCAACATGCCTACTAGTACTATGTCATCCATTCCAACATGCCTACCAGTAATATTCCATCCATTTCAACATGCCTACCAGTACTATTCCATCCATTCCAACATGCCTACCAGTACTATTCCATCCATTCCAACAAGCCTACCAGTACTATTCCATCAATTCCAACAAGCCTACCGGTACTATTCCATCAATTGCAACAAGCCTACCGGTACCATTCCATCCATTCCAACATGCCTACTAGTACTATTCCATCCATTTCAACATGCCTACCTGTACTATTTCATCCATTCCAACATGCATACCAGTACTATTCGATCCATTCCAACATGCCTACCAGTACTATTTTATCCATTCCAACATGCATACCAGTACTATTCCATCCATTCCAACATGCCTACCAGTACTACTGCATCCATTCCAACTTGCCTACCAGCACTATTTCATCCATTCCAACATGCCTACTATTCCATTCATTCCAACATGCCTACCAGTACTATTTCATCCATTCCAATATGCATAACAGCACTATTTCATCCATTCCAACATGCATAACAGCACTATTTCATCATTTCCAACATGCCTACCAGTACTATTCCATCAATGCCATCATGCCTGCCAGTACTATTCCATCCATTCCTACATGCCTACCAGTAATATTTCATCCATTCCAACATGCCTACTAGTACTATTCCATCCTTTCTAAAATGCATATCAGTACTATTCTATCCATTCCAACATGCCTACCAGTACTATTTCATCCATTCCAACATGCATACCAGTACTATTTCATCCATTCCAACATGCCTACCAGTACTATTCCATCCATTCCAACATGCCTACCAGTACTATTCCATCCATTCCAACATGTCTACTAGTACTATTCCATCCATTCCAGCATGCCTACAAGTACTATTCCATCCATTCCAACATGCCTACCAGCACTATTCCATCCATTCCAACATGCCTACCAGCAATATTCCATCCATTCCAACATGCCTTACTACGCCATTCACCATCAAGATTGCTAAGATCCACATCTCGTGCTTTGCTCATTCCTCCCAAGAACCAATGCCTTGCAGGAACACTAACACAATTGTCTACGGACATCGCGCTTTTGCATTCGCAGCACCTTTTATTTGGAACAAGCTTCCGTTAAATATCAAGAATGCTGCCACTGTCCACATTTTCAAGAGTCGTCTGAAGACATATCTTTTAACAATGACATTTTATAAATGTGATATGCTATTTAATGTTAATGTTATTGTAAGCATACTGGCTTTCCACAGGTTATAGTTTGTTTTGTGTTTATATGTATATTGCTATATATTTTGTATAATGCTTTTTATCATTTTGTACCACTTGTACCATTGTAAAGCGCATAGTGACTAGTTCTGATGTTATGCGCTATATAAATTATGTTTATTATTATTATTATTATTAATATTAATATTATAATAATTATAATTATTATTAGTCTTAGTATTAGTATTATTATTATTTATTATCATTATTATTATTATAAGTGTTATTATTATTATTATTATTATTATAAGTATTAGTATTATTACCTTTAAAGGTACGTTAGGGGGAAAGAGGTTTTTGTTATTCCTTCATTATTACGTTAGGTCGAAAATACTGTTTCCCCTCAACGTAATTTCTTTCATAAACAATATTGCGCTTTATTCCGTTATAAATAACAAAGTAAATTACTATTCATGAGCTAATTAATTATGCAAATTTATTCAAATATTCAAAAAATTTGCATAATTTGTACGACGGGCTGTCTCTAACAAGTGACTAAAGACAGCCCGTCGTACAAATTATGCAAATTTTTTGAATATTTGAATAAATTTGCATAATTAATTAATTTATGTAAATTAATGTTATTGTTAGTTAATCTCATGTAATTTTTCCCCTTATGGTTATCATTAGCGTTATTATTATTATTATTATTATTATTATTATTATTATAATTATGCCTACCAGTACTATTCCTACTATTCCATCCATTCCAGAATGCCTACCAGTACTATTCCATCAATTCCAACATGCCTATCAGTACTATTCCATCCATTCCAACATGTCTACCAGTACTATTCCATCCATTCCAACATGCCTACCAGAATATTCCTACTATTCCATCCATTCCAACATGCCTATCAGTACTATTCCATCCATTCCAACATGAATACCATTACTATTTCATCCATTCCAACATGAATACCAGTATTATTCCATCCATTCCAATCCAACATGCCTACCAGTAGCAATATCGTATGTGATTCCACTACATGTGACTCTCAGCGTTACACTTTTCCTATATAGTATATTTCCTTTAGTATATTATTATGTTTCTGCATCTGTATTGCTTTTTATCATGTTCTCTGTTGTCTGTAGCGCAGTGAGCGGCTTTGTTTGTCGGATACTTGCGCTTTATACAGGGTGTCTCAAAAAAACCCGTGCACGTGTTTACCCAACTTATTGACCATGAACTTCTAGAATTTGGTGTGACAATTGTATACATATTGATAAACCAAACACTAAGCTTTCATATGCCGTTTATTTCATCTAATTTGGTTTTGTCAATCCTGAGATATGATCAATTAACTAAAGCTACCTAAAATCGAAGTTGTGCCACTTTTACGGAAAGAATCCCGCAAGATAAGCATTGAAACCCTCGTCCTCTTATTAAGGGAGGGTGGTCACCGAATGCAATAGAACGCAAAAAACAGTGACCTAGGGCGTCTAGGTGATCGCTTTTATATTCCCTGCGCTCATTCTGACGAAAACAAATTGAGGCTGCCACCTTACCCGGGGGTAGGGTAAGCCGTCAAAGTCCGTTAGTAGGGGGGTGGTTGCCACCTTACAATTCTTTTTAAAATCACCATTTTGAAAAATATTTTTATTGTATGTTCCTGAAATATTTTAGCATGGGCCTATGTTAGAAACACTATTTCCATCACTTATAAGCAAAAAAACGGGTGAAATTCCGATATTTAGAACTTTTTTGGCGAAGATTTCTATGATATTTCACTGTCCAGCGAATACGGCGGGATTTTGAGGTCGGCCATGTTTGGTGACGTCATTGTGACGTCATGCGAGGGATGTTTGTACTTGTTTTAGTATGTATGGATAGAGGGAACCTCTAGCTATAACATGGTACCCAAATAAGCATACTCGGCATTTCGGATTGGATTTCTTTAGAGAGTGGTAACCCCGGTGGTAACAACCCCCCTCTCCGGAGTAACCCTTTCTATTCATTGCAAACTGTAAAGTGGCACAACGTCGACTTTAGGTAGCTTTAGTTAATTGATCATATCTCAAGATTGACAAAACCAAATCAGATGAAATAAACGGAATATGAAAGCTAACCGTTATGGCTATCAATATGTATACAATTGTTACACCAAATTCTATAAGTTCAAGGTCAATAAGCTGGGTAAACACGTGCACGGTTTTTTTGAAGACACCCTGTAAGTTTCCATTATTATTATTATTATTATTATTATATATTTTGGTTGATCATAGTGTGCTTTGGAAGTGTGCTAATAATGCGAAAACCTTGACCTCTGTGGTTCCATTTGTTCAGCCGCGACTCGCGTTCCCCATGGTGAACATGAAATAACATTCCCTAGCAATTTCGTTGTAGATCTCATAGCAACTGCGCATTTACAAGTGTTTTTGATGCAGTGGTGACCAGGCTGTGCTCCGGTTTCGTTGGTGCAGAATTCAGCAGTCAAACTTATGTCCATTGATAACGCTATTGTGCCGCCATATTGAATCTTCTCGCCACCTATCATGATATCTCCTACGGTGAAGTTTTCTGACTCCGGAACCTGCAGTGTGTATCGTAGGCCTTGTTCTATTACATATAAAAGATATTGGGTAAAGAGAAACGCATTCAAGATAAACTTTACTAATGCTCATTTTTGCTGTTGCTAATCACGAAATCATATTTTTATTGTGAGTGCTTAAAGAGCTTTATAGCTGGGGAGCATACATTGTTTTGAAACACATTGAAACGCTATGAACGTCTACCCTACATCAAGGTCGAAGTTCAATCAACCACCTAAGTTAGCGAGGATGTCCACTCAGGTTTTAATTCTACCAACTTCAAAGAACATTTTGGTATATAACTCCCCGTGTCAGCCTAGACAGGAACGGAAAAACCCCATGCTCCCCAACTTCTGGTGTGAAATTATTGTCTAAGCCGTAGATTAGCCCGTAGATTAGAATATTTGAATTTATGTTCTGTTGTATAACGTCTAATACTTTTCGCGATTTGACGTAGCACGTGCAGGGCGGGCCCCAAATACGCCAAGTGGATGCAAAGGAGGAAAAAGTGCACAGACACAAACTGTTTTACCTTTGGTTCCACGGACCAGCTGCATGTACCGCGACGCGTCTCTACCGTCCGGCGTGATCCACCCTGACGTTCTCACGTTACTGATATACAAGCAGACCGGGTTACCGATCGTTATGCGCTTGTCGTGAAGACATAACATGTTGCAAGCCGAGCCGATGCGAGGATCACTGTTGCGGTCAACTCTTCCGTACTTTGAGCAGATAATCAACTTCTGGGCGTCTGTAACAGGCTTTCCTTTACTACAAATTCGAATCTAGTAACGTTATTTGTAGACCGAAAAGAATAAGAAATATCCAAACACATTCTTGTTTATTTCTGTTACATATAAGGTGAAAGGTATTATCCAGAGGGAAAGATCAGGGCTATCTTTAATAATAATTATTATCTTTCATACATACCAAGCTAAATTTCAATCATATTATATTCAATTTGAACCGTCTTTAAATGTACGTTCGAAAATAAGTTTAAGCATTATCACTTAACGCCACGACTGCGAAACCAATACACTAGGAAGAACATTATCACTTAAAGGTAGGTGTTCCGATTTCTGGCCCGATTTTCAGCTTGATGTTTTCTTTTCTACGTGTTATCCTACGTGGTCATCCTTAAAATAGTCATATTCCAAAATTTGAGTTGCATAACTCCAATGGTTCTTATTTCAGATGCACAAGGTGACATGAAATTTGCCCATTGAGTAGTTACATAAACTAACCGGATGGTTACTTCTTGTTATGTGTGATACTATGTTTTCATTTTCGACATTGTCTCCTATGCACAGTAATTTTCATTACTCGTTCCAGTGCATTTCCATTATTTGTTACCATAGACCTTCTCCCACTTTGTTTTATCTTGTTTTCTCATGCATCCCTCAGTCATTTTACATTTCCAACCATTTTTATTATTCAGTTGTAGTCATACCATTATGGATTTTACTCCCCATTTTTTATATACCATTTGCCTTTTACTTTTTAATCTCCCCTTTGTCTATGTCATCCTTTTGTTACATTATCCACTTCATCAATCAGCTGTCAAGTTTGATATACCTTCCCCTATTCATCCATTATGTCACTTTGACCCCCACTGTATTGCATTATCTCTGTGACTTCCTGCACTTTATTCCCCTGTCTATATAATGTATATATGTTGTGCATGTTGTATTCTGTCATTTTACCTTCGATAAAGATTCTGTTTGAATCGAAACGTCAGGTCCTCTTATATTTATTACATTTACTTACACAGGCTATTTTTGTGGATAAGCAGTTTGCATTCAGCTTTTACATTATGTTATTGGTTGTGGTTAAAAATCATTAATAAATCTTCATTATAATTCAATTTGAAGTGTAATAGAAGTTTGTCGAGTTAGTGACCCCATGCATTGTTTTATTTGACAAGCTTTTAGGACTTTTAAATAGCTATAATGAAGTTGTATAAAGGGAATTAGCTGTGGCTTAGATATATTTTTCACATTGGAGGATGAATTTGGTGAGGTTAAGAATTAAGAAACTATTTCATTTTAACCAATTCTGTACAAACTCCACCCGAATATGTAAAATAAGTCTAAGCCACTGCTAATTTACCCATGACCACTTCTTTACCTATTTAAATGTCCCTCAAGATTAGCCTCAAAACTAGCTCATTTAGAAACAAAGCGTGTGATCACTCATGTGTGGCGATCCATTTTTACTCTTCGAATGTAATCAAAAGGAAGAATATTAATTATTTGAACAACCATAACCTGATAACGAACAAGATAGACAAAGAACGAACAATATCAGATGAGAGACTATTTTTTTGTTTCTTTTAAACAAGTTTAAAACACACACATTTTTATTGCACTTTGCCGAAAGTGAAATCTCTATGTCTTGCACAATGGAGTGTAACATCAGTTAAATAAGTCCGATAGGCATGATCTAAACTTTAAATGAAAAGGTATACATTATGTCAAAGATGACGAAAAAAACCAGACCTAAATCTCATTGATTTTGATGATGAAAAAAATAATGAACTTTGGGCATCGATGGGTACTAATCATTTTGGGACAGCCTGTACAACCGTATTGATTTCAAGGATCCACCTAAGCAAGTGTTGGTAAGGGGTGTGTGCGGGGGGGGGGGGTGTTTATAAAGTAAAGCCGCTCTCTCGAGGAGGCGAAATGGACTTCATTTCTCATACTTACAATTGTGGCATCTCCGGCCAATTGAATCTCAGATTTGATAGAATTCGGTGGACAGTTAAGGTGCATGCAGCCATGTGTGGTATTCCATATATTGTAGACGTTGTACCTCTTTTTACCTAATTACAAAAGAAAAGTCACGGTTCATAAGATATCAAAGATGAAGATTGTCTAAATGTTGCCGGAATATCCTATGATAATCAACATGATCAATGGGAAGGTCGATATTTCGAGTTAGTGATTCCGGAGCCATTCTTCTTTCATTCATAAACATCTCTAGTAAAAATGAGAACAACAATTGGTAAATCATACCCTTGGCATCAACAATGCACAGATCTTCCAACTTCACGTCCTTTGAGATACACTTTTGGTACAGGGTTAAACAGGTTGCAGCTTCCCATTCGAAGAGTTTCTCCCAATATTCAGGAGCCTCACAGGTGAAATCCACCCTTGTTATTTTACCCTCTGCATTCTTGTAGACGAACCTGTAAACAATGGTAATAGATAGTAGTATGTACCTATAAGCATAATGACCAAGAAAATAACACATAACACTCCGTGGCAAGCATTACACTCCCTGGCCACCAATATACACTCCGCGACAAGCCAATAGCTATAATGCAGGCTGCGCTGCAACACTACAGTCATCAAAAAAGTAACTATACAGGTAATAAATGGGCTTATAACTCTAGAAATATATATCCTACCTAAAAATATTAAATCATAAAGTTGTTGTGAAATTTATCTTCTTCAATATGAGATATTGCAAGCTAGAATCGGTTGAATAGTAAAGAAGGGACAATCCAAAATGTAAGGTAAGTCACAATTTCATTTTCACATTTTACAATTCAACACGGGGATGAGTATGACAGGTGACGTGCGAGTGGAGAGTGGCGTATTGATCCATCGGAACAATACGGCCGACTGTCCAACCTGCGCATGCATCTCCAATTGCACTACCCTGGGTTCGCGTGTTGAAAAGAGAAACGTGAAAATGAAAATCGGACTTCACCTTATATTTTGGAGTGTCACTTCCTCAATAATCCTAGCGTGTAATATCTCATATTGTAGATGAGGAATTTCTCAACAACTTTATGATTTAATTTGTTTAGGTAGGATATATATATTTAGAGTTAGAAGCCCATTTATTACCTGTATAGTTACTTTTTTGATGACTGTAGTACGTACGTATACGTACAAGTGATTCGTACATACGATTTATATACAATAGTCACCAAAGTCATATGTATGTACAATCTGCCCATGGAATGGTTAATCTGTTAATGGAATTTTAATTATACCTGTATAAGGTAATACCAGATCGTTATAGTACTTCTGGGGTGAAATATTTTCTCCAGTAACATTCACCGCTGATCGGCAAGCCGAAAGGGGTTTAGGGACCGTTCATTATTTATGCTGGAGGGCGGGTTGGGTAAAATATAGGGGGGTCATGTAACTTTCATATGTTGAAATAGGGGGGGGGGGCTATGTAACTTTTTATTCTTAAACAGGGGGGGTTGTGTAACCTTTTTTAAAGTATAAAGATGGTGGGGATTTGGGGGATTTTAGAGGCTATTTTGGAGTGTAAAAGCCAATTATTTCTGCGCTTCGCGCACATTTTCTTACGACCTATCAACTTCAAAACATGTACTTATGATGAGACAACTTTCGGACAGCAAATCTTTTTGGGCACGCCCTGCTCGGACGATCTGTTGAAAAAACGCCTATATAATCATCAACGTTTGAAAACATTAGAGCCATGGGGTGTAAAAGTAATTTCTTGCATGCTTTTCACCTCGTCTCACTCTCAGCTCTGCACCTAAGCTCATAAAAGTAGAATGTTGCATACGTTTTTGTCAGGATGTTCTAACTTTTTTTCAGGAATATAAAGACTCACAAAACCACCCAAAATGTATAAATATATGACAAATGTTCCGCCTCGCTTCGCTCGCAATGTAGTAGTATAATTTCACACAATCAAAAGATCAAGAGGGGGTTATCATTAAATTATTGGCCGTTCAGAGGGCACAAACAGAACCTACCAACGAATCCATAGACAAAAGAAAAAGACAGCCCTTAAGATGTGACAAGTTTGGGTTGGTTTTTTTTTTTTGGGGGGGGGGGTTGTGTACAAATCTTCTGGTTAGCAGGGGGTCATGTAGTTTTCAGTTTCAGCTGTAGGGGGGGTTGGGTAATTTTGACATACGAGTCTCGAATTTGTCCCAACCACCCCTCCACCATAAATAATGAACGATCCCTTATGAGGTAGCGTTTCAAGTGGGTATAGTCAAGCATATTGAATGACAACACTAAAGGACGATGAGATTAAAGGTTGGAGTGTTCTCCTCTTTCAACTTTCGGTAAGGGTATGGTGTATAAGTCCCAAGTATGCAAATGAGGATAATGAGATTTATTCCGTTGTTGAGTACTGGGTAGATGTGTGGTAGAGCATGACATTGTATTCAGTGAGCTCATTTACATACTTGGGACTTCTACACCATACCGCTACCCAACTTTCCTGCTGCCAGAAATTAAAAACTGATGCGTGAGGTCATAAGAAACTGTGCTAAATGTTCACAGTCAATTTCACTCATATTAGTTAAAAATGTATAACGCAATGGACCATTGTCCTATCTCACAATTACACAATTGTGCATGCACAAAAGCCCTTCCTACCGTGTCTATAGTGTACATGTATATAAAAGACAGTGTATCATTGTACAGATGCATTACAGTAGACCATCCAAAGGCAATACATGTGCTTTAAAAATGTATCACGGCATTTGTTGTCACAGCTCTACATCTAGGCTAAATTAAGTGTTTAGATAGTAAGGTTTCCAATGAAGACCATTTTCAGCACAAAAATACCGTTTTTGGGCAAAAATCGATTTCATGTCCGTATTTAAAGCTGCTAAAATATAAAGAAAATAAAGGTACAAGGGAGTACAAAGGGGCACTTTTCTCTGTTTTGTAGTTTTATTTTCGCACTTATATTCGCTAGTTGCTCAGTCACTCGAATAAATCAGCCAACTAGTTTAACCTTCCATGAACTTTATAGATAGTTTTATGATGACATATATGGTAAAATTAAATATTAAAGGGGTATTCAAGGATTACTTAACATGAAGGTATAGAATCGTTATAGTGACTTAGAGGTGCATTGAAGGGAGTGTTTTCCGTGCACTCCTAGGACTCCCCCAAACCTACTTTTTGAACTTCTTTTTATGGTCATATAACATATTCAGGGTGTTACCAAAATTATGATGCTAAGGGTTAATCAAAATGGCGTCCAAAATGGTCGCCCAAGGGGTCACATTTCATAAAAGAACATACATCAGCCAAATGTATGATGAAAGTATAGTTCTAACGATAGGATGTATGTATTAAACTCACATCCAGCACGTTTGCATTGTTAACACACTTTGAATCCAAGATGGCCGCTAAAATGGCCGCCTAAAACATAAAAATAACTAATAATAACAGCGTATTTAGTATCATATTCACCAAATAATGTAAGGCTACCAGATGGACACCAATAACTACCAATTGGTCAGAAGAAATTAGCAAGATGGCTCCCAAATTGATTTCTACATTTAGCTAAATACCAGTATCCAACTTTCTAAGCAGATAAGTTTGTGATTTCATGGTGATAATGGGGGGCTTCAAAACCCTCATTGAAATATCAAAAAGGATCATCAAGCAGTCACAATCGCCACCAAGTATACATAGGTAGTTGTATGAATTCATCAGTGACCTTATTGATCAGATATCCTTTATTTACTTAATTTGATTTGGGTCATTACGGTATCACTCACGGTCTTTAGATGATCCCTGGGGTAATTAAATGATCGATCGAGGTCATTAAACGATCCTTTTGGATCATTAAATGGTCATTTGGGGTCATAGAATGATCACCTGGGGTATTTAAGCAACCTTCCGGGTCATTATATGATTGCTTGGGGATAATTACGCTTTCACCTAGGGTCATTAAATTATCAAAAGGTGTAATGAAATGATCACTCATGATCGCATTGGGTCATTAAACAGTCACGTTATGTCATGTCAATGGTCACCAAGGGATATCAAATTATCACTTCGATCGAGTCAATAAATAATCACTTGGGGCATTAAATCTTCCCCTGCGGTTATTATATGACAGTTTGGGCGGCTTGAGTAATCAAATGATGGATTGGGCCATTAGAATAACACTTGGTGTCATTAATGATCACTCAAGAGTCATAACACGATCCCTTTGAGTCATTAAATGGTCATTTGGGGTCATTGAATGATCACCTGGGGTTATTAAGCGACCAGCCGGGCCATTAAATGATTGCTTGGTGTTTTAATTGCTTGGTGTCTATATCTCATAACCTATAGGGTCATTAAATGAACACATGGGGTAGTGAAAGGATCACTTGGGGTCATTAAATAATCCCTTTGTGTCAATGGTCACTAAGGTTTATTACATTATCACTTGGATCGAGTCAATATATATATATGATCATGTATAGGGTGTGTGTTAAATGACGGCTAGGGTAATTAAATGGTAAGTTGGGTTATTATATATGTATACAAATGTCTGAATGGGTCTGGTCCAAATTATATCACCTCATCAATCCCGCGGTATGAACAAAGCCGTTCCGGTTTACGTTCAGCCTTAGACACTTCGCGCCTCACCGTGCCAAAATATCATTATCAAGGTCTGAAATCCGCTTTTAACAGGAGTTTCTCACTCTCTGTACCCACACTTTGGAACTCGTTACCATCAGAACTTCGTTCTGCTACATCTGTTTTTAGTTTCAAGAAGGGTCTCAAAACCTACTTGTTCCCTCAATAGCCCTTCCGCATTGTTTTAGTTTGCTTTTTTCTCTTCGCTTCTTTTCATATTTGTTTACCATCATCACGGCGCCGTGATCTACGATGAAATGGCGCCCTATAAATGCCTTGTATGTATGTATGTATGTATCAAAATAAAACACTTTTATTTGGCAGTTTGCTACCTTGGGTTTCTCGCTACCGCGATCTTCAGGCAAACTAATTGTTTTCCTTCCATACAGCGAAGTCAGTGAGAAAAATATTCGCAGTACGCGCGCGCAAGGCATGCTGCGTATTCAATTCGCGTAACTGCTCGCGCATAAAACGCATGAAACGCAACTCACTGACATCGCTGAACAGATAAAGAAAACTACGTTTAACATGTTTAACATTATTTTTTTCTCCCATGTCGGCACTTAGAAACTATCTCGCTTCTCTTATTTATCAGATTGTCTTTGTTGTGGTTGAGAATTTCTATTTTCTCGTCGAGGCAGAGGTTACATTGTCCTGATCTCCTTCTTTTAGTGTTGGATTGTCTTACTATCTCCCAGTCTATTGATACATTTGTGGCTCTTCTTCTTTTTAGGCCCCAAACGTATTTTGAGAGTTCTGTTTCGTTTATATACCTTTCATGTTTGAAGGATTTCTTATGGTTTCCATACCTGTCTTTGAACGTACCACCTGTGAGGCATTTTGTGAAATCTTGGAATGTGGTCTGCAGAGGTCTTCTTAAAGCGTTAAGTATGGTTTATGTTAGAGTAAATACCTCTATAACGGATAAACAAAACTTATCCAAATATTTAGATTTATTTGTTCATATTCATCAACACACGCATACAAAAATATATTAGAGGACAAGTATCACATGACCTATTGACACGTGTTTATTATACTTACCATTCTAGATATTCATCTTGGTTCCTAGCTATGTGGTATTCCTTTCCATTATGTATCCAGCCATCCTTCTTATCGCCCACCTCAAGATAGCTGTCAGGGTAATACATTCGAAGGCGACGAGGAAACCCATTCCACGTAACTATTATAGAACAACAAAAAGTTAAAATAAACATTTTGTTTTGAATGTTTTTTATATCCAATGCAAAGGCTATCATTTTACCAAACATATTGCTGATTCATTTTGATCAATTAATAAGAACTTTATTTCAAGTCTAAGTACGGGCAAACTTCGATTTTAGTTTTTAGAGGTGTCTTATAGTATGCCCTGCCATAACGCATATCAGCAATGGAGCCGTTTAACATTTGCAACGGCGGATATTCAATCAAAATGGCAGGGTTATTAATTTGGGAAGGTCATGCATTGCACATATTTTAACATTTTAACATTTTATTGTGTTAACAGTCAGTGCCTATAACAGCGTACTACATGGTGATTCATAATCATGGGTCTTCAGATCATAGCGTACTACATAGTGATTCATAATCATGGGTCTTCAGATCACAGCGTACTACATGGTGATTCATAATCATGGGTCTTCAGATCATAGCGTACTACATGGTGATTCATAATCATGGGTCTTCAGATCATAGCGTACTACATGGTGATTCATAATCATGGGTCTTCAGATCATAGCGTACTACATGGTGATTCATAATCATGGGTCTTCAGATCATAGCGTACTACATGGTGATTCATAATCATGGGTCTTCAGATCACAGCGTACTACATGGTGATTCATAATCATGGGTCTTCAGATCATAGCGTACTACATGGTGATTCATAATCATGGGTCTTCAGATCACAGCGTACTACATGGTGATTCATAATCATGGGTCTTCAGATCATAGCGTACTACATGGTGATTCATAATCATGGGTCTTCAGATCACAGCGTACTACATGGTGATTCATAATCATGGGTCTTCAGATCATAGCGTACTACATGGTGATTCATAATCATGGGTCTTCAGATCATAGCGTACTACATGGTGATTCATAATCATGGGTCTTCAGATCATAGCGTACTACATGGTGATTCATAATCATGGGTCTTCAGATCATAGCGTACTACATGGTGATTCATAATCATGGGTCTTCAGATCATAGCGTACTACATAGTGATTCATAATCATGGGTCTTCAGATCATAGCGTACCACATGGTGATTCATAATCATGGTTCTTCAGATCAATTTTGAGCCATTTTCGAAATATGTTTTCCTCTCGTTGGGATGTGAATGGCGCGCATATTCTTATAAGGAACGTAGTAATTGTTTTATTGGGATATTCCCCCGAAATGTCGATGAGATTTACAACCGAAGTAATTAATCAATGCATTGATAATCCAAATCATCATTTGAGAAGGTATTAAACAAATATTGAGTATTTGGCAGAGCCTTAAACAAGTCAGACAATCAAATCTTACAACTTACTCATTGTTTCTTCATTGTCGCTTGTTGGTTTTCTTTCCGGATTGTAAAATTGACTGTTTCCCTTGCCAACAATTTTCTCCTCTTTCTTGACGACCTCATCTATGGAATCTCTTATGTAATTACTCCATGCCAGGTAATGTTCTTCGTTGCGAAAATCTTTCAATCCAAAGGGAGTTGGGAAGAATGGACCTATGAGGAAATGATATATAGTGGAAACGAATTATCAATTGTTCTGTTGCGTATGACATTCGCTCAAAATGAAGAGTTCAAAATCCAATATGACTGAATTAGATCTTATCAAATAAAGGTCACTGTTACAAATACTAGCAAAATATAATATTATGTGTTGCTTTTTATCAATTGAAAGGTATTTCTTTAAATATTCAAAAGTGTGATGTACTAGGTACCAAGGCGAAGCATGGACCATTACTACAAAGTAACCACACATATCAAATACCCAATTGTATGGTGACCGCCCCAAAATAAGTCAAAAGATTCAGAAGAGACGAATAAAGTGCTGTAACATGTGACACAATAGGTAACCTGAGAAACCTGATGGAAAAGAACTTGGAATTTCAGCAACCTTTATACATATGCTTTATTGATTACTCTTATAGGCATTTGACTGCGTTCAACATTTGAAGCTATGATTGGTAATGCAAGAAATGGGGTTTTCTCCTCACATCCATGACATCCATGAGCTGATTATATCCCTCTACAAAGATCAAGAGGCTACAGTAAGTACAGATAATGGCGACTGTGAGTGGTTCTCTATTGAACATGGTGGTGGTCAAGGATGTATCCTGTCAACTTAGGGGAGACGTCAAAACTCGACCGCCCGTTGACCGCCGGTTACGGGCGGTTCCGCCCGGTTCTTTCAGGTCAAATGTTTTACTGGTATATGAATATTCGCGCATGCAACACTGAACAACCGCCGGTTGACTTAATGCTGTAATCTGACCAATTTACACTATCAATCTGTTACTTTGCGGTCATAATAGCTCTCTCTATAATCGTTCTATAAAAAAACACATTCATAGACTTTCGGTATTGATTTTAAAAAGTTAATTGAGCTATAAACAGATTGAAAAAGCCAACCCCAGCGAAAATCAATAGCTGTATTGTACTGGTTGTCAACTGAGACTTTTAAGTCTTAAAAGAGCCCATTACTTCAAGATGTTATTGCTCACGCGTGTGACGAGGCACTATATCAACCGGTCGTGTTCACCAGAGTGTTACTATTTGACCTCATTATGTGTGTATATTATAACAGACGACACGTTTTGTGAGAACCGGGCGGAACCGGCCGTAACCGGCGGTTGCCGGTTGGTCGAGTTTTGACGTGATCCCTTACCTATTCAACATGCAGATTACATCATGAGGCAAGCTTTTGATGGAGTTGAAGGTCAAGTTTCAGTATGAGGTCACACCATAACCAATATCCGATATGCTGACGACACCACCCTGATAGCGAGAACTGAAGCTGAACTTCAAGATCTAATACACAGAGTGAAAGCAGCAAGTGACAAGTATGGACTTTTCCTAAATGTTAAGAAGACCAAAATCATGATTTGCGGAGGAAACAGCAACAAACAAGTGAAGGTCGATAACGACAGTAGATTGTGTTGACACATTCAATTTCCTCAGATCACTCATTCTTAAAGATGGTGGAAGCTCTGGAGAGATTAAAAGACGTTTCGCAATAGCTAAAATAACAGCAAATGCCCTATCACCATTTGGAAGGATAGAGGAATCACAAAGGCCACAAAAATATATATTATGAAGACATTAATCTTTCCGGTTGTAACATATGAAGCTGAAACATGGTCAGTCGGAATAGCGGATTCAAAGAAAATATCAGCTTTTGAAATATCATGGAAAGAGCACAAGACCAACACATTTGTCCGAAGCCAGATTGGGAACCAAACTTCTTTGTATACAAAGATCATGCGCAACAAACTACAATACTTTGGACGTATCGCTAGACGAGAGGGTGACAATCTAGAAAAGGTGATAATACAAGAAGACGTAAAGTGTCAGACCAAAAGCTCCGTTGGACTGACGGCATTAAAGAAAACTGGGTTATCTCTTATCTTTGCGCATCGCATGTCACAATTAGACAACGGTGGCGTTCCATCATCAATAGGGTCACACATAATCAGTAATGATCCATTAGAACAAGTACGATGAGCATGTGAAGAGGCTGAGGTGCGTCATTTGTGGCAGGACTGGGGTACAATCATATACGAGTCATCCGTAGCGTGAAGTGCCGATATGTGGTGCGTTGCGGGTATCATCAGGGCCTTCTCGGTTCCAACTGCGTTATAAAGATCATACGTTGAGGGATGTATGCACGTTTGCATGAACTCATCATGCTCATCCAAAAAGATATAGGCCTACTCTTGCCTACTCGTGCACGTTTGAGCAAATCCTGTCGCCTTTCTCAATGTTCACAATCAAATGTGATTGTTGTGAGTTATTTACTGTCAGCAAAGTTTTAAATCAACCGAACTTGACATGAAATCAAAATACTTTTGCTGTTTGGTTGAAATTCCCTGTGCACTCGTATTCCAAATAAACTTAGTAGCAAAACAAACGTTTCGTGATCAGGCAGGGAAAATGAGATGCTTTACCAACTTAACTATCTCCTCAAACGACGTCATGCTTAATACTAACCCTATACGTTTATTAGCAGTACAAATATGTAATAATTACTACAAAAACTCGTCATTAGTAAACCGATCATTACCTGCCATGGTCTAATAGATGATCTTGTCTGTAGTCTCAGAATGGAAAGTGCTAAGCCCGGTCACAACAGTGCAGACTGCATCGACATAAAAAACATATACAGACCGTTTAAATATATGCTTTATCCAAGTGTAATACGGGTCATACGTCATATGTAGCGTGACATCAGACTACGTTCGTCAAGTGTTTTTTTGTTAGGGATCAGTAACCAACTGCCACATAATTGTTCGTAAAACTATTCAAGAATACAGCAGACAACCTTTACATACCTGTCCCGACTTAAATGGCCGACTGTATAATCTCATGATGATTTGCTTTCATTAAAAGTCAAGTTTACATATTTATATGTAACCTTCGAGAAAAACGACGCCAGCTTCAATTGAAAATAACTCATCTGTTGTATTGTTCTGTATGGCATAGCGCATACAATGTGATTGATGATTCAGCGTTTCAGTAGAAAACATGGCTTCCAACACGTAAGTATGCTCATTTTGTTCATAGGTCTGCTGTTTATTATAATCATACAATATAAAGTGCTCAAAAAAAAAGTAATACACTTTGTTTAGATCCTTTAAAGTAACTTTCGCTTACTTTTACCAAACAGGCTAGATAGACATTTGGATGAATCTTGTTGGCATATTTTGATACCAAACATATAAACACCTAACAGCAAAGACAAACCTTGATTAGCACGATTTAAAGAAAATTAGTCACCTTTCAAAAGTCACATTTACAATACATGCAAATATCTCTCCGAAGGTGACGAACTGGTCATACACCTGTTCACTTGATGAGAGACTGCACATTACATGGATAAATTGTAACCTTGTCAAATTCCCAAGAGAACTGGATGTAACCCAGAGTGGTAGCTCGACTTTAGAATGACCTTTGACCTCGATTTAGGGTTAAAGGTCACGTGTGTTTCAATGGAATGGGACGTCAAAATCTTCGAGTTTGGAGTTTCATTTTCGAATTTCGAGTTTCGAGTTGCGAGTATCGAGTTTTGAGTTTATAATTAGGAGTTTCGAGTATCGAATTTCGAGTATCAAGTTTCGATTTTATAATTTCGAGTATCGAGTTTCAAGTTTCGAGTTTCGAGTTTCGAGTTTCGAGTATCGAGTTTCGAGTTTCGAGTTTCGAGTTTATTATTTTGAGTTTCGAGTATCAAGTTTACAATTTCGAGTTTCGTGTTTCGGGTATCGAGTTTCGAGTTTCGAGTTTTAGAAAATGGGGTCTTACCCTCGTCCCACTGATCCTTTTTGGTAGCACGGTGTAACTAGAGGTCTTCTCTTTCCACATACACAAATGATGATTGGATTATTTCGTGTTTTTTCTCACAAATAAATACTTACCTTTTTATTTTAATGTTTCCTTTATTTCACGAGCAAAAATAAATCCAACCCAACCATTCTTGGTTCAGTTTTTTTCTTCCTCCAATCATTGTGATTTGAATCATAGATCTATGCTTGAATCCAGAAGAGCTGATTTGGGCAATAATTAAGGAATATGTGACGAAAAATAACAAAGCCTTCAACATCACATCTGTCCATCAATTATTTGATGAGGCCTTGACAAAAGTAACAGAAACAAACTGGCAAAATGCTGTCCGACATGTCCTTGATATTGAACAATCTTATTGGTTGAGAGACAACATTTCTGACATTGATCCTATAGTGATCACGTTCTCAGACACAGATCTTTTCACTGACTCCTCTGATTCCAGTTCAGAAGAACATTGAAGTTCAAATGTAAGTTTGGCTGATGCCACTGATACCATCAGAATCAATTCGTGTCATTAAGGAAAATGTTCAGTTCAGCACAATCAAGAATGCCCGATGACCAGTATGTAAGCATGGACTTATCAGACAAGTCCATGCTGTAAGCAGTGGTAAGAAACTAAAAACCCGGGGTCATTTTTGGTGTTCGTAATCAAATGGAGAATAATAAAAAGTGAAACTTGATTATCTACTAAATAATGAATAAGTCAAATAACAAACATAACACTTTTCTTTTTAAAACTGTAACTCGATTATGGTTGATATATTTTTTAATTGTGGTGACCGCTTCAAAAAGGGATAATATATTTCAAGCTGTTGGATTAAAGTAGGTTGTTGTAAACAGCCAGTATGCAACCACACGAAAAGCCTTTCCTTTTCTAACCCAGCAAAGCGACCCGGAAGTATTCACCCGTAACGATACTGCTTCGCAGTCATAGTTGACCTCGTAATAGCACGATGTAAATGAGCTCTTTTCATGATTATAATCACACATTTCAAACACATTTGCCATGAAATTGTAAAATAAAATGGCATATTATGCGAATAATATTATCTAATATTAGCTGTGACTTCATGACATGTTGCATTTTCGGTGCAAATTATTGTCATCACACACAGCCGAATTCGAGAAAAACTTGACGAAACTAAAGCCAAATTAACAGTAAATATTCCCTTTTTGAAGAATTAGGCACCAATTGTATTGATGGTATCATAATATTCATAGTCTTTTGTAACTAGAAACATGCTTAAAATATTATGAAATTATTTAGTCCAGTCAAGTGAATAGTTAATAAAATGGGTGTCCGAATCTGGCTCGAGCTATATTCATTTCGTACCGTCGTTGGGTTGTTGATGAAGTGTTTAAATCTCATGAATAGAATTAGTTTCGCTTGATAGCTCAGATGGTAGAGCGTTAGACTGAAGAGCGACAGGTCCGGGGTTCGAAATTGGTCCTTCTGCTCTGCACAATTTGATATGATTTTTTTTGACTCGTCAAAATCATTTTTCACAATTTCATCACACAAAATGCATAAATTCGGACGTTTTCATTGCAAAAACGGTATTTTTTCCCAAAATTTCTAATGAATTCAAACGCGGGCATGAAAATGAAGCGCGGGCGGGTTATAGGAAACTAAAAATCAAGTTGGCGAGGCCTAACGGGGGATCGTAAGTTTCGTTTTCTGACCGAAAATCGGTGAAAATCAAACTCGGTTTTTCTTATCAAAAAAGAAGTCGGGCATCAATGTTTTTGATATGAAATTAAAGCTTAAGATTCCGTTAGTACGGAAATTGCTCTTAAAACATCGTACGAATTTTAGTCCAGTCAAGTGAATAGTTACAAGAAGCAAAGTCACGAAAGTTGTTAAATTCTAAAATTAGCGATAAAATCACTGTTTGTGGACCAAATATGTCAGATTTGGCATCATATTATAGAGAAAATTACGAACAATCCACCTACTTCGCCATCATGGCTGCCAGCTAACCCTACCTCAATTAATTCAGGGAAAACAAACTTCTCGTAAGATTTTAGCGCAAGGTTGACATCCTGAAATCGATCTTTGCGCGGGTTAGAAATCGGCAAGGTCACGCATTGAAAGCGGCCTGTTGCGTACTGACTGTAAAGCTACATGATCAGCCCTATTCATACATCCACGCTATAGTGAATTCATCGAAGAGCGGTCTTTGGTGCTCGGATGGGCAGGGGAGATGAGCAAAAATAAGATGTGCTGTCTTCTGGCGTATATTTGCTAGTTGTCGAAGGATCCCATTTGATTCCAACCTCCGGTCGAACCTCATCTATAATGTGAATTGAAACAATTAAGCTGCCTTATGCAAAACACACACAATAGTGTAGGATGTTATGTAATTTTGCATTTTTTTTTGCTAAGGATGGTTTTTTTGGTTTTATTGGCTAAAGTAGACCCTCAGGTATCAGAAATCCATTGGTAGCATTTTTTTCCATTTGCCGATTGGCCGCCATCTTGGATTTTAAAATGGCCGCCATTTCCAATATAATTTACGCTATAACTTTTGTTCTGAGCAACATATGAAGTCAAACTTGGTGGCAAACCACATGTGTTTAATACAAGGGAGTTCACAAGTGCTCTAGCTATGTTCCTATGTCTAGCATACATGCATGGCCGCCATCTTGGATTACAAAATGGCCGCCATTTACCAAAAATATATTTTGCCATCTAACTTTTGTTCTAAGCAACATATAAAGTTGATTTTGGCGGCAAAATCCATGTTTTCAAGAGTTGAGAGTGTATAATAGCTGATCTGTTGTTATATTAATTGGCTAATAGTAGTAATTATTAGGGTAATTATTAGGGTGGTTTAAAACTGGCTGTAAGTAGCGCAACTCCAACCTTCTGCTCTACCACAAATTCTTCCTTTCCTCTATCTCCCATCTTGCTCCTTACTCTGCATGCCTCGAGGCCTCTCCTATGCACCTTTTTCCATACTTTGCTTTACTATAGGTTGTAGATACAGGAGGCAATTCCATCAGCCCTCCTGTTCCTAATCGCTTCTCTTGCAGTTACCCATCTCAACGCCCTCGAAGACTAAGATGCATTGCAATGTAGTGCATGTTAGTCGTGTGCCACCTGGATGGCCAAACCTTGCGGTTAGTGCTAACTGACGGAGCTCTGGGGGGCTATGGTTGGTAGTTCTAGGACTATTGGAGTAGTCTGGAGGACTATTGATCATTGCTTTTTAGGTTTCACTTGAAATCACTGAGACCCGGGTAGAATATACTCATTAGCCTTGGCTGGCAAGTATTCTAGAAGAAGGACAACTTTGATCACAAACCATGCTGCAGGAGTTGCGACCGCAGTGATTACAGCAATTGAAAAACCATGATGGCAAACCAAATCAACACTAGGGTAGTCCCTAAAATAACGTCTCCTGGAGAAAACTCGGATTTTCCTAAATCAACTGATGACCGAAAGGGAGGAGTAAGCTTGACGGCAGAGCGCGCAATAGGAGACCACTTGCAACATGCAAGACCAATATTACAATATCTACCATGAATGTGAGAACTATCAGAGAGAGTCGATGCAGGGAGGAGCTTGTAACCAATCTAATTAAATGTAAAATTGACATGATCGGGCTACAGGAACACCGCAGCAACAAGAAATAAAGCAGGTGCAGTTGTAGGTGGAGTCGGGATACTACTCAATAACAGAGCACTCAGATCATTAGCAAGTATCAAGCCACATTCTGATCATACACTCATAGTCAACTTCCATGGTAACCCAGCAACAACTGTAGTGGTGACCTACAAATGTGGCGGATGAAGACATCGTAGGAGATCATTACAACAGTCCCCTAAAGGGGAAAATAGACTCCATTCCAGCACACAACATCTTGCTTGTTGTTGGCGACTTCAATGCTAGGCTTGGAAAGGATGACGCCAAATTCACTTACCATGCTGACACAAATAGAAATGGAGAGTACCTAGCAGACTTGGCTAAAGAGAAAGATCTTATAATCGCAAATACTTACTTCCGCAAGAAAAAAGGCAAGTTGTGGACATATGTCAGCCCAAGCGGCAACAAACTACAGCTGGACTACATCCTTGTCAGGCGGAAATGGCAAAACAGTGTTCTAAATTCTGAAGCATATAACACCTTTGCTAGTGTCGGATCTGACCATAGAATCGTCTCTGCTCGTATCCGATTATGTCTCAGAAAGAGTAAAATCATCAAACGTAAAAAGCAATACGCGACTGGAAGCTACTTACAACTGATAATGATCTACAAGCCAAATATAGCATAGAGGTGCATAATAGGTTTCAACCCCTCCAGGATGAAGTAGAAACTGCATCTGAGAAATATTCCAGATTCAAGATGCTGCAGAGGAAGTGATTCCTGTGAGGAAAAAAGAGAAAATAACCTACTTCTCAAATGACGCCCAGGTATTAAGGGCGAGATCACAAATTGAAGAAGCGAATGCAAAATATCAACTAGACACTAATGACGAGGAAAATTGGAGAAATTATAAGGAGGCTAAGAAGAGCCTAGGGGAGGCTTATGATCATGTGAAAGAGTAAGATCTTACCAATAAGCATAGAGAGGTAGAAAATGCCCACATAAACTGCAAGCATGGTAAGAGTTGGAAACTGATCAACAAAATATCAGAAAGATTGACTACAAGAAAAGGACAAATCAAAGGATCCACGCAAAAGGAGAGACTAGATAATTGGTATACTCATTTCAAAAATCTACTTGGGAGCCCACCGCACATAAGTAATGAAGATGAGGAAATTGCCCCAGTACTATCAAATCTCAGCATAAAAGAAGGACCCTTTGACTTGGAGGAATATGTGAGGGCTAAGAAGGCACTTGTAGAGGGGAAAAGCAGTGGGGAAGATGGTATGCTCAAAAGATGTGATTTGGATAATATAATACTGGACTTCTGCAACGATGCCTTGATGAACGGGGAAAAGCCAGACCTATGGTCTATTCTCAACATAGCCTAATACCAATACCAAAATCAGGTGATCTCAGTTTGGGAGGCAACTACCGTGGAATAAGTCCGAGCTCAATTGTTGCCGAGCTATACAACAAGATGATACTCAACAGAATCAGACCGGAGCTTGACATCCACTTGAGAGCTAATCAAAATGGCTTTCGAGCTGGACGTACCACGGTTGGCCACATTCTTGCCCTCCGAAGAATTATTGAGGGAATTAGATCAAACAACCTGCCAGCCATCATAACCTTTATAGACTTCAAAAGACTTCACCCCAAAGCTTAGTAAACAGCTGGACGGATGTTACACTAGAATGCTTAGAGCTGTGTTCAACATCAACTGGAGACAGCATGGGACAAATAAGGACCTGTACGCGGATATGCCCAAAGTCTCGGACAAGATCAGGGAGCGTAGATCAAGATTTGCAGGACATTGCTTCAGAGGGTCCAATGAGCTGGTCTCCAAAATCATACATTGGGTACCAAAGCATGGAGTTAGAAAGCGTGGTAGACCAGCCCTAACCTACATTGACTTACTAAAGCGTGACACAGGATTGCAGGTAGAAGAAATCAAGACAGCTATGTTGGATAGGTTGATTTGGAGAGGCATCGTGGTTCGGGAATATCACCCGCCATAAGTCAAAGTAAGTAAGTCAAGTAAATAATGCACATAGGCTAATTTATAGGCCAAATAGGCCTCTAATATTATTAACCATTTTTTTCCTTTCCTAGTTTTTGTTTCGTTTTATTTGTTTGTTTGGTTTTGCCTTTGATACATGCAATTGAACAAAACAGTAATTACCCCCTATCTATTATAATATAATAATACCCCCTATAATATAGAGGGGTAGCTGCTGTGGATACAAAAGCATACATTTGATTGCTCCTGGTATGTCTTCTTGTAATAAGTCTAATGCAATGTGATCAACCTAATGTATCACCAGTGGGGTACTACCGGACAATAAATACTAAGTATATGTTACTGCTAACAATTGAAATTTGTATTGAATTTACAGCTTAATTTATATATAGCAACCATTCATGTCAAATTAATGGATAACAGATAGAACTGTACACTTAATTGTCAGTAAGTAACTCTTGAAAACATGAGCTTTGCCACAAAAATCAACTTCATATGTTGCTCAGAACAAAAGTTATAGGGTAAAATCCTTTTTTTTTGTAAATGACGGCCATTTTGAAACCCAAGATGGCGGCCATGCATGTATGTAAGACATCAGAACATAGATACAGTATTTTTGAACTCCCAGGTATTGAAAACATGATTTGCCACCAATTTTGACTTCATAGGTTGCTCAGAACAAAAGTTACATGACAATTTCCATTGGAAATGGCGGCCATTTTGAAATCCAAGATGGCGGCCATTCCGTGGATGGAAAAAAATGCTACCAATGGATTTCTGATAGGTGAGGGTATACTCTATCCAATGACACCAAAAAAAGCATCCTTAGCAAAAAAAAATGCACTAGTTTGAAATCCTACATAACAGCCTACACTACAACACTGTTCCAATGCATATTATTCTCGTCACACGCATGCACATAGCAGCTACGTCTAGTGTACCATTCAAAGAGAGACAAATATCGAACCATTTGCGCATTATCTGAAATCAAAAGGCTTTGAAATCGTCACCTGGGATTTCGGCCTATGAATAGAATCACAAAGCTGAAAAGATCGAAAGTGATTGACTTTAATTTAGCATACTCGTCACCTGGTCAGAAGTCACAAACTGGTCCAAAAAAAAAGTTTCACTTCTAATAATGTTGAGAAATGCACCAATTCTGACAAACAGGACAAAACTTAAGTTTTACATACTTAATGACCCACAAACTATATATTATTGGAAAGCTTAAGATTCAAGGTTTTTTATTTTTGCAAAAAAGAATCAAATTATACAGGGTGTGTACAATTTTTACAGGGTGGAACATAAAAAATTTGATCGTTTTTGCTCCTCACAAAATAGTTTGATAGTTTGTACAATTAGGGTTTAGCTGAAAATAGTCACCAAAATCAGAACAACCGCAGAAGGTGCTACCAAATTTGCTAAGAATCATTTGCCCAAAATGTACACAGGAAAAGTACAGGGTGTCTAAAATTATGATGAAATAATGCATAAAATGAATGTTTGTATATAATATTCTATGAAATTTAGTTAGCATGGACCATTTAATTTAAAAGAAAAATGATTATCAAAATGAACTACATGAATATCGTTAAAGTTCCTTTTATTTTGAATACAGGGTGGTCCAAAATAGGTCTAAATAGCAAATTTTTCATAAATCTATGAACAATTCTGTGAAGAAACACTTCTGGCTTTTTTAGTTAAATGTTTTACTACCCAGGGTAGAAAAGGACTGAAGAGTCACACAAATGAAATAGAGAGACTGCGATTTGGCCATTGTTTAATCAATAAAATGAATAAAACTGTGTATTTTTTACATTAAAACACTCCCTGAATTGAACATCATATTATAGTAGAGAATGTCTAGATAACAATTCAATATTAGTATTCATAGTAGCAGGCACATGTTATTAACACATATGAGAAGTTTGAAAACTTTCCTATGTATACTTTTAAAATGGCATCAATTTCAAAAGTTCTAGTTTTCCGCTATTTTGTGTACAAACCTATGGGCTCCTCATCCACCGGCTCCTCATCCACCGCTCCCACCCTTGACTCACTCGACGTTTAGATTGATAACTTCACTGTTGCTAAACATGTGGCTTTAATTCTTTTTTTATTCGGTAGCTGGATAAATTGTCTTTAATATGATACCAAAAATGTTATGTTTTTTTGACAACTTCTATTTAAAATAGAGACACGTATCACGATTTTAAGGATTTTTTGAAACGATCCCACCTTATTGATATACCTATTAGTGACCTGTGACCACCTGTGATTTCGGCATATGAATATGGCCATGTGGTCAGAAGTCACAAACTGGTCCACAAAAATGTTTCACTTCTAATAATGTTGAGGAATGCACCAAATCTGATTAAACGGGACAAAACTTAAGTTTTACATACTTAATGACCCACAAACTATATATCGTTGGAAAACTTGATTCAAGGTTTTTAATTTTTGCAAAAAAGAATCAAATTATACAGGGTGTGTAAAATTTGTATAGGGTGGAACATAAAAAAGTTGATCGTTTTTGCTCCTCACAAAATATTTTGATAGTTTGTACAATTAGGGTTTAGCTGAAGATAGTCACCAAAATCAGAACAACCGCAGAAGGTGCTACCAAATTTGCTAAGAATCACTTGCCAAAATGTTCACAGGAAAAGTACAGGGTGTCTAAAATTATGATGAAATAATGCATAAAATGAAGGTTTGTATATAATATTCTATGAAATTAAGTTAGCATGGACTATTTAATTTAAAAGAAAATAGTTATCAAAATGAACTACACGAATATCGTTAAAGTTCCTTTTATTTTAAATACAGGGTGGTCCAAAATAGGTCTAAATAGCAAAATTTTCATAAATCTATGAACAATTCTATGAAGAAACACTTCTGGCTTTTTTAGTTAAATGTTTTACTACCCAGGGTAGAAAAGGACTGAAGAGTCACACAAATGAAATAGAGAGACTGCGATTTGGCCATTGTTTAATCAATAAAATGAATAAAACTGTGTGTTTTTTACATTAAAACACTCCCTGAATTGAACATCATATTCTAGTAGAGAATGTCTAGATAACAATTCAATATTATTATTCATAGTAGCAGGCACGTGTTATTAACACATATGAGAAGTTTGAAAACTTTCCTATGTATAATTTTAAAATGGCATCAATTTCAAAAGTTCTAGTTGTCCACTATTTTGTGTAGAAACATATGGGCGCCTCATCCACCGGCTCCTCATCCACCGGTCCCACCCTTGACTCACTCGACGTTTAGATTGATAACTTCACTGTTGCTAAACATGTGGCTTTAATTTTTTTTTATTCGGTAGCTGGATAAATTGTCTTTAATATAATACCAAAATGTTATGTTTTTTGACAACTTCTATTTAAAATAGAGACACGTATGACGATTTTAACGGTTTTTGAAACGATCCCACCTCATTTGATATACCTATTAGTGACCTGTGACCATGTGTTTTGAACTCACCACCCAAAAAGGGTGGTGGCGTTGCATTCTTGGTGACGAATCATCCATCTCTCTCTATTAACTCAACAACTAAATGTGGTATAGCTATCATGGTTGAGGTCTCATGTGAAAGCCTATTTATCTAGCAACATTGTGTTAATAAATCAGGTATTTCTATAAATGTTTGGCTGAGATACACTGTAAAAAGCGTGTTTAGGAATTAAACATTTTTAAACATTCTAAACATGTCAAAATCCTAAACACTGGTGTTTTAGTGTTTAATTCCAAAACATAAAGTATTTAAATGCTTAACGCTGGCATCTCAAAACACTTCGCAAGTTTGTAGTTGGCGCTGATTGGTTCTTTGCCGTGTGACGTAGTTTCCTCAGATCGCGTCCTTCATACTGAGCCGCCATCTTTCTCGCTGAATCTTGACTTGAGAGCGAGTCATTCAGAGGCAATAAACAAATTAATCATGCATTTGTAAAACAACAATGTTTCAGGTAATACAATCGTCTTGTTTATATTCTCGGACTATTAGATGATGTAGATTAAGAAAGATTGAAAAATAAACCACCAGAAATTTCAGAAACAGCCAAATATCCGTACGAATATTCGGCCATACAAATGATACGTGCATAAAAAGTACTGCGCTGGCATGCTGGTAATGTGCATGTGTGGTGTGGGTATTGTCGTGCACGCGACAGACTAATACTTAAAACGAGAAGTGCATACGCTTTTATTTCCCAGTACAAACTGTTCTATGAAGTAAACTGCGCCAATAAAGTATCGAAACACTTTCAAATGGTCAGATTTATCGGAACCTGAATTAGTATGCAAATAAATAATTAAATAATTCGATTCACAGTTATCTTCTGCGCATTTTGACACCTCTTTTGTTGCGCTAGGATGTTGTTTGGCGGATTTAAGGGCACTTGAGTGGCTTAAAGTCGAATTCTAAAGTTGCAAAAGCTCCTATTCACCCCAATTCCAGAAAGGAACTCGCACAAAGCATCATCACACACAGACAAAATTAAGACAAAAGACACCAATTTGTTCTGTTTACTTAACCATGACAATTAATGATTGATTAATTATTGATTTATGCCTCCCATCTCTGACCCTTTTGTTTTGTTATTGAAAATTAATGCTGATATTCATTGCAATCGATTTATCCAACACGCGACATACACATCATTTTAAAAAGGCGGGGAAAAATAATGATGATCTTATTCGTTGCTGGAATAGGGGCTTTTGCAACTTTAGAATTCGACTTTAAGCCACTCAAGTGCCCATAAATCCGCCAAAGAACATCATAGCGCAACAAAAGAGGTGTCAAAATGCGCAGAAGATAACTGTGAATCGAATTATTTAATTATTTGTTTGCATACTAATTCAGGTTCTGATAAATCTGACCATTTGTAAGTGTTTCGATACATTATTGGCGCAGTTTATGAGTAACCTATGGTTATGATCTGAGAATATAAAAAAGACGATTTTATTACCTGAAACGTTGTTAATTTAACAGCTGCATGATTAATTTGTTCATTGTCTTCGAGTGAATGACCGCTCTCAGACTAATACTTAAAACAAGAAGTGCATACGCTTTTATTTCCCAGTACAAACTGTTCTATGAAGTATGAGTAACCTATGGGTGTTGCATGATCCGAGAATATAAAAAAGACGATTTTATTACCTGAAACGTTGTTAATTTAACAGCTGCATGATTAATTTGTTCATTGCCTCCGAGTGAATGACCGCTCTCAAGTCAAGAAATTTAAATGTTTAATGGCTAAACACCCAAGTGTCGAAAGGCTAAACACCAAGTGGCTAATGGTTAAATGCCAAGTGTTTAATTGCTAAATACCAAGTGTTTAATTCCTAAATGCCAAGTGTTTAATTGCTAAACACCAAGTGTTTAATTGCTAAATGCCAAGTGTCAAATTGCTAATCATATCATGCGTTTAGAAATTAAACGTGTTTACAAACGTGGTGCAAGGTAGTGTTTAGATAAGTGTTTAGAGTCTAAACACCGTTTTTGCAGTGTATGATTGATTATGTTGTGAAAGTTAGGGGTGGTGGCGGTGGCGGCGGCGGCGGCGGCGGTGGCGGCGGTGGCGGCGGCGCTGTGTACAATCTCTATGGGGAATATAGAAAATGTTCCCAATTCTACGTTCAATTTATTATACTTTCTCATCCCTGTATGGTACAAACATGATTTTGCTCTCATTTTATAAATTATTTTATATTCTATAAGATTCTGTTTCAACAAATGTGACAACTATTGTGCAACACTTGTAATCATGAATCGATTGCATTGTCCTTGGCTTTTTCCCTATTCGCTACACAGTGAACTTTCCCTAATTTTAGGCTAATTCATCGGTTTTACATACATGACTATAACAAAAGAAATATTTAACCGATGATAGCAAAATTATACATTTTTGGAAAGCTCTCAAATAGGGGAATTCAAAAATGCCGTTTAAATCAGATAGGGTGCATACCCCCAAAATATACTCGTAAACTCTAATAAATAGGAAATTTAAATTGCATGAGGAACTTAAATATGCACAGTAAAGTTATGATTGGGATAGGTATAAAAATATTATTGAGCTTAATTTGAAATATGAAAAAAATCGATATTTTCTGAACATTCTTAATCACAACATGTTACCATTAGGTCTTATCTAAATTCTAATAGCATATTTGGATTTCTTGTGAGATTACCGTTCAGAAAATATATACTTTTTATGGGGTAGAACAAATAGTTATTGCGATATGCTAATTCGAATCTCAGATGGTGTAAAATGTAAAAATCTGGACGTGCAACGGTAAGGGTGGCGAGTTCAAAACACACGGCCATATAGAATCACAAAGCTGAAAAAGATCGAAAGTAATGGACTTTTAACATTTAGCATAATGTAGGAGGCCACATTTAATTTTTATTTGCTATCTTGTAATGTTTCCAACAGTAAATAAGGTTTATTTTTCAGGTTGGCCGGGCCTAATAGTAAGATAAAATGGTTGAAAAAAATGATATTAAACTCCGTATCCCTATTATATGTTCTCTCTGCATGTCCGAATCAATCCGATTTCCTTGTTAAGTATAGAAAGAAACAAATACGCTTACAATGATATGGTATCAATATTGAAAGGTACGATTTTTACTGATTTTCAAACAAATATTATTACATGTACCTGTTCATAGAGGCTTGTAGTACAGTAGAGCTTAAAATGGCACCAAATAAGACCATAACCGATGAGATGCAGCCAGTGCTTGCCAAATTGAAACCCTTTTTTGAAATGGAGAAATTGGGAAGGGAAAGCTACCTGTCTTTGCAACGTCAATTAAACTGACTCTCATGGCACAACTTGGGTTATGAGTATAAAAGTAGGTGGGTAACATCATTATTTTTTATTATGGCCGTTTTTCACTCTACTGATTCCATCGATATTTTTGTCAGAAAATAGCCTCCTCTCCCAGTCAATGGAACGGCTGAGTCACGTGGTTGGAAGATCGGTCTCAGATGGATAGACTATAGCATGAATAGCATTTGATTATGGAGCGCAAATAATAAAATCTATAACAGTACCGCTGCTACATCATTGGTCAAAATGGGTTCCTCAACGCCCAGTGGACGAGGTCCAAAACCAAGTCCGATTCGCCAGAGTTTATGAATCTACTATAGGACCCCATTTAAAAAAAATCTTATTGAAATTCTTAACTCGAAAAAACAAGTCAACATTTCGAGTTAAGGTGTAGTTTAGTACTGGGGCATGCTGTGATTTGTTTATTGATTACATGATGTGCTTTTTGATTACAAAAGACTGGGTTTTTAAAAATAACAAAAATGGCCCATTCTAAGGACTCCACTCGAAAATCAGGTCAAAATATCAAGTTAAAGGTGTTTGTTCCGATCACCTTTTTTTTGCTATGATTCTTTTTTTCACATATATTTTGATATCAGAAGAATCCCCATATTTTTCACATTATGTCTGTAAAATCTTATGAGCCAGAAATGTTCCATTTAGAAATTATAGGCTAAAATGTGGTGAATTATTGCCAAAGGTGGTTGACCACCAGACAGTCTGTGTACTATTCAATGGGCAAATATCATGTGACCTTGAGCTTCTAAAATATGAACCATTGGAGTTATGCAACTCAAACTTTGGAATGTAACAATTTTAAGGATGACCTTTAAAGTAAATTAGAAAACATCAAGTTGAAAATCGGGCCAGCAATCAGAACGTCTACCTTTAGCTTAGTACAAGGGGAATTTTGGGAATTTATTTTGATAAATATAGTCTGCGTCTCTGTTTGGATTTTATTCGGTGGGTCCGGGTGGGACGAGGTTCTAAACTCGAAACTTAATAAATTATAAATTTATAAACGTGAAACTCGAAATTCTAAACTCGAAACTTGAATTTATAAACGTGAAACTCGATACTCGAATCTCGAAACTCGAAAATGAATTCTAAACTCGAGACTCGAAACTCGAAACTCGAGACTCGGAATACGAGACTCGAAACACGAGACTCGAAACTCGAGACTAGAAACTCGAGACTCGAAACTCGAAATTCTAAACTCGAAACGTGAAACTCGAAACTCGGTACTCGAAACTCGAAAATGAAATTCAAAACTCATGCAAGCAGTACAATTACACATGTGCGGTGTTCAAGCATAGACCCTGGTTCAAGCTGCTTAACCATCCTCCCTTCAATATAAACTGCTCACACAAAGTTAGGAAACTTTTTTTAATCTAGTATATTTTTATTATTTATTACCCTCTTGTATTATGTTGCATATCAATGGAAAGCTGAAGTGTTCTTCTTCAAAATGATACCAAATGTGCAATGATGACATGTTGCTGGACTTGGCCACATGAATGAGAATGAGGCAAAGTCACAAATCAAATGTGCCAAAATGACCGTTATCTGTGCTAAACAGTCAATAGGTAATGGCACGGGGTCTCTCCAAATCTGTTAAACGCGGCATATTGAAACTGCAAAACGTTAACTGTTGTCTCAGAAAAATGAACAAGTTGTAGGCCTAAACCTTTCATCACTTACCTTCATGACCTTCCACCTGGAGTCATTGTTAACCCAGTCTTGAAAATCCCCAAATAATGGTTTTCTAAAGAGATGAGGGTTTACTTGTGTGTGTTGTGCTCACTGGTGCAAATCTTTGTGTGAACCATTCATGGTTCTCAAGCATGACCTGTTTGATTATTGATCATTACCTATTGACTGTTTAGCACAGATAACGGCAATTTTGGTACATTTGATTTGTGTCTTTGCCTCATTCTCATTCATGTGGCCAAGTTCAGCAACATGTAAACATTGCAAATGTGGTATGATTTTAAAGAGGAACACTTCAGCTTTCCATTGATATATAACAGATACAAAGAGGGTAATAAATAATAACAATATACTTGATTAAAAAAAGTTTCCTAACTTTTTGTGAGCAGTTTACATCATTTAGCAACTTTTGAATTGAGGTATTCCTCCATTCAATGTGTGCTCATTCAGGCATTACAACACCTGCGTCGTTATAGCTTCGTTTTAGTGTTGCTGTGAACACGAACATTATGTGTGCCAACAAATGTTTTGATGGAGTAACTCATTTTAAAAATATCAGGCATAATCTAAAGGGGAACTTCATGTGTTTGTGGTTGAACTGCGTACCTACATCATACAGGCTGTCCCAAAATGATTAGTACCCATCGATGACCAAAGTTCAATCATTTTTGTCATCATCAAAATCGATGGGATTAGGTCCGTTGTTTAAACATCATCTTTGTCATACTGTACTTGTTTATTAGAATTTTAGAGCATGAATATCGGATTTATCAAATTCAAGATACATTCCATTATGTAAAACATGGTGATTTCACCTTTTTGACAAAGTGCTAAAAATGTGTGTGCTATTACAGCTTGTTTGAAAGAAACTTGTGTATTCTCATAATCTCTTGTGTATACTCAATATAATCTTGTGTGCGTTTCTATTGTAACTGTTATTAGTTATGGGTGTTAAAATTATTAATAATTCTTCTCCTTAATTCAATTTAACGGGTAAAAGAAGTTTGTCACACCGAGTGAGTGACCCCATGCATTGTTTTATTTGACAAGTGTTTAGAGACTTCTAAATGACGTGGTATTTAGTGAATCACCAGTGGCTTAAATTTCATTTTCACCTTGGAGAATGGATTTCGTCAGGTTAAACACTAAGGGAGTATATCATTTTTACCAAGTTTGTAGGAAATTGCATCCCCAATATGAAGAAGGAGTCTAAGCCGCTGCTTATTACCCATGACCACGTCTTTACCTGTTTAAATGTCCCTCAAGTTTAGCCTCAAAACTAGCTCATTATAGAAACGAAGCTCATGCGTGACGATCCATTTTTACTCTTCAAATTGAATCAAAATGAAGAAATATTAATGGTTTGAACAACAATATGATACAACAGCAGTTTAAAATAGAAAGGAACCAAAGATATTAGCAGACAAGAGATTAAGAGAATAAGAGAATGTATAAGTTTCTTTCAAACAAGCTGTTTAAAAACACATTTTTTGCACTTTGCCAAAAAGGTGAAATCAACATGTCTTACACAATGGAGTGTAACTTCATTAAAATAAGTCCGATATTCATGATCTAAAATTCTAATGAAAGGGTACAGTATAGCAAATATTATTAAAAACCAACGGATCTAATTTAATTGATTTTGATGATGAAAAAATGTATTGAACTTTGGGCATCGATGGGAACTAATCATTTTGGGACAGCCTGTATTGTCGAGCTGAGTGTTTAGGATAAAACCGTTAAGCAGACGGGGACCGGAAAATGTGCTCACCCAGCTATTTATGGTTAAATAATCAATCAGAAAAAGATTACTACTAAATCTGCCCACCCACGTATCAATAATTCACAATAATCATGGTTATAATTTTGAAAAACATTGCCCAAATATGTGGAAACTAGGTCAACGCTGGGATGATAAAATTTAAGACGCTTATCTGGTAATATGCCTCATTGATAATATTGTCACAAAACTTGTTATAATTATTTTTGAATTATGAACACATCTTTTTACTATAGGAATAAGTGTACTTTAGATCCCAGATACCGGTATAACAGTACTGGATCATAAAGATTGCCATTATCGCTCTATACTGGTACGATTATTTGTGTTAAGTTTTGTTTTAAATTTAAGTAATTAATTATTTTCATTATTTATTTGATTAATTAATTCAATATTTAATTCATTCATTATTTCATTAATTCATTAATTCATTAATTCATTAATTCATTAATTCATTAATTCATTAATTCATTAATTCATTAATTTATTAATTCATTAATTCATTAATTCATTAATTCCTTAATTTATTAATTCATTAATTCATTAATTCATTAATTCATTAATTCATTAATTCATTAATTCATTAATTCATTAATTCATTAATTCATTAATTCATTAATTCATTAATTCATTAATTCATTAATTTAATTAATTATTTATTTATTTATTTATTTATTTATTTATTTATTTATTTATTTATTTATTTATTTATTCATTAGTATATTTATTTATTTATTTATTTATTCATTTAATTAAGAGCCACCAATTCTTTCACAAGTAGGAAAGGGCACCTACTCTCAAATCATCGGGCATGGGGCAGCCCAAATGATGATAACAAGAGAAGTGGCAATCTCTATGTTTTGTTTAATATTATAATAATTTGGTCCTGAAGAAGTCAGAGCTAATCCTGACGAAAGCTTGACGGATTAAAACTCGTCCGACGGCGAACCCGTTAAACTTTTAACTTATATGATTATTTTACTCTCCTACAGATACACGATTGCGGAAACGTTGGACCCGATCTCGAAAGGTTAGTATTTATTAGTTAAAGGAAAGGTAGATATTCGTTTTACTGACCCGATTTTCAACTTGAAGTTTCGTATTCTACATGAAGGGTTATCTGTAAAATGGTTGTATTCCAAAGTTTGAGTTGCATAGGCCTAACTCCAATGGTTCTCATTTTAGAAACACAAGGTGGTATAAAATTTGCCAATTGAGTAGGACACAAACTATCTGGCAGTATTTCACTGCATTTTGGCCTATAACTTCTAAATGGAACATAGCTTGCGCTAAACATTTTACAGAAATAATGAGAAAAATATGGTGGTTCTTATGATATCAAAATACTTTGACGGGAACGAAAGTGGTCGAAATATCCACCTTTAAATACCTTCAAACAATACAAATAACACAATTACACTCTTAGAAGGTCAGGATCAAATACATGAGTAGATTTCCGGCTCACTTTGTTTTGATCCTTTAAGGATCATTTTCGGATCGTTTTGATCCGTTTTCGGATCGTTTTGATCCGTTTCCAGATAGATATCAACAAACGAATCAAATTCACCTTGATCAACTTTGATCTGATTTCCGGATCAATTCGATGAAAAAGTTCATTGGTCAATAGGTGACTGACGTCACTCTTTCGCAAACCGATAGACGATGGGCAGACGATCTTTTGAATTCGGTCGCCATTGAAACAAGGGTGAAATACCGCGGTAAGTTATCCAGTCTAATCTGTAAAATGTTACATGATTTTGTCGGTAAAGTAGTTTTATTTTTTATGTTTGAACATGCTCTATTCTTGTGAACAAATTTCTTGTACCTGACCAGTGCCATCAGTACGATTTTCGGTCAAAATGCTCCTCACAAAATGTCACGATCACTGCGATGTACTAGGCCTACACGATGTAGTAAGCTTACTGCACTCGATATATAGTCTGCAGTGGGTCTCTTAGAAGGTCAGGATCAAATATGAGACGAAAAGGATCAATTTTGATCCAGAAGCGGTATCACATATGAGCTTACCCTTTCCGGATCAAAGTGATCCGACAAGCAGGATCATTATTTTGATCCGTTTCAGTATCATTTGACAGAAATATTTTTTGATCCTGCTTGTCGGATCACTTTGATCCGGAAAGGGTAAGCTCATATGTGATACCGCTTCTGGATCAAAATTGATCCTTTTCGTCTCATATTTGATCCTGACCTTCTAAGAGTGTACCTTAAGCACTGAGCATACGCACATTGCTTGGCTGCGACCTACGAACGTTTTTCTATGGCGTAATAATCGCGGGAATCAGCGTATTATATCAAGAACGCTAATGTGTGAGAGCGTCAAAGAGATGGAGCAGTGTGTATTATGCTCATCCCTTTATTGAATTCACCAGCAGTCTGTGATTTAGATCCTAACAAATTCCATTTAGGAATTTCAAATATTTCTTGAAAGTGTATACTGGTGACGTGGTGTCCGAAAAACAATTATATCCATTTGCTTCTGCTAATGAGAATCCTAAGAACCATAAAGAAAGTCGTTCATGTTTTAAGTTAAAGTAAGGTTTGGTGCCATGGAAAGACTTTCGAGACAACGAAAAAAAGTGAAATAACTCTCAAGGATTCACACCCATATCATTATATTTCAATTTGTGTCGTATCAGATGTTCCTTCTGTAAAGCAGCCTTCTGTAAAGTCCCGTCACACCGCACAACAGGTGTTCTCAAAGGAATACGCAGAACCGATACTAGACATTGCTAATATTCAAGGTGATGCTCTACTTGGCTTCAATAAACCTCATCTGGCCATCTTAGCCATCGATATCGTAAACGACAAATCATCTACCATTACAACCGTCAAGCAGTGGCTGACCGATTACGTCATCCCGTACGTCACTTCCGCCAAAGACGTGACCCTTTTCCGGGACATGCACAGAATCATGCGTGAGCATCGAGGCGGTATCAGGCCGACGCACGTAGCCCATGTGTGTTTTAATGTGTCTTTCTCGTACGATGCTTTAGCCATGTTAGCCCCTGTGCACGAAGTTGAGACATTCTACAAACCTGGTGTCAATGTAGCTTTCAAAATTGGTCTTGCAAATCGATCAACCTATCTGCAGGATCCGACCTCAGGTATGATTAGACATTACTATCACAAGATACCACAATGAACAATAGGCAATGATGCTTGTACTAGATATATTAGATAATGAGCAAGGGTGGTAAATATTGCTCAGTGATTTAGCTAAGCTAACTATATGGATTGCCAATATTTGAATGACATTTAAAGGCATACTATGAGTATATTCTTCCTCATTTATCTTAGCAATTTACAGAGCAATACGTTTCCTAATTACTTCGAAATCAAAATTTGAAATAAGTTGTCGGAATATCCCGACAGTTTATCTTCTATGTGTTTTTTTCTCGTTCGTAACTAAGCTTGCATGGTTTGAAATCGTCTGTCCACCGTGTTGACGCCGTTTACAGAGTTTCCGGTCGACCGCAACTGTACACAAGTGAACCCACTTACCGGCGGAATACTTTATGATGAAAATCGAAACAAAATATATGTTGAAATATTCTTTAAATTGAAAGCAGATTTCCATTATGATTTAGTTAAGTTCTGTGATGGGTTTTTTTACGGAAAATACGGTCAAAATAGATTTATGAGTCCAGGAATGTCTTTCCTGAGAGTCAAATTTCATAAAAGAGAGATAAAAATATGTGTAAAAAGTTGGGAAAAAAATCACATAATATTGCTTTAATGTAATGAAGACACGCGCCTGATATAATGTAGGTCCTTCGTGATAAATAAATCCCTACGCCTGAACTTATATAGAAAGCTTCTCCCTCTCCGTGTATTACCACCATTGATGCATAATGTCAGTTGTTTGACGTACTATACGACCCCGGGAATGGTGCGTCACTATACCGAGGTGCGTCACTCTCATGTACCATGACACCCCCCCCCCCCTCCCTCGAGTCTCAAATGTGACGAACCTCTGACATACAATGAAGGTACCCTTAGTCAATTTTGTGACGTACCATTGATTGATTTTGACGGAAGACGGACCATGACTGTTTCATATGACGCACACACCGTCATACATCATTGTTGACTGAACTGGATCGCAATATATTTAAAAATACTTTTTACAAAGTGTAAAATGTTTTCTTCAAGAGCGGCAGATACCAGTCCTATATACGTGAGTACCATCACTCTGGATATTTCTGATATGGTTATATGAAAGGTCATAATGGCGATCGGGTGATTTTACGCACGCAATGTTTGCACTGAACATACGGTGAGAGTATGGGAATAGTGTTTTTTTGCACTTCGGGAGATGCATATATACGACAAATAAAGCCTAATTGGTGGTGAATAGCGCCTACATGTCAAATATAATGTTCGTATTTTGTTGTACGCATGATGACGTACCCTGTGACTCACCCAGGTAAGGTGACTGACATTGACGCACCCATTCGTTAATTGTTGTGACGGGCCAAAGACTGCCCATGAATGTTGTGGTAAATGACGCACCCATGACGCACCTCTCGCGGGGCCGGGGTCGTATATATAGTGCGTCATACAACTGATATGTGCATAATGACTACTCACGAAATGATGTATTAATATAGGTGCAGGAGAAGCGTCGAACTGGATAGTTGGTGGTGATAAAAATCCACATATTCTCATTCAGGTAATGACCTACAGGTGAGTGTAACCAGGGACAATCAAATGAAGGGAACAGAAACGACCTATTGTATTATAGCTTTATATCATATTTAATTAGAAAACATGCGTGTTGCGGTTGTGTTTCTATTCAAGAATTTGTTAGTTAAATAGCGTTCTAGTGTTAACAATAATCGGTATATTTGCGAGAAATGTGATAATTTAAGGTGTACTAAGTACGAACAAATGCTAGAACAAACTTTTGTTCCTTTTGATTTCTATAGCAACATAATTCGGAAAATGATGTTCTTTGATGATATCTATTTGCATATCATCTAGAGTGTATAGTAGTTCAGCAGGAATCACACAGGCTCCATTCGTATCGAGCAAGACATACAGCTGGCTGTGCAACAGCAGTGGCGTAGCTGGGATTTTTTCAGGGGGGGGCAAGATTTGTGATTTCTTGTACCAGGGCCCATTCATGAATGTGTGCTTGCTCAACTGATGATTCTGTACACCCGCAACACGCTTAATTATATAATAGGACAATAAGAATGAAGCCATTTCTAGTCCCTTTATTCGATTGTTCCTGGTGTAACACTATCGTTAGGCAAAAACAAATGTTTGATTGTCCTCGTCCGCCCGACCCTCTTAATCATTCCGACTCAAAAACTTTATTTTTTGATTTTTTTTTTTTTTGTTGAAATTTTTAAAAAAAATATAAAAAAATATAAATATTAATAAATTATTATTATAAATATAAATATTATGTAAATTATTATTAAAAATATAAATATTATGTAAATATTAGTCGAAAATCAAAATTTTCATTTTTCATTTTTTTTTTAAGTGTTGAGAAAATAAAAATATTCATCAAAATATTAAATATTTTGTTCCCCGTTTTGGTTACCACAACAAGTACATCTCATTTTACTTTTGGTACCTGAAAAAGGGCAAGTGAGAAAGAAGAAAAAAAGCTTTTCCCGACCGACCTACCCAACTTTTAAAAGTGACCTATGGACAATCAAACAATTTATTTTTTTTGGCCTTAGTGCAATTAACAAATAATTGAAACATGTTTCTGCATAGTGTTGCAGCAAAATGTGGGACAACAACGTACGAATACGAAATATTATTTATTTTATACAATGCATTGATTCCTATAGCTTTAGCATATATAGGCCTACTTGGATGTGTAACAATTATATACCGATCTCATCGTTTACTGTGTATTACAACACTCTACTAAACGAACCACGAATGTAACCAGTGGGGTATGGGAAAGCGTACGTCTGACATCTAAACATACAATACGATCAGTCACAAGGAACGGGCACTTTCTAACTTATAGAATAATGTTATTGAGTGCAAGTTCAGATTGGATTTGCTGGTCCATATCATAATTATACACAACAGCATAAATAAATAGAATTTGTAATCAAAATGTCGGTGATAGTTCACCATTAACTACATCGAATTGCACCGAAATAAATTCTTTATTTTTTGGGGGGGAAAATATTTTTACTATGGTCAACGATGCACGTAAATACGCAAAAACACCAAGCTGACATGGCATAAATGAGATTGGATCAAGAATATTCTTTTCTCATGTCTGAAGGCTGACAGCAAAATTGTTAACTTTATTTGTTGGGAGTGGCTGTTTTTAATAATAATTCAACCAGCATGCTTATATAGGCTTTTTAAGCCTGGCCCGAGCAATTTGCTTGAGTCTGGTCCCTTCAGGACCCAAGCGTGTGTCTGTACGGACCGACCGTGTAAACAAACAAACATGAATAAAAGTTGAATTGATAATTTCTCCTGTAGATCGCGTCCGACCGCTTATGTCTCATTCAAGAGGAAATTTACGGCTTGGAATCTGGACTAATATCGTGTGGTAACCCAGCCATGATAACGTATCGTGAATATGGCAAGCGACGAGATGATCTCCCTGGACATGAACATTTTGGATACCTCGACGGTATAAGCAACCCTGGCTTGAGGTAAAAAAATCCGAGGATGTATACATGTATCTGAAAAAATATCGCCTTGCATCAAAGCAATCACTTTGTTTTTCAATACAAATGAAGCAAAAAACAACGAACGGGATCATTTGACTATATTTTCAAAATAGTAAATAGATGATTGACGTAGAGATGAAAAGGATAACAACGCAACCTTAATCCCCATCCGCATGGTGAGCGAACGTACGAATGTAGCGGCTATACAAAGAGGGGCAAATCCCGGGCAAATCAGCTTCTATTTCACATACTGCTGGTTCCGCACTTTTAGAGAAAAAATACTTATGGAGCGGACAATGTATTAACAATGCCTATCTCTTAGACTCTTATTGCAGACTTTTATTCCCCACTATTTACTTTTGTATTCATTTCATATGACAGAGGTGTGTACAAATTACATGATGAGAGAGATAAACCTTTGTACGTCACTCCAAGATTTCTGGATGCCAAGGATCCAAGGGTAGATATGTATGGACTTCCGGGTCAACATCTCATTTGGCCGGGTGAAGTTATTCTGGGACTTCCCAAACAACACGAGGTTACCTCGTCAGGAAATCCCAGTAAAGATAACCAGCCAGGTTCATGTGAGTTTTAGGAATGCTTTTATCATTCATTTATATTTACTTTATTATTTCTCACCTTGTCATACTTCTAATGAAATGTGATTATAACAATATGGATATGTAAAAGATCCACACACCTCAGAATTGCAAAAAAAAGCATAAAACAAGTCCATGTTTGTGTGCCTTTGAACAGAGTGGCGGCCGTGAATGTAAAATTTAACAACGCAAAAAATGTCTCCAATTAGCACGGTTAGTGTAGTGGATAGAACGTTGACTTGGGGACCGAAAGGTTGTGGGTTCGAGCCCCATAGGAGCACTTTTGTTTTATATGCTGTATTTGCTTAGCCTGCCGGCATCATCTGTATGCTTGCCCACACGGACACCACACACTGCTGGCGTTTACCGTATAAATTACGCTATTTTTTTGACTCGAAAATGTCAAAAAAATTACCGTTCTTTTAAAAATAAGGAGTATAATCACATTACAAACACATTTTGTGCGAGAGAAACACACACATTTGGCAAAAATGGCACAATAAAAATCCGTTCGTTACAAATAAATGGATATGGTTAAATAATAAAACCATCACAATAATAGTCGTGGATCTCTGCATGGCGTGCATAGGTTGTCCATGTCGTTGGCAATCGGAAATCACGGGTTCGATTTTCGAATATTCCTTGTTCCTTTTATTTTTCTATTTTTTAAACTTGATGGTGGATTAATGTAACATCATTCTTATGTCAATGTTTATCAATTCTAAAGGCCGCCAATGCGTTTATAGTTTTCTGTATATTTATTTTATCTATTATAAATGTATCCTTGATTTATTTAACTTTGTATCTAAACAATTAAAATGCGTAAACAATTATAATTGCTCGATAAATAAGTGATTTAACTTGAGTTCAGTTAGATTAATGATAGCAAAACTTGTTGTAAAACCATTTTACCAGTGTGCCCAACAATTTCTCCTTTGCACACTTTGTTTATACATTCAGAGATGTCACTTTAGCTTGTTATAGCTAGGCTCAATTAAAAGCACGTTTGCGACCTCTTTGATTTTAGGCTGGTAACACAATCCCACAGTGCATTTCGTTAAAACAGTGTAAATTATTTTTCAACGATACGTATCACGTGATAACCACGATCGTTTTCGCAAAATATCGCAAAATGGCGCGGTACCCTACCTACCCCCCCCCCCCCCCCCCCCCCCCCCCCCCCCTCTCTCTCTCTAGCACAGCAGGATGGGTTTTTTCCAGACGACGCTGGCCACGCGTCTCGGACGATCCAATATGGCAACGGGAGTGCACCATTTTGAAATATTTGTAACAGTCATCGCCCGGTTAACGATGAAAATAATTGAAAAAATAGCATTTACAATTGGGGTGATTAGCCACCCAGTACGGTTTTGGATTGGAAAAATGTTCTTCTAACCTATGATGAATTTTTCAAAATGATTAGATCAACATTCGCGATTACGTGTTATTTCAATACGAATTCAAAATTTAGGTTTCCGCATGTCCATCGTCGTCTGTTGTTTTCATAAATATACAAAACGCCCTCTGGAGTTCAATATTAGTACTATGTTAACCTTCGTCCTCCGTAGGGGATGGCGGTTATCACTATATTATTATCCTGATACTAGAAATGCTCTAGAACTCCCCTAAATACTTGGCTAATCGTTGGAAAACTTATCACCCTAACTTTACATTTTAGGAGGGGTCGGTTGGTGAAACTCCAAGCAATTCTCAGGGTATGTTTTGCTGATCCTGTAAACTCCGGGGCGGACTGGCCACTGTGGCGTTGGGGCGATCGCCACATGGGCCACTTGGTTTTGGGCCTCTCAGGGCCGGTTACTAAAATGTTGTGGCCGTGCGAAATTTTGTGACCGTGCGAAATTGTGTGTCACTATGCGAAATTTTGTGACCGTGCGAAATGTTGTGACCGCGCGAAATTGTTTGACCATGCGAAATTTTTGACCCTACCCCCCCCCCCCCTACCCCCCCCCCCCCCCCCCCCCCCCCCCCCCCCCCCCCCCCCCCCCCCCCCCCCCACTTACGTGAAATTCACGAGATGACTGACTGGGGAAAAAATTGGGGCAACCTTTTACGAAAATTTACTACCGGGACGACATACTTCTGCCTGACATGGTCAAAAAGGGCCGCTTTAATAATTTTGCCACGGCCGCTTTAAGGTCCCAGTCCGCCCCTGTGTAAACTGGTGATGAGAATAGTTATTTTGCATGTTCCATTGTACGATACTGGAACACAATTATGTACCAGCATCGTTCGTTCGATATTGGGATATAAACATGTTCCAGTATCGCTCGATACTGGACAAATCGTAGCAGTATTGAGCGTTATACTGGCACAACTTTTATGATCGAGGCCACAACTTTTATGATCCAGTATTGAACGATACTAGTATACCAGTGTAACTGTGACGTAAAGTACACTTTTTACAATTGCAACACCCCTCTCCTTCCGTCGACGTGTTACAAAGAAATATATAGCACGTTATGACGAGGGTTAATTGCTGGGTTTTGAATACACATCACATCTTCTAATAAAACCAAGATTTAATTGTCACTAAAACAAACACAAATCGTTCCTTGATGACAAAACTTCACATTAATCTGAACAATAATGCCGAGTTTTGAGAATATGGCACTTCTAAGACAAGTATAATTGAATTATAAATACTATGTTAATTGCTATGTGTTGAAACAAAGCAGGGTGTCATTTTCAGGGGGAAAAAACAGGGTTCACTCCAAGAATTGACTATTAGCAATGCCACATTATTTCTTTCTTGAAAGCAAAATGACCTCCTCTATGGTCGAAATGAATTTTTCACTGGTAGACGTATGCTAAAAATGTGTAAGATATCACACTTCTTTGGATTCAGATGATTTAGTAATAAGAATCACACTCCTTACAATGTATAGAATTAGCATAGATTTTAAACATTTTAATGTTATAACAATCGATTTTTTTCGATTTATATCATAAAAACTGCAGATCTATACTCTGTTTGGCCATCTCGAGACAGTGACGTAACTGAACAGGCGCAGCTTTTACTCACGCGTGTGTATCTTCCGCCTTTCAACGCTCGTGTTTGTACGCCAGCGCGCGAGTATGCGCGCGCGTTAAGTGATGAAATTAGTAGAATACGCGGTTACGTCACTGTCTCGAGATGGACAAACAGAGTATAGTAGGTCATTTTGTCCGTTGAAAACACTTTCCGACCTGTAAGTTAGGAACTTCATCAATCGGTCAATTGCCTTTAACGCTAAATTATTGTGTCAATCCTCAAATGTTTTTATCGAAAGATGAATGCATATATAACCTAGTGGCTAGGGACCTCATTTATACTCGATAAACATACAATCTCGTACTTTTACTGCGATGTAATGAACTCTGAACTTCTACATTTTCCTAGATAGTGTCGGTTACCAGCAACATTTTCATTTCAAACCGTGGAATAGATACGGTAGTTTATACGTTCATATTTTACGAATGTATTAAGGTCAAATATTGAACAGCTTAGAAGTATGTTTAGTGCAAAGTTCACCACATTGAAAAACTACATCACTCTCTTTTCTGCTACATCGTTAGCCTCGTTATCGGAGCACTAATTGCTCTGAGCTTGCTCAGTTGGATAGCACGGCTCTCTTTTGACGTAAATGCGCCAATTATAAATAACGTCTATTAGATGAAAATGCCACTACCTTGACGATTAATTGATTACGTTTCCATTCTAAGCCAATTTCATCGGACCACTTTGGGCGCGTAACGGAACCTATCTGGTATACAGACGACTTCGACAAGATGTGGTGAAGTTCTGGCAGTTTCTAAGATCAAGTGCCGCAGATATTGCCAAGGAACCTGGAATGAGAGGATTCAGTGATGAACTTATGGGTGCCAAATTGATATCTAGGTGGAAGTCAGGTTCGTTGAGCAAAATTATCATAGTATATTCTTTCAATTTCCGTTGATTGTCTGTTGACGTAGACCTAGACCTTAGTAAAGATTACAATATACACAGTGTGGTGACGCTATTTTATTTTTTACAAAAAAGTTTTAATGGAACAGTTTCAAATATTTTAGTGAAGATGTTGCTCACATCATTTATCACTGAAAACCTGAATGTTAATTTGTCACTCATGATATGTATTTTCTTTTATCGAAGGAATGATGTGATTTTGGACGAGATCTTCAGAAAAGCATAAAAATGCGAAGGAAAGATATTAGTATGTTTCTCTTAAACCCAAAGGTTATTGTAAAATGACTTATTCATAAAACATATCATTTCTTTCATTAAACATATCATGCATGTCATGAGTAACCCTGAATACAAACATCAATCTTGTTTCCAGTGTATAATATGCTTGCACTAGGCAACCTGTCAACTGCATACTACAAGTCCTCTTATTTTATAACTAACTTTTGGCTTCTGACGTAGAGGGAGTTTTGAACATATTAAACAAGATTATTAGTAACACTACTCTAAATGTTGGATGTGTCGTCTTAGTTTAGTGGGGTTTTTTTCCTGGGTCTTCATAGTCAACCTAAGCCATCAGGCCAAGGTTGCCAGTAGGCCTACTAGATAACTGCTGGATGACTGAAGCCATCTTCTATCAATTTAGTTCATAAACAAAATGTATAGCAGCAATTAAGATGAACTTTTAAGAGACACTTGAGCTTCAAAGTATACCGTTTGCATCCTTAACAGCAGCTTGGGTCTATCACCATATTTTTGCTCTTTCTAGATACCGTGACATCCATTTTCCGTCTCCTTATAAGAACTTATATACAACATACCAGCGAAACATAATTTCTAAAGACAAATTATGCTTTTACCATTGAATTTATAACTAATGACTTTATTTGGGATGGAAATTCACTTTACCTTCCTATAGGAACTCCTATTATCCGCGAACCACATACAGATAACGTCGGGCTTGGGTCGGATAAAAAGGCCAACAATTCGTTCCAGTACACTCTAGGCATGCGCCCCTTTCTACTCAAACCTCAAGGTCAGCCCGACGGATTTCCAAAGGGACACCCAGATCCTATGGGTAAGATATGTCCCCTAGGGGCTCATCTACGCAAGATGCAACCGCGTGATTCAACTACTGATATCGGCAGCAATTATGATACACTCAAACACCGCATTATACGACGAGGTATACAATACGGCGAGCCGATTGCTGACGTTGGCGTCGAAGATGGGGTCGATCGGGGGTTGATGTTTATTTGCTACCAGGCGAGCATAGATGAGCAGTTTGAGTTTTTGATTACGCAATGGGCCAACAGTGACGTCAATCCTAATAATGGTGGAGGACATGACATGATCATCGGACAATCTGCCGCCAAGGACAGGGAGCGTAAATTCGACATCATGTTGAAGAACGGCATTGTGAAACAACTCAAAACCACAGATGAATGGGTCATTCCCACTGGGGGTGGTTACTTCTTCGTGCCATCTATCAGTGCACTTAAAAATATAATTGCTAAATAATGATAATTCATCTTTGAACTCCAACTTGGTATAATGAGGTGCATGAAGGATGGCGTTATAAGATTATAAAAAGGAAATGATTAAAGCGCGTTATGTGACGAAAAAAAGAAACCCTGTTTTACGAGCCCGACAACCCATTTTTTTAGAAATCTGTGAAAAATTGACCTCGTGCAAATGAATACCGACCCAAATAATGTTTGTGGCTTGTCAAATACGGCAAGATATTTACAGATTTGGTTGATTTTAACGGTCATTTTCGAGGGGTAAAAAGTATTAAAATGTATTTATGTTTAAACCCGACCAACCAACCCATCGTGTGTTGTTATTAAAATATATTATTATTAACTGTCTACGTTTTAACCAAAACAAGTCATTTGAGTGAGATTTGAAAACGGCACCTGACTATTGTGACTCACTGATGTTGAAAACATAATAATACAAAAGACAAATGATATGTTTTTACGGCTTTGTGCAGTCTTTACGATGTACAACGTGTCCCAAAAAAATAGATCCAAAAACCGGAGAGCTTATAAATAAGTGAAAAAGTAGGAAATATAACTAATTTCATATTAAGGGGATACCAAGGTAAATATATTTGACCTAAAGTGGTGACATAATAAGACCAATCTGATGTCAACTTGATGAGAAACAAAGCTTTGAATAGAGCGTAGACAGAACCCGTTTGTCCCGATTTTGCCAATGAACCGCCCATCCCGTGAACCGCCCATGCGTAACATTTGCGCATTGTACTGACTTCATCAAAGTGTTGTCTTGTCTAAGCCAGGAAACATTTCTTCGTCATATAAAGGGATTTTTAAAGTTGTAAATACCTATGACTAGGAATTAGAAACCAGCCATTGAGTCAGTCAACACATGAAAAGCAGGGTATCAAGGCGCTCAACAGATGTTTTTCTATGATTTAATTCATTGTTGAATATTAATATAAGAAACAGAAATCCAAATATAAACAGATGGACTTAGTTTGAAATAGCCTACAGATATTTCGGAGAATTAACTCCATGCAGGGACAACTTGCACACAAAGCACACATGCAACGCATAGGTTATGTGTTGCTAAAATCGGGACAAACGGGTTCTGTCCAAGCTCTATGCAGATCGTTGTACAGGGTGTCTCAAAAAAAACCGTGCACGTGTTTACCCATCTTATGGACCATGAACTTCTAGAATTTGGTGTAACAATTGTATACATATTGATAGACCAAACACTTAGCTTTCATATTCCGTTTATTTCATCTAATTTGGTTTTGTCAATCCTGAGATATGATCAATTAACTAAAGTTACCTAAAATCGAAGTTGTGCCACTTTTACCGAAAGAATGCTTAAGATAAGCATTAAAACCCTCGTCCTCTTAAGGGAGGGTGGTCGCCGTTTGCGCTAGAACGCAAAGAACAGTGACCTAGGGCGTCTATGTGATCGCTTTTACATTCCCTGCGCTAATTTTGACGAAAACAAATTGAGGCTGCAACCTTACCCGGGGGTAGGGTAAGCCGTCAAAGCCCGATAGTAGGGGGGTGGTTGCCACCTTACTTCTTTTTTTAAATCGCCATTTTGAAAAATATTGTTATTGTATGTTCCTAAAATATTTAAGCATAGGCCTATGTTAGAAACACCATTTCCATCACTTATAAGCAAAAAACCGGCTGAAATTCAGATATTTATAACTTTTTGGCGATGATTTCTATGATATTTCACTGTCCAGCGAATACGGCGGGATTTTGAGGTCGGCCATGTTTGGTGACGTCATTGTGACGTCATGCGTGGGATGTTTGTACTTGTTTTTGTATGAATGGATAGAGGTAACCTCTAGCTATAACATGGTACCCAAATAAGCATACTCTGCATTTCGGATTGGATTTTTTTAGGGGTAGTAATAACCCCCCTCTCCGGAGTAACCCTTTCTATTCATTGCAAACTGTAAAGTGGCACAACGTTAACTTTAGGTAGCTTTAGTTAATTGGTCATATCTCAAGATTGACAAAACCAAATCAGATGAAATAAACGGAATATGAAAGCTAACCGTTATGGCTATCAATATGTATACAATTGTTACACCAAATTCTATAAGTTCACGGTTAATAAGCTGGGTAAACACGTGCACGGTTTTTTTTGAGACACCCTGTATTTCCATAGGTTGACATCAGATTGGTCTCACAATATGACCAATTAAGGTCATTTACTTTCATATCCCTAAATACATTGCAAATATTTTTACAAATTCTTAACTTATAAGCTCCAGTTTTGGACCAATTTTTGGGGGACACGCTGTACTGAAACCGAAAAAAATATGATTTTACGACTTTTTGACACCTGCCTTTTGTATTATAGTTACCAATGGTTGTGAGAATGAGTCAGTATCATAATCAGATAATAAACATGTCTATTATTACAATGTTTCATCGTTATGATCAAATATTCTATACATTGTTAAAAATGACGCTTTTTTATCTTTCATTGTTTATTACTATCAATTATATTTATACATTTCACATAGTTTCATCATGTTAACATTGCATTATCGTTACATTTTCATATGCTTTTCAGCATGTTCACATTGCATATCATTACATGTATAGCACATTTTCATATGCTTTTCAGCATTTTTACATTTTCACATGCTTTTCAATGGGCATCGCTTTTTGTTTTGTTTAGACGTAATCCAGAGATAACTGTAAAATTATCAAGTAAATTTATGACATTATAATAGAATTTTCATCCTTTACAAAAATAGTAGTATCATCAGCAAATTGAGTTATCTTTACCTCTTTAATTTCATGATCTACATATGGCAATTCAATTCCTCTTAAAAATGACGCTTGGATACTATAAGCCCTGTCTGAACTGCCGAATCAACTAGTTATCACAAAATGTACACAAAATCCCTTTAATAAAAGGGATAACCATGACACAAAACATGGACAATCTCATAAGTGCTTGAGTTTATATCAAAATCGAAAACACCTTTTTCTTAGGTGCATTTCAAGTGTCCATGTTTCACTTGAAGGACATCTAAAAAAAAGTCTTATTCCGGTATGTACACTACAAATTGAGTGTTTTGAAATTAAACACCTAAACATGTTTACTTTCAGAGCGCGTGTGTTCAAGTGCTATCAAGTGCTAAGCACTTGATAGGTGCTTAGCAATTAAACATACTCGACTTTACAAAACATGTTTAATTCGTAAGCATAACATATTTACGTCTAAACGTTTGCTAGGCGAAACACTTGCTAAACACATAAGGCCATATGCGTTTAGTAATTAAAAACATATATATGAGTGTTTTGAAATTAAACACCTAAACATGTTTACTTTCAGAGCGCGTGTGTTCAATTGCTAAGCACTTGATAGGTGCTTAGCAATTAAACGTACTCGACTTTACTAAACATGTCTAATTCGTAAGCATAACATATTTACAGTCTAAACGTTTGCTAGGCGAAACACTTGCTAAACACATAAGGCCATGCGTTTAGTAATTAAACACATTTATATGAAGTAAATACTTCCCTAACATGTTTAGGTTATCAGGCGTTTAGTATTTAAACATATGTTGAACACGTGACGAACAATAATGAATGTTACTGGTTGAACGTATTGGATCATGCTAACGACCGTCGCCATTTTAGATTTCACTAAGTGGGCATCGAATTTAGTAAAATTAGATTTTCCATCTCAAATTCAACCAAATTTAACTGTGATGTCACGTGGGAGGCTGTTAAATATGTTATGGTCACACATTTTGTTCAGTGAGTTGGTGAGACGTTACGAGGTAAGGTGGTGAGAGCCTATACATGTAGTTTAAATTTCTTTGCTCATCGTGTGTGTAACATGTGTAAGGAAGAGCTAGCCCCGAGCACGTTAAAAAGGTCACATACTCCTTCGTAAAGTGTAGGGGATCATCCCGGGTCTGTATCTGTACACACACACATAGTATGTAATGTACACCTAGCACATAAAGTCCCTGCTCAGGTGCTTTGAGGTTGACTAATTCAAAATATATAATCGGTACCAAAAATCTGAGATATACATTAAATGAGCAAATTTCTTCTCCGCAGTTTGATACCTCATTCAACAAAATTGAATGGATACTTTTAAAGGTATGTCGATTTCAATGACCGTTCATGCAACAGAAAAGTGGCACTAGGTATAGGAATCATTGATTTGTGTGTGATAACTGTGTGCTATCTGAACGTGACAGATGAATGGGTCTTTAGTGATAACCGCAATGTGCGGGACAAAGGGTGTATCTGGCTGTGAAGAATACAAGTCTTTTAGCTGATAATCTGTGAGTTTTTCAGTGCGTAAATCCATAGACGGGTAAAACATTGATTTTTACCGTCTATGGTAAATCACACACAAATCAATGATTTCCTATACCTAGTGCCACTTTTCTGTTGCATGAACGGTCATTGAAATCAACATAACTTTAAAAGTATCCATTCAATTTTGTTGAATGAGGTGTCAAACTGCGGAGAAGAAATTTGCTCATTTAATGTATATCTCAGATTTTTGGTACCGATTATATATTTTGAATTAGTCAACCTCAAAGCACCTGAGCAGGGACTTTATGTGCTAGGTGTATTTCTATACATACCTCCACTAGGCGTGGTGAACCAATGGAGTAAACAAATAGCCAAAGAAAGAATGATGGAAGCATTGTTCCGTCCAAGGACGACCGATGATGATGATGATGATGATGTGTGTGTGTAGTAGTTTAAGCTTACTTAACTTCGATACAGCATACTAATTTATATGCCGTGATGTACATTTATGATGAGCGAATAGTTTGATGAATTAAAGTATAGGATCTAACCATCTTACCAACAATATCACATCAACTTCTTATAACTTTTGACCACAACCTAACATGTTGACGGCCATAGCAACCACTGATACAGCCTGGTTGCATGCACCGTCATGGAACATGTTTAGAATCTAAACATTGTATCATCTTAAAATGTTTGCATTCTAAACATTGAAGTGATGAACATGTTTCAGTGCTAAACATACTAAATGCCACTAAACATGTATAGCATTTAAACATGTGTCAAAAGTCTGGACAACTGGAGTTTAGCTTTAGTGCTTAGGTACTAAACATGTTTAGATGCTAAACGTGTGTAGCTTCTAAATGCGTTTAGCAATTCAACATGTGTCAAAAGTAAACTGCGCCAATAAAGTATCTTAACACTTACAAATGGTCAGATTGATCGGAACCTGAAATAGTATGGAACAAAATAATTAATTAATTCGATTCACAGTTATCTTCTGCGCATTTTGACACCTCTTTTGTTGCGCTATGATGTTGTTTGGCGGATCGAATTCAAAAGTTGCAAAAGCCCCTATTCAAGCAACGAATAAGATCAGCATTATTTTTGCCCGCCTTTTTTAAATGATTTGTATGTCGCGTGTTGGATAAATCGATTGCGATGAAAATCAGCATTAATTTTTAATAACAAAACAAAAGGGTCAGAGATGGGAGGCATAGATCAATTATAGTTAATCAATCATTAATTGTCATGGTTAAGTAAACAGAACACATTGGTGTCTTTTGTCTTGATTTTGTCTGTGTGTGATGCTTGTGTGAGTTCCCTTCTGGAATCGGGGTGAATAGGAGCTTTTGCAACTTTTGAATTCGACCTTAAGCCACTCAAGTGCCCATAAAGCCGCCAAACAACATCGTAGCGCAACAAAAGAGGTGTCAAAATGCGCAGAAGATGACTGTGAATCGAATTAATGAATTATTCTTTTGCACACTATTTCAGGTTCCGATAGATCTGACCATTTGTAAGTGTTTAGATACTTTATTGGCGCAGTTTATGTACAAGACGTTGTTTAGATTTGTGTTTAGGATCTAAACACGTAATTTACAGTGTTCGTAAATACGGTTTCCGTTCCACTGTTTATGCATGCCCACGGTTTCATAACAAATACGACTCGTCGCCGTCGAGGGTGCGAATGGTTTTTATGTACCTATACGATGTTACTTTTATTTTTAATTCATGATAAGCCATTTGCAACAATAATCACATGGACATTATTTATAGTAACATGTTGAGTATTATACATGTATTCAACTGTTTCATTAAGAATTTTTTCATTAAAATCAAATATTACAATTCAACCTCGTATTGCGTGTGTCCATATAGTATGGTTAAATCTGTGTCGCTTGTAGTTCTGGTATGGGTCCGGGGTATGTGTGTCTATTGAGATCTTCTGTGCTTCATTAAATGTTAACAATCAGCAGTGAGGTCCTTCAGTTGGTAATATTATTGTAATTCGTGTTAGGACATAGTTGGGGTGATGCTGGAGAAATGTGTAATTTGTACTTCGTGCTTTCTACGAAGGGATCGGAAAAAACGCCTCACGGAAACCGTCCCTGTAATGGGCACTAGTGAATACGTATACTAAACTATTGATAGCAGAATTTATCAGTAACAAAAATCGACCTATAATGAGCAGATATTGTCGTTGTTCCGTGTTTATAATACTTTGCCCTGTGGTTTTACGAAGTATATTACCAACAGAATAAACTCTTACAGGTAGCTGTAACACAAAGAACAAAGAACCGGTGATGACCAAGGTTCGAGCGACTTGATTACGAATTTGATGCGTGCTGGTAGCATTTGATGTGCTTTCTATCCGGTTGCTTGTGCTAAGAGCAGATATTATTTTAGCATACATGATGGTGTTGGCTATCATAGGCATAAAAAAGGAGACGAGGAACAGTATCCGTGCTAGAGTGATAAATGTGTAGTTGGATGTGAACGGCCTGCATAATGTAATTGTCCGTGGAAGGTCTTCATATTCGTCCTCATCTGGCCATTTCAAACAGAGTTCGGTATTGATTAGGTATGATAAGGTTGTCATCATAGCCGGAAAAGCAGAGATTAACCAAATAGCTGAGAGTATCTTGACTGTTCGTTTCTTTCCCTTCATACGTCGATGTCTTAAGGTATGACAAATCGCAAGATATCTGTCCAGTGTCATTGCGGTTACAATAGCCAAGGACGCGTAGTAGCAAACTAATGTTGGTGCAAACAACAACGTACAGCTAACATTACCGTGAAATGGGATGTTTTCCCTGATGCGCGAATGTAGAAGGCTGCTCACATAGTAGAAAGTTATCATAACAAGAACCGTGATATCAGCAACGGAGAGGTTGATTAAGTATAAATTGACCGGCGTCTGCATTCGCGGTATTCGTGCTACCATGAAAACAAAAGCTACGTTTGTCAAAATACCAACACAGAATATTATTATGACAATGATTACGTACACTATGTTCTCGGTCTTTGTGTAAAGCCATCCAGACGCTACTTTCGGATCTGATAAGTCGAGTGTGTTCCAAGGTGTGCAAGATACATTGCCTGCCATTGCTGGAGATAGACTCAGATTGTGGATCCTGCAGGTTTGAAATTGCACCACGTATTGATTTTGCAAGTTGGAAACATACATGGTTTCATATAGCCCATGTCTATACATTGATAAAAAAAAGCAAACCAATTAAAATGAAAATAAGAGCTTTTTTGTAGCATTTACCACGCATGCTCAAAGTAATTTATCATTTGATAGGGCAATGACGATCAATGTTTGTGCATCATAGTTCTTGTTAGAAACGCGCATTGACATTTCCAAAGGCGTAGACATGGTACAGGAGGGCAGTGGAGGAGAGAGGTAGGTATTACGTGGGAGCACGTGTGGCCTAGCGGAATCAGCGTTAGACTCATAATCATAAGGTTGCGAGTTCGAGCCCCGCTAGGATCAACGTGTTTATATCCTTGGGCAAGGTATTTAGTCTCAATTGCCTCGTCGACCCAAGCGAAAATTGGGTAGCTGCTATCATCTAAAAGTGCGCCTAGCCGGCTGCCAGATATATGATGTAAATAGCAGCGATAATAATTAGCCAATGTAAACCGCTTTAAGACGGTGTTCCACACGGTGTAAAGCACTATATAAAAACCAACTATTATTATTAGGTTTCAGTCGAAAACTAATTGTCGTTGGACACAAACAAGCTCGTTAATAATGTAACATGTGAGGTGACGGTCCCATTATAAGAATATCCGGCGGACATTGCGGAAATGAAATGAAATGCCTCTCTACATCTGCAAATCACTCGAATTAACAACCTCAGTTTAGTCCCTTCGACCAGAAAGGTAACACTCGAAAATGACAAATTAGAAACGCAATGATTTATTACATTTTATTTTGATCTTCTACATGTAGCAATTCATTATAATTTACCTGACATGGACATTTAACCGTAAAATGTTTTCCCTGATGCGCGAATGGTAGAAGACTGCTACAAGGTGTCTAAAAAAACATGCACGTGTTTACCCAACTTATTGACCATGAACTTCTAGAATTGTATACATATTGATAGACTAAACGCTTAGCTTTCATATGGTCACATTTCTTAAGTTGGGACCCTAAAAAGGGTGGATTTGTCACATTTTTTCGCTTATTTGCCATTCAAATGCTTATATTTTCAAACCATACATCACAATTGAGTATACTTAGTCTCATTTGGAAGATAATTTATTGCTTTAATAGTATCTATAAGAAAAATGTATAAAAAGTTGAGATTAATTACTATAACTCGTTAATTACAATTAGTCAGAGTGGAAGAGGGTGAGGATGCATGAGGTGAGGATGCATGCTATGTATTTCCAATTGGATGGGCAACATTTTTTCGCTTATTTGCCATTCAAATGCTTATATTTTTCAAACCATGCATCACAATTGAGTATATTAGTCTCATTTGGAAGATAATGTATTGCTTTAATAGTATCTATATATAAGAAAAATGTATAAATCAAGTTGAGATTAATTACTATAACTTCTTAAATTACAATTAGTCAGGGTAGAGGCGGGTGAGGAGGGGTGCGTGTGAGGATGCATGCCATGTATTTCCAATGGGATGGGCAAAATAAATGATTAAACCTTGTGTATATTAGTTCATTGAATTATTATTTTGTGTGATTAGTATCATTATTGTAATTACCAAACCTTGATTAGTGTTAATTACATCCCCAATTAATTAATATTACTAATTAATTACATACAACAAATACCATCTGAAAATGTATGAACGGCAGATTATTACCCATTTCAAATGGTAACTGGGGGGGGGTAATATCTCTGCAGTGTTTTAACGAAGTTGGACCTAATGTTGAATGTTTCTTAATATTTTAGATAATCTTTGCTAATTATATTTATACTAATTACCTAGGAAGTGCTTATTTTATCCACCAAATCCGCACAATAATATCACTTTTTAGTGTTTAGGATTAACATGTCCATCGCCGTCACCCTACTAGTAAATCATTTTCAAATTGTTCAATATCTAATGCTGATTTCTATAGACCAACAATTTTAACTATAATGTTAGCAAGATGTCAGTGCAATTAATGCCAGGCATAACATTGTAATCAATTCATAATACATAAATGAGGTTGTAAGTAATCAGCCGATTTTGTTTTCTTCATTTTTGGACACCCTGTATAATAAAATTTGAATGAATTGTACCTTTCTACCAGAAAGGTATGTTCATAAACTTCATTTAAGTGTTTCTTTTGAACAAACAACATTTACCGGTATATACATTTTTGTCATACTGTCCACACAGAATAATATAGTTTTTTTATGTGAAAATTGACACATTTTGATCACCCTGTATTTTCGTTTTGACAATTAATTAACCCTACAAATAATATGTGACCGGAAGGGCCTTGCCTTTGGCTTCTCAAATCTTGGGTTCAATATTTATTTCAATACACTATGTTTAAATTAGGAAGCATACAGTAAATTACATTTCATAGTAATATTTCTTTTGTTACACCCTATATATATATTTCCTAAGTCGCCCTGTATACTGGAACAAACACTAGATATTCACAATCCTAGATATCTCAGCTTTCTAACAATGTTTAATTTTGCACACTTTGGATTTATACTTTTTGAGTAATTAGGCTTAGAGCATTATCACATGTAATTTTTGTCAAATGTATGCATGTGACGCAATATGCTATTCATTCAATTTGTGTTTGCATATCTACTGAAGATAGCAATCTTAAAGCGATCTTAACTTTCAAAATGTGGAATCATTGTTACGTTAATTAGTGGAGATTCAAGGCGAGGAGATGTCGATACAGGAAGTTCGAATACTCTACTGACTAACAAGCCGTATCTCAGCATTACAGAAGGTGTTAGACCCAAATTGAGACCGGTGAACATCGAGCTGATCCAGGCAGATGGAGGAAAGGTAACCATTCAAGGTAGAGCGCGCGGATGTGGAGATGTAGATGGGGGATCGGAGTCTTCAAGTTCAGGTTGTGGTGGCGGATGTGAGAAGTGGTATGTTAGGGATGGATGTTCTTGAGCCAGTGAAGGCAGTTTTGGACTTCGGAAAATGTCAGCTAGGTGTCGAAGCTGGTATGGTACATTTGTTATCAAGTCAGGGCGGCACGTTACGTGCACGGGTGTGTGCGGCGAGGAGTGTGATCATTCCGGCTCAACGCCAACTTTGTGTGCCGGCGATGACGGTGAGTTCCGGCACCGAGGTATTGGGGCTGTTTGAACCGTGCGATGGTATTCCCTCTTTTATATAAAGGGTTAATGGTAGGGAGGAGTATTATAGTGGCGATCCGCGACGGCGTGTTTCCAATCTCTGTGATAAACATGACTGACCAGCCTCGCACCGTGAATAAGGGTACGGTTTTGGCTAGGATGGTGTCTGTAAGGGAGGAGGATGTTTGTGAACAAGTGGTTAAGAAGGAAGAATGGAGATGTACCGAGATACCGGGGTACTTACAGGAGTTGGCGAAGAGGAGTACGGAAAGGGAAGACCAAGACCGAGTGGTGGCACTGTTGGCTAAGTATCAGGATGTATTTTCAAGTGGCGAGTATGACATAGGAAGAACCACACTGGTGAAACACTCTGTAGACACTTGCAGAGAGAGGAAACCGAGCGTCGGGTGAAAGAGTTATTAGATAAGGGGATGATCAGTCGATCTGATAGTCCGTGGGCAAGTCCAGTGGTGTTGGTGGCTAAGAAGGATGGGACTAAGCGCTTGTGTCTGGATTATCGCCGGCTTAATGAGGTGACGGTGAAAGATGCGTATCCGTTGCCCCGCATCGATGACTCGCTAGATGCGCTTGGAGGTGCCAAGTATTTTTCGGCGCTGGACTTAGCGGCGGTTTATTGGCAGGTTGAAATGGATCCGGGTGCCCGGAACAAGTCTGCGTTTTCGACGGCGAGTGGGCTTTACGCGTGTAACGTACTCCCTCAACGTTTGAGAGGTTGATGAAGAATGTGTTAAGGGAGCACATCAAAACTCGACCGCGCGGCAACCGCCGGTTCCGCCCGGTTGGACCGCATATCATTGTTTAGAACAATAGAAACCGGCTGCAACCGCACGGAACCCCACGGAACCGGCGGTTGGAGAGGGGAAGGTAATCGCCTACGGTAGTAAGTCCCTATCGAAGCCAGAGAGGAATTATTGTGTAACCAGGAGGGAGCTTCTTGCAGTGGTGATGTTTTTAAAGAAGTACAAGCATTACCTGAAGGGTCAAGTCGTTAAGGTACGGACAGACCACGGGTCTTTGAGGTGGTTAAAGAATTTCAAGAACCCCGAGGTTCAGTTAGCCCGATGGCTGGAGGTCCTGTTGTCATTCAACCTGCTGATAGAATATCGGCCAGGCGTGCGTCATCAGAATGCGGATGGACTGTCCCGCATTCCATGTAAACAGTGTGGACGGAATGAGGCGAAGCGGGTGGCGGAGGAAGAACAGGAGCAATGGGAAGAGATGAAATTTGTGTCAGTAGGCGGCGAGGGGTTGGTGGATGAGGTAAGGGAGAAGTGTGACACAGGTTGTCAGACTGAGGGACCAGCTGAGGAGTTGAAGGTCGAGGAAGGAGGGTGAACGTAGTCACTATGGTGCTGCCGGAGGAGGGTGATGATGAAACAGAGATTGAAGAAGAGGATCGGCAATCGTTGGGATTCGAGCCGACGATTGAGGAGAAGGAACCGGAGTTGGGAGACCAGCAACAAGAGTGTTTAGCGGTGAGACAAGTCGGAATAGAGCCCGTGGTGACCTTAGCCGATATTCGTGAGGCACAGCTCGAGGATGAGACGATAGCGTTTATTCTGAGAAAGAAGGAGGCCGGAGGAGGGAGACCGACAACAGAAGAGGTATCGGGGCTTTCGTCTCACGCGAAGGCGCATTACGGAGTTTGGGACCTGTAAGCGGTGAAAGAGGGCGTGTTGGCCAAAAGATGGGGGAGTAGGGATGAAAAGGGGGATAAGTGGTTAGTGGTGTTGGCGAGGGGTCTGCGAGAGAGAGTGTTGGATGAGTTGCACGCAGCTAGATCATCTGGACACTTGGGGAGAAACAAGGTAAAACCAAAAGTTGCAGAGAGGTACTATTGGGCCGGAATGGATGCTGACATTAGAGCGTACCTCCGCAAATGTATTGGGTGTGCACGGAAGAAGAACCCCCCAGCGGAAACACCGAGCGCCATTGAAGCAACATCGGTTAGGGGCACCACTAGAGAGGATTACGATTGATATGGTGGGACCCTTGACAGAAACCCATCATGGGAACAAGTACATCTTGGTGGTGGGGGATTACTGGACCAAGTGGATGGAGGCCTACGCGATTGCGGATCAACAGGCGGAGATAGTAGCGACGAAGCTGGTGGGAGAGTTTGTGTGTCGGTTCGGGGTTCCAGTAGAACTTCATTCTGACCAGGGACGGAATTTTGAGTCCGGGGTATTTCGGAAGATGTGCCAACTGATGGGTATAACCAAAACGCGCACGACCCGTATCACCCCTGTTCGGAAGGTATGGTAGAGAGATACAATCGAACGATTGTCAACGCAGTGTCCCTTGATTATACAACAGCATGAACATCAAAAGGACTGGGACGAGTACCTACCTTTTGTAGGTATGGCATATCGGGCGAGTGTGAAAGCTACGACGGGTGAGACGCCGAATATGATGATGCTCGGTCGAGACGTTTGGTTACCGGTTGATTTGGTGATGGAAGGGGTACCTGACGAGGTGGAATGTGAGACACTCTATGCAGATGAGGTCCGTGAGCGGCTGCGAGAGGTCCATGAGCATGATGAGCGAGCTAGACAGGCCCTTGGGTTGAGTCTCAGGCGGCAAAAGCGGAACTATGATAGGCGTAGGTTCGGACCGGTGTACCAAGTAGGGCAATTCGCGTGGTTGCATCATCCCGCGAGACAACCCCGGCTTTCTAAGAAACTTACGCTGCTTTGGGAAGGACCGTACTTAGTGGTGACGGCCTTGTCGGATGTAACGTTTAGAATCCAGACATCCAACCGGAGTAAACCCACAGTGGTACACGCCAACCGATTGAAGCTATATGAGGGGCCCGCGTTGGTGGCCTGGAAGTACAAGGCACCATGGGTAGAGCAGGACAGTGGCCTAGTGGGAGGTGAAGAAGGGGTAGAGGATGGTGAGGGGATAGAAGTGAAGGATAAGAAGGTTAAAGACGGCGAAGAGGTCGGGGTGGTCCCCGGGGTAGTTGAGATCGGTCAAGTAGTAGAGAACGAAGATCCGGAAGCAGAGGACGGGGCGGGCAGACGTGTATAGGTGAATGGGGTGAGAGGTGAACAGGTAGTCAACCAGGAGATAGTGGGAGATGGAGATAAAACAGTCAGTGTGACCAGTAGGGATGAAGAAGGTGATGAGAAGACTGAGGCGATTGACCAAGGAAAGGAGAGGGAAGGCGAGTGGGAGGATACTCCTGAGGAACTAGAGAATGTAGGGGAGGAGCTTCGGAGAAGTTGTCGGCGAGGGCGGAAGAAACCTACCAGGTACCGGTAGAGTGGCGTGAGTCGGCATCTAGCAGCTCGAGAGAAAGGAAAACATATATTTTAGAGTCAAGTTCTAATCTAAGTATTTTTGTTCTCTTTGTAGGGCATGGAAGAATATATGAAAGTCGGCTGGATACTTTTCGCTGGCGTGGCGTTGATGTCCCCTACTATTAGCTGGACTGTTGATAAACCTGAAGTTTGGGTTTTAGAAATGGATCAAGTTCGATAGGGTGACGTGGGGTCGACGAGACGCGTGGGCTATGCGGGTAAAGTCGAAGTTCAACCGTCTACTGGAGAAGTGGAACCAACGGGAGGAGCAGGTGGAAGCGGCGAGACAGGTCCACCGAGAGAGGATTTGGGAAGTGCCCATAAGGATTGTGGAAGAGGAGGGGGTTGGTAAGAGGAGGAGAGGTGGAAGATGGAGGAGCTACTTCGATGGAGGAGGAGCGAGGGTTCGGGAGTAGAGGGGTTCCCCGTTCGAAAATGTATTGTATGAAGTTGAACCCGGGGAGGCGGCTGATGTTTGCGGCCACCTTAGCGAGGGCTGATCGGAAGAGGCGTAATAAAGCTGAGGCGTGTAGACACAATCGAAGTAGTAGAAAGATTGAGGAGAAGAGGAAGAGGAAAGCGAGAGCTGTAAGAATATGGTTAGATGGACCCTATTGACGGATTCAGGGTAACCCGAGTGGCCGAGGAGACAGGAAGGAGGCACGAATGGTGAAAAAGGGGAATTAAGGTAGTAGAAGACGAGAGGCAGGTATTCCGGGTTCACGTGGAATTCTCAGGAGTTATGTTGATCTGATTATTTTTCTTTTCTTTACTATTTTATTTTTATTTTTGCAGAGAAACACAAAAGTGAGTCAAAGGACAAAACACCTTACAGACTATCTAAGCAATGGACCGACAATAGAGATGATTGGACGAGGTTGAGGCCGGGGAAGAGGGAAGGCGATGGGCAGAGACGGGTTAAAAGTGACCCCGTTATCAGTGGTGGGGCGAGGTAGGGGTTTGGTGGTGGCTGCCGGGAGCGAGGAGGACATCCCCGGGATTCAGAAGGGAATGGAGGCCGAGTTAAAGCAGTGTTACAGAGGATAGAGGAGAATGGTCGAAGGAAACGGGTTGAGACGGAGAGGAGGCGGGCGATGGGCGGTGCTACGAGTAGATACGTGGAGGTGGTAGACGAGGCCGAGAGGAAGAGGGAGTCGAAGACGAGGGCAATGGAGGCGTGGCGTGTGGAGATAGAGGGCAAGAGAGATAGGTGTGAGAGAGACATGGGGGAGATGGAGGTGGAGTTGGCGAAATTGCGGATGAGGATGGCGAAGGAAGAAGAGATGAGCAGAAATCATCAAGTCTGAAGTACAGCAGGTGCTGCACGCTGAGAACGAGAAAGAGGAACAGAGATAGGACCAGTGGCGAGATAGTGCAAAAGGGGAGGATGTAAGACGGAGGAGCGAGGGGCGAGGATGAAGAGGATGCGGATGGCGGAGGAGAGAGAGGGGCATCGCCAGCAAATAATTAAGGAGGGGGGTAGTTTCTTACCCAGTAGATGGCCCGTGTGCCAATGAAGGAAAGAGGGGAGGAGAAGTGGCGCTGACGGAACGAAAGGTGGAGACACACGGGAGGAGGGGTGCAGAGGAAAAGAAGACGGGAAAGAATGATGGGAAGGATGGGGCCGGAGCATCGTGCGGTTCGAGGAATGAGGAGCCAAAGAAGAGGGAGGTGCATCTCGCGCACGACGCAGCGCGATTTGTAAGGCGAGGGGAACCAGCCACGTGGGATGGGATATTAATCCCTTATTGCCACGTGGGACGGTCCGATAGGCGATAATGGGGGAGGAGGAGAGGGAGGGGTAGGGGAATGTGAAGGGGCAAGTGGAGGAGTGGCGTGAGGAGGTGTGTGTGTGAGTGAGTAGAGTAGATAATGGATTGTGTATATAAAAAATATTTAAAAAATATATATATATATATACATAGAAAATTGAACACTGGTTCAACACATTATCACTACAAATTTGTTTCGTGTGGGAACACAACCACACTCATCAGGTGATGATGACTGACTCTATATATTATATATTATTGCTGTGTTGCTAATGACGGTCTTTTGCTGTGTCGTTGCAGGTAACGAGCCATGATGAGCGAGTCGAGGCAAGAAGAGAGGGAGAGATTGGGAATACAGGAAAGATGGGAAGACGAAGAAACGGAGACGGGACGATGACGAGCCACGGAGCAGGAGGAGACTGGAGAGAGGATCGCGAGACGAGGGAAGCAGTAGGAGTCGGAGCGGAGACATGGGGCGTCAGGAAAACTTTAAACCGAGTATTGAAGGTGCAGGATTTGTGGAGTGGCGGCCGGTGGAGCAGGGAGAGATCGTAACGGTAGAGTGGCCAGCCATCTTGGTTCAGATGGTTGGGGCAGGCAGAATGACGGCAGCCAAGACGGGAGCAGGGGGTGGGAGAGACGAAAGAGGAGCAGAAGGGAGAAAAGAAGGAGAAGAAAAAGAAGGAGAAGAAGAGAAAGAAGGAGAGGAAGCCGAAGATGAAGAAGCCAGCGGCGTCGAAGCCACCACTACTACCTGCAGCCGATGGTAGTAGTAGCAGTGATGGTAGTAGTAGCAGTGACAATAGTGACTGATAGAGGTGGTGGGTGGAACGGAGGTGGAGTAGAGGTGGAGAGTTGTTAAAGAAAAGTAATACAAAATTATATATAAAAAAATAAAAATAAATTGGGACGATAGGCTGGCTATAAGGGGTGCGATAGAGGGGAGTGGAGGCCAGTTCTAAAAAAGAATACAAAAATGTCGAGTTGCAAACGTCGTTGTGACGAACGCCTAGTAGTGCACACAACTGATGGAACCAGTTGGATGTGTATTTAGTATTTAGAGGTAGAGTTGGCGAGGTACGACGCGATGGGATATGGCTGATGCTACGCTCAACTCGTTGTTGCTGAGTGTCATATGGCTTACGCGGCCATCACACCAGCTCCTATGAGCCGTAGGGGAGACTCGTTCCAGAGCTCCGAACAGAGGGGTTACTACTGACCCCACCACGGGTTGCTACTGACCTAACCAAGGGTTGCTGAGGACAAGAAGAAGACTCTGGAATGCGACAAAGAAGCAGACTCAGGGATGAAGACCAAGAAGAAGACTCAGGAATGAAGACAAAGAAGATTATCGCGTCGCGTGTACTTTTAAGACATTGTAGTAGAGTAAGATGTAGTTAAGAGGTTGTATATATCTTTTGGTATTAATGTATTGATGGATGTTAATTGGCGTAATAGTTCGGTGCGCGAGGAGTAGAGTGTGTAAGAGATTCCGCTTATGTGTTGTTATCGCTTGTTGTTGACGGGACGTCAAATGCTAGGTGGGGCTGTGTAGCGGGAATCGCTTTTATTATAAGATTTGGCTATATTTATTATTAACCATATCAAACAGGGTGAGTGCCGTAGACCAGTTTTTTCGGGATACCCATTCGTGCGGGGTGGACTGACCTCTATTGCGCGGCGGTCACCTGACCGTCCTGGGCCAATCACGCGCGTTGGTTTTAGCGTCTATTTTGGTAATTTTTTCACAAGGATATCGCGTTGACCGGAATTGAGAGGAAAACAAACTAAGAGATACACTCAGGATATAATTGTTAAATCCACCCTGAATCTGTTGTTTTGTAGGACATCGGCGTAGAGAAGGCAGAACGTTTGGTTGGTAGCAGAGTGGCGTGGAGATAGACGACTCATCTTATAGTGAGCACCCATAGGTGTTTACCTTAGAGTTATAAGGTTGAGGTGGTGGTTAAAGTGGTAGTTGAGGTGGTAGTTGAGGTGGTAGTATAGGACGGACTGATGTAAAATATTTGACCAAGTGACAGTTGAGAAACTTAGACCTTGACCGAACCTTAAATTATAAAGTTTTTGTATGAAGTTGTAACTTGTTGGTTGGATATTGTAAATTATCCCGACGTGGAGATATATTTTGTAGCATTTGTTGAAGAAGGAGAGTGAAAATATACTGTAATATAATATACCTTAGAAGTCGTCCAGTGTCATTGGTTCGCTCGTTAATGAGTAGAAAACGCAGGTTCTGCCCTGCAGACGAACCCACGTGGCTATTAAATAAAAGATGTAGGTTTCCAAATGAAACCCTCCCCAGGCTTATAACATTGTTAAAATCGACGGGTTTTTTTTCTTCTTAACGAATGGGAAGCTATACCCCGTTAAATGTGAGCAATGCTGTCTGACGTTTGGCTACGTCCCCTCTCCTCTACCGTCAAAGCTGGCTACGTGCTCCGTTTTAATAATCAGGACCAAAATGAATCAGCTTTATGTATTTTTTCGTTATTATTATTCATGGTATGATTTATTGTCATCGCAGCCAACCGGCTGAATTGGCACAATATTACAATTAAAAGTATTACAATATATATTAAAAATGCAAGAAATACAAAAATATACATTAAAAACACAAAAATGCGATGCTTGACAAGAAATACATTAGATATTGTACAACTTACCAATATGACAGAAAAAATATTTATAAAATAGTGTAAATGAAGAACGGTTCAATCAGAACTCGTTTGCCTTTTGGTATATAAGTACTATACTTACTATTCGAAGCTTTTACGTTGTATTGTTCTCCCGTAAAAATCCAAGCGTGGCATACCACAAGAGGTAAGTATAACTAATACATATTAAACAAGAAAATGTTATTAATTTATACTGTTGACAGAATAAACGTGTTCACGGGACTATCGTGTTTACGAGTAATATTGTAATCAACGCAAGTCTTCGCGGCTTTTGCGCTCATCACTGGACAATCGCACTCACGCATCACTGGACCAGAGGTTGGTTCAATTCAGTCCCAGCATGCAGTAGATAAGCACTGTGTAATGGGACAATGGAGCCAATTCAACAAACATTGTTCATTACAGTAACTTATCATTTCATGTGTGTGTCACTTGGACTTCCGATCGTATTAATAAAAGAAAACATATAATGCCACGGATAGCCCAAGAAAGCTCTAAAAAGGGCTTATTTCCATTGGGGTCCTTCAAATATTAAAACAACACATTATTCAAACATCATATATATTTGCACACAAATAATATTGCACTTTTTATGAAACAACTGCATATAAAAAACGGATGAAAAATCAAGATAGAAACTGACTTTTTACTGCCTTTTTGAACTGCCCGTGGGTTTTTGATGTTTTAACCTGGGTTGGGAGCAAGTTTCATTCCCGAATACCAGTAAAGAAAAATGTATTGCTCTGACTATCATCGGGATCACAATCTACCAGATGGACTACACAAGTTCACAATCGTTTTCACTTCACATTGGACTGTCGTACTTGAGTATCACTGGGACAATTGTTATCTTGCACATGATCATTGGACTATTTGACTGTCCTTACACTGGATTATAAATATTGTGCACCCCATTCACTGGCTAACATGCTCATGAATTACAATACTATTGCGCTTACATGTACTTCACGCATCACTGGACCCCGGCACTGGATGGACACATCATAGGACACATCATTGGACGCATCATTGGACGCATCATTGGACGCATCTTTGGACGCATCATTGGACGCATCATTGGACGCATCATTGTGCGCATCATTGGACGCATCAATGTGCGCATCATTGGACGCATCACTGTGCGCATCATTGGACGCATCATAGGACACATCATTGGACGCATCATAGGACACATCATTGGACGCATCATTGGACGCATCATTGGACGCATCATTGGACGCATCATTGGACGCATCATTGGACGCATCATTGGACACATCATTGGCCGCATCACTGTGCGCATCATTGGACGCATCACTGGTACATCACTGGACCATCCTGTTCACAGGTCACGTGACTAGCTGATCATTTTAATGTAACACTGCACTGGACAATTGTAACATTGGACCATCATGCCGGTACGTATCGTTGCCACGACATATCTTTCACAGGGAAGTTAATTAGTTTCCTAGATTCCTCAGGAAGCCAAGTCCTGTTATCTAATACTTCTTCCATGCATTGCATAGCGATAGGATCATAACTGTAGTCAAATTTGTTTGCAAATAAATAGGGTTGTTTATGGAGGTAATCCAAGTAGCCAATACCAAAGATGCACCTCGCTTTTGCAAACAGTCCCTGGCAACCTGGAGATTTATCATTTCTCCACTTCATAAACTTGATATTCTGTTCCCAGGTGGCTTCAGGAAATCCTCCAGGTGCATACGAAGAACGCTGTAACGTAACCCAGTAATGATCACTGGGACTATATGTGTCTTTTGACCACTCCAACAAATCGACTGCCACTCTGTCGTTTACGACGAAATCTACGAACTCCCTGGTGGCAGCGTAATACGAGTTGCCAGTGAAAATGGTCAGATTATGAGGCGGTGGGGATTTCTCAATTTTAGTTCTCATTGGTCGGTCGCGCCTCATCTTGTAATGGTACGCAGTTCTTGGAAGCAGGTGTTGCGATGGTAGCACACCACTAATGTCATTGTGTCCATTGTAAGCCTTCAGTTGACGTACAATTTCCAAGTTGGTCTTCAGTGGGAAATCCTTGCCGGACAACGTCATGACGTATTTCCACTTCACCGTATCTTTCAGAAAATCTTCCATACAGTTGATGTCGGCTTTGAGACGAGAGAAACCACCGAGAATAACAGTCTCGATTTTAGAGGCAATGAACACATTGTCGAAGCAAGATGATAGCTTGCGTATTGCTGTTTGGAACGAGTCTGGCGATTTGCTATCTGGATGAAAGCAGTATATATTCTGGGGTTGGTAAATTGACCGTAGCAGACGCTCGACCTGTATTACATAGAATGACCATACAAAAATCAGGACTATAGGCATTTTAAGTTTCACTAATTAGCCTAATCGTAAGTCTTCCGAAGTACAAACTATGTCCCCATTTGAGAAAAATGAATTGAAAGCAAAAGTTTTATATATATAAAATTGGACGGTATACTGCGATTCGAACAATGCAAATGTCAAAATCTAGACCAGCTATAGGCTGTCAATGACGAGCTATCGTAAATCGTAACACGAAGAAAGAAAGTGCGCTTCTTTTAATTTTTGAACTAAAATGGTATAGAAAGACAAAAGTTCCTGGAGCCTTCTCGTGATTTGACGAATTGTACTCATTCAAGTTTAATTTTGTAAAACATTGAAGAAAATCGCGCGGAACCCGAAAAATGGCAATTTTGACACTAAAGATGGTCCAGAGTTAAAAACACGTCAACTGTTTTTAGGGACCCCCAACATAAACATTTGGGGGACGTGGCGTGTCTCCCTTTTTCATTTAGATTGAATTGTTCGGAGATGACATCAGTTGATCCCGGTTCATACGTATTTGTACGATATGGGTTGCAAAAATATTTCTCTGGTTTCATCGTAAAAGTGACTTTTCAAATGGGGTCTAGCGTAATAATTTGGCAGCACCGCCTTACCTGTGCGATTTCTTCATGTATATTGATGATGTAAGCCAACGGATAAGCCTCTTCCTCATTGGATAACGCCTGATCGGGGTAGTGTCGGTTTAGTCTGTAATCACTGCAATTTCTTATCCATTCATTTACCTATAGTTATTAAACGGGAGATAAATAGCGTAATTGCCCATTAACCTGGTTATCAAAGACGTAATAGTCCATTAACCTGGTTATAAACAGCGTAAAAGTAAAGTAAAGACTCGCGCCGAGCTTCTTAAGCTCGCGCGTGGGGTGCCCATCTCTCTTTCATTAGCGTTTGGGCCAGACTCCCCCATGTAATAGTCCATTAACCTGGTTATAAACAGCGTAATAGTCAATTTACCTGGATAAACAGCGTAATAGTTCATTAACCTGGTTATAAACAGCGTAATAGTCAATTAACCTGGTTATAAACAGCGTAATAGTCCATTAACCTGGTTGAACGGCTATTGTAGCCTCAAGTTATTGTAGTCAGTGTCATAATTTCTATGGACATAATTCAACCAATCTTCATATATTACAGTTTGCTATTTTTACCCGACGGTAATATACAATTTTTACCACCACATAGTGTTGGTCAACAGGATTATTACACACTAATAATAAAATGCTTCTAGAGAGGTTCTTAAATTTGTTGTACTTCCCAACTCCCAACTAAAACAAGTTCTTTGCAGTAGGCTACACCATGTAGCCTATAGAACCAACTGTGATTCTGTCTCTCATTGTAAGATGTTTTGGTCATTTTGAGGAATGTGTGTACCTTTTTTGTTTTCCTAAGAGGGCAAACAAATTCATAATAGAAGGAATCTCTACCTTTTTATCTGATGGAATAGGCAGCTTGCCAGCGTCATCACGCAATGTCTGCAACATACCGTTGGCTTTCGTCACTTCATCTTTATCACCTGATAATATCGCTGGACAATCGACATCCCAGCGCTTATGATAGGTAGAATTACACGCGGGACGCGCACCCTGCTGCCAGTCGATTGGTCGAGACTCAGTCGAGAAAACAGCACGAGCTCCGTCACCATGGTAACGATCTGCCCTTGCGAACAGGCCACTCAGGTGCATGGCATTTCGTGCGCGCAAGCGCAAATCTACTTTAGTATCAAAGTTTTCCGGTAGCTGGACATTTATTCTGGACTTCATACAAAACCAGCTTTGCAGGTTAAAGGCAAGTATTGCCATTTGTCCCAGCGTAAATGAGGCGCACACAACGATCAATACACGGACTAGAACAACACGGCGTGGTAATTGTCGCTCCATGAAGCTTTTCGGATTTACGCTAATTCAAACTTGTCAATCTGCAATTATAAACATGAACACAAGTATTTAAAAGTGATGTCGCAATACGGTATAGTCATGATAGCAGGATATTAGGTAGGGCAAGTATGTAGACATATAGGGCCGTATTCTCGTACGTAGTTAAACACGGTTTTAAGCTAAACACGCGTCTAACTTTGACTTTAAACACAGCGTTTAACTAAACGCGATTCTCGTACATTTGTTTTACTTAAACACGCGTCTAACTCACTGAAAAGTGTCTAACTTTAAACATAGGTATGGGGGTAGTTTAAGGCGCGTTTAACTAAACAAATACACGAACTGTATGCCTTGAATGATTACTCAACCGTGCTCGCTGTAAGCTGCCGGGGATATTGTGTAGTATTAAAAATACACGTGCGTTTGAGGTATTCAGTCGATATCTATTGTAACCTATCAGGGCCACAACAAAAATAAATACCTGTATACATACTATACAGTATCGCACAATCACCCTGGGAACGAGATTCGCCGAGTTTAAAACCGTGTTTAGTTAAACACGTTGTTTAAAAGATAAACTCGCGTTTTAGTTAAACACGCGTTTAGTTAGACACGGTTTTAAGCTAAAACCGTGTTTAGTACGAGAATACGGCCCATTGTGTCAAGTGTTTGTTAAAGCAAACCTGGGACTTGATTCTGTGTCTTTAAAGTATTAGGATTAAAGAATAAGAATTGCATTTTTGGCACCTCGGGCAAGGAAATATCTGACGTATGGCAGAAGTGGGCAGGCAGGATGTCTCAATTAATTTGATATGATTCTATAGTCTATATTAGTAGGCTACCCTATTATTACTATTAGGCAGAATAGGGGTGGGTCGAAATCTAACATTGTCTCAATAAAGCTGAAAAGCATACCAACTAGTTCAAAAATTATACTAGGTCCGATTTCAACAAGTTATATCTCAAATTGTTTCTACAATGATTTATTTCCATCAACATTTCTTTCAAACTCTCACTATATTTCAATCAACTACACCCGTTCCGCACCACCCTGAAACTACAGACTTCTCGACTATTACGTCAAATGTTAAACTATATTTTATTATTTCCAATTGAACGCCCTCTTTCCTTTTTAAAGGATTTTTTATACTTGGCCTTAATGCAGATACAGTAAACTTCCCGCGAATCACATTCGTCTAAAGTTGCATTCAATTCATAGCCCGTATACATATTCACGTCCCACACCCAATCTCGCTCGGTACTGCTGCTGCTAAAAATAGGGGGGCTAACATGAGCTAAACCCGGGGCTAAACTCCTTACTACGAGAATGGAACACTCCTACAAACGTTAAACGTAACAAATACGCTGATGGTCCTGGGACATCATTAAGTGAGGCTGCTATCTCACGGAAGCACACCAAGAAGCTCTCCATATACTTTGTTTATGGTCGTTCATCATTTTCGCCTTTTAAGTTACGTACGCTGTACCTGTACGTAACAGGGGGCAGAGGGCCAACATTTTCCCAAGCGTGCGTAACTTAAAGGGACACAATGTCATGTTGATTTTTTTTAATTTTAAATAATTTACTTCAGAATTCAAGATGAACATTAAAAATTGCCATTATCGTTGTTTCTATCTGAGACTAATATACCTAAAAGAGATAAGAAGCACGGTACTACAGCTATAATTCATCACTGTACACAAGGTCGGACGCGGATATTCTTTAGTCAATCGCCAATCGATTATCATCATTCAGTTTAATTTGTAGCACGACCTCATTATATGAGTAAGCGCGCTATTTGAATCCAGTATTATCCACTTATTGCTTAGCTTAGTGTCCTAACAGCCACTAATATGAAAAGGGGTGTAAATGCGCAACTTTCAGCTTTCCTTTCCTCTATTGCTTTCCCATCTGGCATTCCTTCATGCACACTATCACTTCTTCTTTCTGCTTATTCTTCATTCTACTCTATCCCAGCTGGTATGCACAGTTGGCAATTCCATCAGCCCATCTGTCCATAATCGCCTCCTTACATCCAACCCATCCCCACCCTCTCTGCTAGGCAGTTGGTGCTAAGTGTTACGATCAGGCTTTGCGGCCTGTTCCACTAACGGGGCTCTGAGTTAAGGAAGGAAAACCTGAACATAAACCACCCAGCTATGGGTAAAATAGCTAAGTAAGGTAGTAGATCTAGAACTATTGGAGTAGTTTGAAGGTCTACTGAACTTGACTCGGGGAGAATATACTCATTAGCCTTGGCCGGCAAGTATTCTAGAAGAAGGACAACTTTGATTACAAACCATACTGTAGGATTTGCGGCCGCAGTATTATTTAGCAACAGAAAATCTATGATGGCACAACTACACGACACTAGGGTTTTCCCTACTAAATCAACATCTCCTGGTGCAGACATTAATTTACAGAAATCACATGACGGCGTGTCCTTAAATCCTTCTGGAAGGGGCAAGCCTGAATATGGTGCCTGCATGAGGAGAAACCTGATCAACTGTAAGAAAGTAATTAAGATATCCACCATGAATGTTAGGACAATAAGGGAGCTAGTTTCAAATCTCATAGAACAGAACATTGAAGTGCTGGGTATACAAGAACATCGTATCGTCCATGATGAAACAGTCAGATATGAGAGCATCCTAGGAAAGACACTCATCACAACATCAGCCACAAAGAATAGCACAGGAGCAGCAACTGGAGGAGTTGGCCTTGTATTGAACACTAAATCAAAAAGCTCATTAGCAAATATACAGGCACATACAGAACGAATACTTATAGCAAACTTTCAGGGGAACCCAGCGACAACAGTCATAGTCAACTACTGTCCAACTAATGTTGCAAAAGAGGACATCATTGAGGAACACTATGACAACCTTCGGAGAGCAATAGATTCTATCCCCGCTCATAATGTGCTTATGGTAGTTGGTGATTTCAACGCCAGGGTAGGACCGGAAGATGCTAAGTGTACATACCACAGTGAAACCAACCGAAATGGAAAATACCTTGTTGAGCTTGCAGTAGAGAAGAGCCTTATCATTTCTAATACTCGGTTTCAGAAAAGGAATGGAAAATTGTGGACTTACATAAGTCCTGTTGGGAGCAAATACCAACTAGACTACATACTTGTTAGAAGGAAATGGCAGAACAGTCTAATGAATGCTGAAGCATATAACACATTTGCTAGTGTCGGCTCAGATCACAGAATTGTATCGGCTCGAATCAAGCTAAGCCTGAGGATAAGTAAAGCAATCCCTAGACAGAAACAGTATGACTGGAAAGCAATAAGCACCGACACAAGCCTGCAGGAACGATACTCAGTTGAAGTACGCAACAGGTTTGAAGTATTGGAAAATGAGGAGGAATCTGCATCTGAGAAGTATGAGCGATTCATAAAGGCCAACAAGGAAGCAGCAGAAATGGTTGTACCAGTTAAGAAAAGAGCCCATAAGACAAGCTTCTCAAGTGATACTAGGGTCATAAAGGCAAGAGACAACATCAGGGATGCATATGATAAGTACCAGAACAACACCACTGATGATAGAAGAGAGGGTCACAAGTCTGCAAAAAAGAAACTAGAGGACACCTACAACCGAGTTATGTCAGAGCATTTGAATGGCAAGATTCAGGAAGTAGAGACTGCACATATCAACTCCAAGCATGGCTTAAGTTGGAAACTAATCAATGAAATCACAGGCAGAAAGGCATCAACCAAAGGTCAGCTGAAAGGAGACACGCAAAAGGAAAGGGTCACCAATTGGTTCAACCACTTTCAGAACCTACTGGGAAAGCCACCTGATATATGTGAAGAGGATGAAGAAATAACACCAATCTTTGTAGATCTTGATATCAGAATAGGGCCTTTTGACCAAGATGAATATGACAAGGCTAAGAAGTCACTGGTAGAAGGGAAGACCTGTGGAGAGGACAATATACCGCCAGAAGTATTAAAAAGATGTGATCTAGATGATATTGTGCTGGGTTTCTGCAATGATGCAATTACAAATAGAGAGAAGCCGAGCCAATGGTCCATCCTCAACATTGTGCCCATTCCAAAGTCAGGAGACCTCAGCCTGGGCGGCAACTATCGTGGCATAAGTCTTAGCTCTATCGTAGCGAAAACCTATAACCGGATGATCCTAAATAGAATTCGTCCTGAGCTGGATAAACATCTAAGAACAAACCAAAATGGCTTCAGGGTAGGAAGAACTACTATAGGGCATATACTGGCACTGAGAAGGCTGATTGAAGGGGTGAAAGCTAATAACCTACCAGCAATAATAACATACATAGACTTCAGGAAGGCCTTTGATACCATCCATCGTGGCAAAATGCTAAGAATTCTGCACGCTTATGGCATACCAGGACAGATCGTCGATGCTGTGGGAGACATGTACGAGGGAACTATGGCTAAAGTGATTTCTCCAGATGGAGAAACAGATCTGTTCGAAATCTTAGCTGGTGTACTTCAAGGTGACACCCTTGCCCCATATCTGTTTGTTATTGTATTAGACTTCGCCCTGAGAATGGCTATAACAGGAAAGGAAGAGGAGCTTGGATTCCACCTTGAAAAGCGAAGAAGCAGAAGGATTGGACCTGTAGCAGTGACAGACTTTGACTTTGCAGACGATATTGCCCTGCTGTCTGAAGAACTACACCAGGCACAAGATTTGCTTCAGAGGGTCGAGACATCAGTGGCTAAAGTTGGCTTGTCTATGAATGCAAAGAAGACAAAGCTCATGGCATACAACCAAACAAGTGCGGTGGAAATCAGAACAAATGATGGAACCAAACTAGATGAAGTAAACGATTTCAAATACCTAGGTGCCTGGATGTCAAGCACTGAAACAGATATCAAGCAACGCAAGGCAGCAGCTTGGAGAGCCTGTGGGAAGCTGAACAAGATCTGGAAATCCACCCTACCAAGAAAATTCAAACTTCGCCTGTTCGCCGCAACTGTTGAATCTGTGTTACTATATGGCTGTGAGGCATGGACCACCACCCCTAAGCTAGCAAAGCAACTTGATGGCTGTTATACACGTATGCTGAGGGCTGCCCTCAACATTCACTGGAAGCAACATACAACTAACACAGAGCTGTATGGAGACCTCCCCAAAATCACCCAAAAGATCAGGGAGAGAAGGACAAGATTCTCAGGCCACTGCTTTAGGAGTCAAGAATGTGTGTCAAAGCTGGTTCATTGGATACCAAAGCATGGGAGAAGAAAACCTGGAAGACCTACCCTAACTTACATCGATGTGCTAAAACAGGACACTGGTTTGGATGTAAGAGACTTAAAGACAGCAATGCAGGACAGGAAGGTGTGGAGAGCCATTGTAGATCGAGAACACAACTCGAATTAAGCAAGTAAGCAGTATCCACACGTTTATTACACTTTTTAAATAACCTAAACGCATTTTAGCATGGGATGGCTGCCGACAAACACAGACCGTGATAGATTTCTAAATTGAATATACGCATTTATATCGCTATATTTTTGGCATTTCAGAAGAGATATGACAATTAAAACCTATTGGGTAGGCCTATTGGGCATATACACAATGTATTATGATAACAAAGTTCATGGTAATGTGTTTATATTTAACATGAATTGAGAAACAAATGTTATACTTTAATTCATAAACAAGTTCTTCAAAACATAACTTTTTTTAGTTTAATTCATAATTAATCTAAATACAAACTATGACATTTTGGTTATCACAACACATTGTTTATATGTTCAAGAATGTACTCAATAGGTTTTAATTGGCATATCTCTTCTGTAATGCCATAATTTTAGCGATATAAATGCATAATATTTCAGAAATATATCAAGGTATGTGAGTCGGTCACCATCCCATACTAAAGTGCGTTCACATTAAGAAAAGTGTAATACACGTGGATAACACTGGATTCAAAATAACGCGCTACTACTCAAAGGATTCGTGATACAGATTAAACTGAATGATGATAATCGATGAGCCATCAACTATAATAATGTCGCATCGGACCATGGATCGTTGCACTAGTCTAGAGGCTGGGACCCCTAAAAAAAGTGATCGTTCAACCGGTGCACCTTCTCAAATCTGATCACATAGGTAGTTAGTATAGACCCTCTAGATAAGTGCCATATAGTGAGTCAATCCAAATTGTGGTGTCACATTTTTTTTACAGGCCTTTTTAAAAAGTGTTCATTCGATAGTAAAATAGCACGATTTAAGGGTAGGGAAAACATAAATTATCATATTATATACTTATTTTTAACCGAATTGCGTCATTTTTGCATTAAAATATGCCAAATGGTTACCTCTCTCACGTTAACATTTTCATGAAGCTGTGTATATATCTCACAAATATTTCGAAATACTATAACATATCCATTTGACAAAATATTAACATGTTTATTGCATACTATTTTCAACATTCAGCAAAGTTTATTCAGACATAATTCTAATACGTTATTCATCATTAAATGTTGTCGTATTGGTAGTCAAACATGTTGTAGTCATATTGGAAATGTAATGGACAGATAATAACTTCGCGTGTTTAGATATTGTTTTTACAAAGTGTCCCGTGGAATAGTGGAACTGAATTGTTTTCATTGCGTTTACTCAACCAAAATAGGTTCTTTTGGTACCAATGGATATGGTATGAACCTCTCTCCTCTTGGTCCGAAATAGTTCTCCTGGACTAGCCTTGATTGTGGTCTTTCTGGTCAATGACACGGTTATAAAGCATTTCATTTTATCATTCTATTATAGAGCTTAACCTTTATCTGTGAAGTATTTCATAACATAATTTAAATCATTTTTTGAAGTAAACAATAGTGGTCATGCTAAAATCATTTAGTTGCAAAGAATGAGTCAATCATTCCACATCAGAGTCGTCGTCAGACAACTCAGAAGACTTATCCAATGTCGCGTATGGAGAACAGCATCTCCCGTCACACCCGCAACAGGCGCAAGCATCTCTGCAGCTAAGGTTGTGCATCTTGCAAGAACAGTCAGCTCATCGGCATGCAGATTTTTTGCAGCCACGGTGAGTGAGATCCAAAAGCGCAAGTGATGCAGGATCTTGTGTCATCAAAACGGTTGCTATCTTTGATTTTCCAACCATTGCAAATTGATGTTGGGATATTTTGTTATGTTTCTAGGGATTTTCTTCATATCAATGCCTGAAAATTTGCTGTTTTTTGATGATGTAAGAACGAGTCTGACGTGGGTAGGAGACCTTCAGTTTTCTTCTGTTTTTGGCAAAGGAGCCAATACCGGACGTCATCGGTTTTTAATCCAGCTTTTTATCTTTGGTGTATAGCGTGCAGATGAACTGTTCACAAGACTTGATGATATCGGTATCCAAGACCTGTGCCTTTCCCAGCTCTGTCAAACTAGCCTGATGTTGATTCCTGCCAAGAAGTACATCAAATGATTTCTTCTTTCCAATATCAAACAATGAACTCACAGAATCGCACCCTGTCAAAGCATGAAATCCTGGCAATGCTTCACAAACGTGACGACCTAAGGAATCGGATATGATGTGCGTGGGAATGTAACGTAGGTTGTTCTTTACTCATGTTCTGAACAATAATTCCTTGCAGTTTACAGAGTTGTAAAGATAGACACACAGAAGAGCTACGTTAGTGTCTGGGGATTGGATAACGATCCGCTGGTGGTCTTGTGATGCATGTTTTGCAAGTAACAAAAGCATCGTCGGCTTCCTCATGATCCGATCGTAGTACTTGAACATCTTTGTACCCCCCTTGGACGACTAACTGCTTGGTAACAATCTTTAAAGCCACCGCCGATAACTAGCTGATGATCCTCTTTCAGCCTCTGTTGACCCATCTGAATCCATGATGATATCAGGAACATACACAGATTGACTTGTCATGTTAGTACCTAGTGATGTAGTTATTAAATCATAATGCTTGGTAGCTAGCTCCCCAAATGTTGACACACCGCCTGACTGTATCTGGATCAAAGCCATCAATGACGATTGCAGTGTTGTCATCTGATCACAAGGCGGGGGTAGTTTAGATTGCATGAGCTAGTGAGAATGGGATAGGAGAGAGCTCATACGAGAGAACATCTGTAAGGTGTATATCCCTAAAGCGTTAGCGGTTACAAGTAGACTACCAAGGAGATTAGTATCGGCAGTGACCGTGATTATATTTTGTCTGACTTCTTTATTTTGCCATAACTGTCGCAAATGTCGGTACTTTCAGAACGATCTCTGTGTGTCTATCTTTACAACTCTTTCAATCATGCCAACTGCAAGGTATTATGGTTCAGAACAGGAGTAAAAGATAACCTACGTTGCATGCCCACACGCACACAGCATATCCGATACCTTAGGTCGTCACGTTTGTGAAGCATTGCCAGGATTTCATGCTTTGACCGGGTGCGATTCTGTAAGATCATTGTTTGGTATTTGATGTACTTCTTGACAGTGATCAGCATCAGGCTAGTTTGGCAGAGTTGGTAAAGGCACCGGTCTTGGCTACCGATATCATCAAGTCTTGTGAGAAGTTCATCTGTACACTATGGCAAAGATAAAACCGAAAGAAAACTGAAGGACTTCCACCCACATCAGACTCGTTCTTATATCATCTATAAAAAGAGAACATTCCCAGGCTTTGATATGGAGAAAATCAATAGAGGCATACCAAAATATCCCAACACTAATTGGCAATGGTTGGAAAATCAAAGATGACAACCTTCAACCCGTTTTGATGACACAAGATCCTGCACAACTTGCGCTTTTGGAGCTCACTCACTGTGGCTGCAAACAATCTGCATGCCGGTGAGCTGATTGTTCTTGCAAGATGCACAACCTTAGCTAGCTGCACAGAAGCGTGCGCCTGCATGTTTCGGGTGTGATGAGGGATGCTGCAATCCATACACGACGTTGGATAAATATTCTGAGTTGTCTTACGACGACACTGATGTGGAATGATTGACTCATTCTTTGCAACTAAATGATTTTAGCATGACCACTATTGTTTACTTCAAAAAGTGATCTAAATTATGCTATGAAATACTTCACAGATATAGGTTAAGCTCTATAATAGAATGATAAAATGAAATGCTTTATAACCGTGTCATTGATCCGGAAAGACCACAATCAAAGCTAGTCCAGGAGAACAATTTCGGACCAAGAGGAGAGAGATTCATACTATATCCATTGGTACCAAAGGAACCTCTTTTGGTTGAGTAAACGCAATGATGTGACAATTTAATTTTCAATCTAATACAATCCACTATTATTTATATGGGACACTTTGTAAAAACAATATGTAAACACGCGAAGTTATTATCTGTCCATTACATTTCCAATATGACTGCAACATGTTTGACTACCAATACGACAACATTTAATGATGAATAACGCATTAGAAATATGTCTGAATAAACTTTGCTGAATGTTGAAAATAGTATGCAATAAACATGTTTATATTTTGTCAAATGGATATATTATTATTTCGAATTATTTGTGTGATACACAGCTTCATGAAAATGTAAACGTGAGAGAGGTAACCATTTGGCATATTTTAATGCAAAAATGACGCAATTCGGTTAAAAATAAGTATATAATTATGTAGATTTATGTTTCCCCTACCCTGATATCGTGCTATTTTACTATCGAATGAGACACTTTTTAAAAAGGCCTGTAAAAAAATGTGACACCACAATTTGGATTGACTCACTACCTGGCACTTATCTGGAGGGTCTATACTAACTACCTATGTGATCAGATTTGAGAAGGTACACCGGTTAAACGATTCGCCTTAACATGCTTAACTAGGCCTCGTATGAGAGTTAGCCTCGACTACACATGGCAGGTATCAATGGGCGCTTTTTATCTCTTTAGGTATATTAGTCTCAGTTTCTACTAAAAAACACCAAACAAAACTTGATTTAAACAATGTTTTAAATATGTTGGAATACCACCCTTAACCATGTAAAATGCTGGTTGCGGCTCTACCAGCATTTTTCATTCGACGTTTTGTTGTACGAAGAGGGCTGATTTCTCTTAATCCTTACATGTATAGGTGCAAGTTCATACATGTAATACAATTGTAAAAATATACAAATCCCAGTTTTTACCAAATATTATTTTTGTAATCCTCCACCTCATCTCTTAATGCCCCTTTAAATGGCGATCTTCAGAGACGAGACTTTTTGGGACTTTTTAAAAAGTATTAAGGGTAGATATTAAAAACAAATGTCCGGTTTTTTCTCTTCTAATATCAGGTAAATGAGTGGTGTATCACACAGAAAACACTATGTAAAAAATTATGTAAATATAGAACTCCATAATTATTATGTAAGAGTTTACATAAAACATGTAATATATACCCAAGCTTGTGTAAATTCCTATGCAAAAGCTTTACACAACTGTTTACATAGTATTATGGAGTTCTATTTTTACACAGATTGTGTATTTTTTACATAATTTGTGTATTTTTTTTACATAGTGTTTTCTGTGTGAGGAAGCAATATACTATTAGGCTACTGTACACAACAAGATAATGTACATAATGCACTTACCTGCTCCGTACAATACAACATGTTTGACTGTAAATACTTTCCAATAGTCATATAGTTCCACACATATTAATACACTTTCTATCACGGTTTGCTACTGAGCTGTCATGCACTTCGGCTATAAAATAGTAAATATAAAAAGCTGAAATACAAACTGCTAATATATTAATGGATTACACAATTGCGATGAATTGGAATCAAGATTTACCAGTGACAGTTAACTGTCACTGGATTTACTAACCCTTTTTATTTCAGAGCACCATTCAACATGTCATTTCGCTGGTACTGGATATTATCAGAGCTGATGAGCAGACTCCGCCCGTGCGTTTCCCCAAGGTCGGTAAATGCCCGGGGATAAATGAGGAGCAAACATCATAAAGATGAGGAATAAAGAAGTTCTCGGCTGACTACGCACAGATCTGCAATTTCTTGAATTGAATCATTGACCCTAGGAATTACCAATCTGGTGTACAAGACATTATCCCTATGTAGTAATATTATGTGGTATGCAAATGATTTATCAATTATTATCATTGCTCTCACGCACAAATCTACACAATCGTCATGGTAATAATGTGTGTATAGCTGTCGCCATAGCACATATAATAGGACAAAAACGAGCAATACTCATCAGTCTAGGTACTGAACAACTTGTACTGAAAGATATAGGCCTACTATTGTAATCTGGGAAAATGTCGGGGAAAATGTTACTGCATCCTGATTGATGGCCAATCATTCATAGTATCATTTGTACGCTCAAGGTTGTGATTTCAGCTCTAGAGACACTTTCTTTGTTTACAGTGAAAGTATTGGCCATATTCAGTTTGTACATGAAAAATGTACCTATGCTGATGTCAAATAGGCACTTTGTTAAATACCCTACTGATAAACAAACAAAATCCTCATACAATTAATACCAGAGGAATTCAAGGATAGGGTAATAACAAACTTAGCCAGATAAACCACCAGCAAGGGGCAGGAGCTGATGACAGATCTGTCTGGCCATACAAAGACAGCTGGTGTTAACATTATGACAGGTGATGTTTACAGTACCCTAGACCAACCCAGACCATGCTCAGACAATGTTCTGAATTCATGCTTGTCTTTAGTTTATGTCATGTATTATGTGCTGTATAAGCTAACTGTCACTGCGGACAAGAACTAGACCTATCATTTTTGGTGGTGTCCTTGTGGACAGGTATGTCACAATATTTGAGTTATGGTGTTTAGAAACCATAACAAGTAATGAAATAATAACAACTTGGTGAGCCCTCATTAATTTAGTTTGACACAGTGGGACTATTGGATGGGTAGGCGTACAAATAAATTGTTCCATTCGTGCCCTCACGGGCACTCATGGAACAACATTTACTTGTATAACCGTCATTTTGGGGGATGTATCGTTTTAGGTATAATCTATTCTACGAGGGTCATTCAATAATGTTTACCTCCTACCTCAAACCTTGCTATTAATTAGGCCAATCGTATGAAATATTTCACAATTGTAGCTTTAAATCTCAGCTACAAATCCATAGTAATTTAGTGTGAGTACTGGTTTTACTTTTCTGTTGATGCAGTGAAAACCAAACCACCATTCAGTGCGACGGAAACGGATAAAAAACAGCAAAATGTATCCTAGATGCTATGAATTTGGCCAATTCTAAGATACAAAACATACCTATCGGTCAATTAAAACCGTTCTAAATTACAGATATCTCTTGAACAGACTATAAACAATAAAGTTACTGATTTCTTTGGGATAAAATGCCCTCTAATTAGCCAGAACGAGACCTGGACAGCCATTAATTATAATCCTACCCTAGAAAACCGCTGCAAAAGTTATATTTGTTTTTCATAAGAACCAAGACTAAGACATCTTCAATATACAGGAATAAATGGATATATTTGAAGTCACGTGAATAGACAATTTTCTATAACTGGCTACGTGATTGACTATTGTAACGGTTGCATATAAGAAAAACTCATAAAATGACTAGGCCTATCATGTTAAGATTTAACATCCGAGGCAACACTGTGGCTTGATTTTTAACAACGAAAATTTGACTGAATAGCAGTATTCCAGTATGCTAAAGACGATGTGATACATTCGAATTGATATTATACTATTTGCTAGCCCACAAAAGTTAATATTGCCTTTATCTGGTTTATTATGATAATACAGTATTAGGCATATATTTAGAAATCATCCATTTTTTTCTATTTTCAGTATTTAAATCGGGCTGTTATATCTAATCATACAATACAAAGACAAAACTAAAAACGTCATTTTCCGTGTCCGTTGTCCAAAATCTCCCTGTAGGCTATAGCTATGATTTAGAGCTATAACTATGACAAATGTTATGATGCTGACATTCATATTAGCGATGTTATGAGTTAGGAGGTAGAACTTATTGAATGACCCTCGTAATATTTCATCCAAAAAATAATATCCAGATGAGTAGATCATTGAAACGGTGTATGATGTGTTACACGAAGCAGGCATCAGGACTGAGGGCACGACGGTCGTATTCGTCGAGGTCTACCAAAAGACACCATGCGAGTTAGTTTCATGTACCTAAGCAATTTCCACGCCAAAGTACCTAAGACAAATGAACTGCTATACAATGCGCACGACGATGCGCTCATCATTGGCGTTAAAAAGTGTGGGACGTACACTTTACAAAGTTTCTTGCAACTTCAACCGGAAGTGGAAATTACGGCAGGTTTGTCTATATCCGTGGCAGGATTAGACGTTGCACGTTCGAGAGCACTACTAAGAGCAGTATTCAGAAATATCATGCCATTTGACAACTCCAGAGCAAGTGATAAAAATCCCCGTTGACAATCGCTAAATTTTCCGGATTTATTGACAATATCGACTTGTGGGGCATTTACGTCGAGTTTTCATATATTTCAATGTTCCGGGGGGGGGGGGGGTGAAGTCAACAAAATTCGCACGGCAAATATTTTCGCACGGACACAAAATTTCGCAGTCCAAAAAGCACTGTAGTCAATGTTTTATGAGTAGTTTTACTATCATTGAAATTTGAAACTAAGAAAAACGCAATTTTTACCCTAAAAAAAAGAAGGAAAAAAAAGAAGAGATTTTCAAAATGTAACTGTATTTCAGACGAAATATGAATTGCTTGACACATTTGAGAGTACTGTGCTTACCATGCTTACATGGACTACTCTCTAAATGTAAAAGAGTGAAATTCCACTCTAATGGAGTGAATATTCACTCTTCAAAGGAGTGCCTACAGTGATCACTCTAATAGAGTGGAACCATTTTCACTCCAAACAAAGAGTGAATTTTGTAACAATGGCAAGTATTTTTTCATTATTTCCCATTTAATGTATGAAAATAATTTAATGCGTCTTATTCTAAATTAGCTATTGTGCACCATACAGGGTGAGTCAAAATAGTCAGGTCCCGATTTCACCAATTTTGTAAACCAGTTCAAATGAAAAAGAAAAAAAATTAATGACTTGCCTACGGCAAGGTGGCATTACTAGATATAACCTAAATTGTATTTCATTTAAATCGGTTATTCATAACGGGAGATATGTGCATTTTTCCAAATTCTGTGAAATAAAATCTATTTCAACTTATCTAAGGAACCCCTGGATGCAAAAGTTTAACGCACGCCTTTTGAATAAGTCAATCAAAGGCGTGTTGTTATCAGGGGCGGAAATTTCTTGTTAGGTGTGGGGGGGATGATAAGTTTGGCCCCTAAAAAAATAAATTTAGCTGTTACCATCCAGGCGGTGCGTAGCACCGCACTCCGAGCTATGCTCGGACAGGGGGAGTCTGAGGGGGGATGTGCCCCCCTGAGAAGTAGAAAAAAATTCAATTTTCAAACTCATTTGGTGCGATCTGGTGTATACTTTTGATGAATATTGTATTGAAAAGCCATCGCTTCATTTTCAATAAATATTTTGTTTTTTATCAATGAACAAAAGAAGTTGAGCATTTTTTATACTGATATATTCTTGATTTTAGTATAGATGGTTTAAAAGCTCCAACAGGGGGAGTCTGAGGGGGGATGTGCCCCCCTCATAAGTAGAAAAAATTTCAATTTTCAAACTCATTTGGTGCGATCTGGTGTATACTTTTGATGAATATTGTATTGAAAAGCCATCGCTTCATTTTCAATAAATATTTTGTTTTTTATCAATGAACAAAAGAAGTTGAGCATTTTTTATACTGATATATTCTTGATTTTAGTATAGATGGTTTAAAAGCTCCAACAGGGGGAGTCTGAGGGGGGATGTGCCCCCCTCATAAGTAGAAAAAATTTCAATTTTCAAACTCATTTGGTGCGATCTGGTGTATACTTTTGATGAATATTGTATTGAAAAGCCATCGCTTCATTTTCAATAAATGTTTTGTTTTTTATCAATGAACAAAAGAAGTTGAGCACTTTTTATACTGATATATTCTTGATTTTAGTATAGATGGTTTAAAAGCTCCAACAGGGGGAGTCTGAGGGGGGATGTGCCCCCCTCAGAAGTAGAAAAAATTTCAATTTTCAAACTCATTTGGTGCGATTTTTTCAAACTCATTTGGTGCGATCTGGTGTATACTTTTGATGAATATTGTATTGAAAAGCCATTGCTTCATTTTCAATAAATATTTTGTTTTTTATCAATGAACAAAAGAAGTTGAGCATTTCTTATACTGACATATTCTTGATTTTAGTATAGATGGTTCAAAAGCTCCAACAGGGGGAGTCTGATGGGGGATGTGCCCCCTGAGAAGTAGAAAAAAAATTCAATTTTCAAACTCATTTGGTGTAATCTGGTGTATACTTTTGATGAATATTGTATTGAAAAGCCATCGCTTCATTTTCAATAAATGTTTTGTTTTTTATCAATGAACAAAAGAAGTTGAGCACTTTTTATACTGATATATTCTTGATTTTAGTATAGATGGTTTAAAAGCTCCAACAGGGGGAGTCTGAGGGGGGATGTGCCCCCCTCATAAGTAGAAAAGATTTCAATTTTCAAACTCATTTGGTGCGATTTTTTCAAACTCATTTGGTGCGATCTGGTGTATACTTTTGATGAATATTGTATTGAAAAGCCATTGCTTCATTTTCAATAAATATTTTGTTTTTTATCAATGAACAAAAGAAGTTGAGCATTTCTTATACTGACATATTCTTGATTTTAGTATAGATGGTTCAAAAGCTCCAACAGGGGGAGTCTGATGGGGGATGTGCCCCCTGAGAAGTAGAAAAAAAATCAATTTTCAAACTCATTTGGTGTAATCTGGTGTATACTTTTGACCAATATTGTATAAAAAAGGCCATCACTTCATTTTCAATAAATATCTTGTTTTTTATCAATGCACGAAAGAAGTTGAGCATTTTTATACTGATATATTCTTGATTTTAGTATAGATGGTTTAAAAGCTCCAACAGGGGGCGTCTGATGGTGGGGGGATATGCCCCCCTGAGAAGTAGAATTTTTTTTCAATTTTCAAACGCATTTCGTGCGATCTGGTATACTTTTGACCAATATTTTATTGAAAAGCAATCACTTTATTTCTGATCAATATTGGTTTTTTAAATAGGCAGATAGGCCAAATACCAGAAAGAAGTTAATAAGTTACCTCCAAAAGATGGATTATTAACGTACATACGCGTATGTATCCTAACCAACGTACAATAAACTCCAAACGTTCTTATGTCCCTCCTTCCCTCTCTTTTTCCTTTTTTTTCCTCCTTTTTCCCCTTTTTTCTTTCTTTTTTTCCTTTTCCCCCCCTTTTTTCCTTTTTTTTTTGGTAGATGTGAAAAATCAGGGGGGGGGATGATTACATTGACCATCCCCCCCAGGTCAAAAAGTGGGGGGGGGGGGGGGGATAAATCCCCCCCCATCCCCCCCCCCCCCCCCCCCCCCCCCCCCGGGATTTCCGCCCTTGGTTGTTATACACAGCACTTATAGGAAAAGAGATTCTATTGTCTTTGTAATTACGGTAATAGTTTTCGTGCCATCAGAGATAGCCGATAACAAACATTATTGAGTGTTAACAAAACGTTGACCAAAGTATTTTGAAACTTGTTATTTTAATCGAACTGATATTATCATTATAATATATTTCAATACTTTGCATGCAATATCGTTCATCAGCGATTCAACAATTGATGACAATTATGGATTTATCTCAAAATTTGTTGTTGCAATTGGTTACAAGTGATATCAAAGTCATTGGTGAGTCCAAATGAATCATTTCAAACAATGTTCATGTGTACATTTTGGAAAATGTGCATTTCAATCAAAATTTTACGGAAAAGTGTCCATCATTAATCGATTTAGGATTTTGAAAAATGTTCATTTTAGTCAAAAATATGAAAGAGTGTCCGTCATTGATGACATTTTTGGATTTATCTCAAAATATGTTGTTGCAATTGCTTACAAGTGATATCAAAGTCATCGGTGAGTCCAAATGAATCATTTCAAACAATTTTCATGTTCAAATTTTGAAAAAATGTGCATTTCAGTCAAAAATTTGAAAAAGTGTCCATCATTGATGACAATTTTGGATTTATCTCAAAATTTCTTGTTGCAATTGGTTACAAGTGATATCAACATCATCGGTGAGTCCAAATTAATCATTTCAAACAATGTTCATGTGTTCAAATTTTGAAAAATGTGCATTTCAGTCAAAAATTTGAAAAAGTGTCTGTCATTGATGACAATTATGGATTTATCTCAAAATTTGGTGTTGCAATTGGTATAAGTGATATCAAAGTCATCGGTGAGTCCAAATTAATCATTTCAAACAATGTTCATGTGTACATTTTGGGAAATGTGCATTTCAATCAAAATTTTACGGAAAAGTGTCCGTCATTAATCGATTTAGGATTTTGAAAAATGTGCATTTCAGTCAAAAATTTGAAAAAGTGTCTGTCATTGATGACAATTATGGATTTATCTCAAAATTTGGTGTTGCAATTGGTTACAAGTGATATCAAAGTCATCGGTGAGTCCAAATGAATCATTTTAAACAATTTTCATTTTCAAATTTTGAAAAATGTGCATTTTAATCAAAAATATGAAAAAGTGTCCATTGATGACAATTTTGGATTTATCTCAAAATTTCTTGTTGCAATTGGTTACAAGTGATATCAACGTCATCGGTGAGTCCAAATGAATCATTTCAAACAATGTTCATGTCAAAATTTTGGAAAATGTGCATTTCAATCAAAATGTTACGGGAAAGTGTCTGTCATTAATCAATTTAGGGTTTTGAAAAATGTGCATTTTAGTCAAAAATATGAAAAAGTGTCTGTCATTGATGACAATTATGGATTTATCTCAAAATTTGGTGTTGCAATTGGTTACAAGTGATATCAAAGTCATCGGTGAGTCCAAATGAATCATTTCAAACAATGTTCATGTGTAAATTTTGGAAAATGTGCATTTCAATCAAAATTTTACGGAAAAGTGTCCGTCATTAATCAATTTAGGATTTTGGGGAAAATGTGCATTTCAGTCAAAAATATGAAAAAGTGTCCGTCATTGATGACAATTTTGGATTTGTCTCAAAATTTGTTATTGCAATTGGTTACAAGTGATATCAAAGTCATCGTTGAGTCCAAATTAATTTCAAACAATGGATGCATGTTCAAATTTTGAAAAATGTGCATTTTAATCAAAAATATGAAAAAGTGTCGTATTGATGATAATTTTGGATTTATCTCAACATTTCTTGTTGCAATTGGTTACAAGTGATATCAACGTCATCGGTGAGTCCAAATGAATTATTTCAAACAATGTTCATGTGTAAATTTTGAAAAATGTGTATTTTAATCAAAAATATGAAAAAGTGTCCATATTAATCGATTTAGGATTTCTCCAAGTAGTGAACAAAATTGATCAACATTTTGAATTAGATTATCTCCAAATTTATTGTTGCAATTGGTTACAAGTGATAGTCTATGGTGAGTCCGGGTCCAAATGAATCATTTCAAACAATATTCATGTTTAAATTTTGAAATTTGTGCATTTCGATCAAAATTACGGAATAGTGTTCGTCATCCGGTGTTCGTCATCCGGATGACGAACACTATTCCGTAATTTATCCTACTCGATTTATGATTTCGAGTAACCCATCTAACTATGAACAAAATTGATCAACATTTTGGATTGTGCACGCTTCACGCAATGTACGCAATATGTACGCTACGCTGCTTCAATTTGTTCGTTCAATTGTAATTCCAACTTGTTTTATAGTACTACAGTACTTACTAGTACTACTAGATTTAGGATTTGGAGCGTGAACTACCTAGCCCTAAGCTATCTATCTATATAAAATTAAAGGAAAAGGAAACTTTTTATCTGTTTGCTTTGTTGACAAAAATTGCCTAACATACAATTAATGCAGTATTGTATCATATTGGCATGGCAATCCACATGGTGCACCGACATCAATCAACACAACAACAAAATCCCCAAAACAAGTAAGCCTAATCCGCTTTTAATCATTATCATGTTAGGCCTGTAAGTGTAAAGTGTGCACAATCCAAAAACAAAAATGTCTTCACTTCAGTGAATTTATAGGAGATGAGAAGTAAAAAAAGGCACAGATTCATAAATAGTTACACTGACTTAACATAAACACATTCATTAGCCTTTATTATTAATATTTATTATATAGCAAAATACTTTCAAAAGTATTCGATCTCGGTCACGAAGTTATAGGGTGCCGAATTCGACACCGTTTCGTCAATGACGTGAAAAACAAGTCTCTAAAGTTTCCTTAAATGTCAGATCTGTTATATCGATAATACATCATGTATGAAACAACAACTGAAACTTCAAAGCTTCTCACTCACACACCGAATGAACAGCATTATTGGGCCTAGGACGACTTTGCATTGGGACGACTTTGCGTTAGGACGACTTTGCGATAGGACGACTTTGCGATAGGACGACTTTGCGATAGGACGACTTCTACGAGGACGACTTTGCGGAAGGCCGAAGTGACCGGTATCCCGATAGATTGCTGTTTTTTTTAGTCCTGCCTGCAAGTGAATGTCATTCAATGTTGGCATCGACACAGGTGATTAAAATCATCCAATTGTAAGTATCTTAGGCTCATTTTTATCTATCTGTACCAAACAATGAGATGCAATATTATCCAATAGATATCCTTTACGAAATAAACTACAAAACTAAAACATGACTGTTACTGTGTTAGTGAACTACTCCTACTATACTATACTATAAGGCAGAGGCTATACAGCCGATGATCGGTCAGCCATTTCGGCAGAGGCTATACAGCCGATGATCGGTCAGCTATTTTGGCAGAGGCTATACAGCCGATGATCGGTCAGCTATTCCGTGAAAAACTATCAGCCGATGATCGTTATTGTGCATGAATATAGCAAAGGCTATCAGTCACTATCAGCCGGAAACGGTCTGACTCCTATCTCTTATTGTTTGTTTGCAGTGGCGTAACAGCCGGGGGAGGCAGAGCCTCCCCCTCCCCCCCCCCCCCCCCCGAAGGTGCTCAGCAGGAAATTCAAACCTACCCAGCAAGAAAAATGGGGGGAAGGGAAAAGAGGAAAAGAAGGGGGAAAGGGAAAGAAAAGAGAGAGAGAAAGGAAAAAGTGTAAGAGCACGGATATTAATATATGTTTAAGGGGTGAACGCATGCGCAATTGATCCATCAAATAAAAATACTCCCTCCGAAGTTTATTTGATGAAATAACCATTTTAGGGGGGGGGGGGGGTAAGTTTATTTGATGGAACAGCCTTTTATTTCAGAGGGCGTAAGTTTATTTGATGGAATAAAAAGTCTGTTCCATCAAATACTCCCTCTTAAATAAAAGGCTGGTCTACACTTACTCCCTCTTAAATAAACTTACTTCCTCTGAAATAAAGAAAGGGGTAAGTTTATTTGATGGAATAGCCATAGGGGGTAAGTTTATTTCAGGAGTTCATCAAACGCCTAAAAAAGATAAAAGTGTGTCAGTCAGATAAAGTATGTCAGGTTACGGAAACACCCTTTTGGTTTTTCCGTAAACTGACATACTTTTTAAGGGGGCTGTCATTTTCTTCGGGAGGGGGGGGGGGGGGGGGGGGGTCACAAATATGGTGGGGGGGTCATAATTTATATATTTTGAATTAGTCAACCTCAAAGCACCTGAGCGGGGACTTTATGTGCTAGGTGTATACCCCGGGGGGGGCACTCAACTTTTTTTGGGGTAGGGGTGTGCCGCCCAGGGTCTCAAAAAGGGGGGCTAAAGAACTGAACTGAGTGGATTTTATGACGAAAAATAGGGTCTTAGGAACTGATTTTTTTCCAAAAAATAGGTCTTGAGAACTGGCCTATAGTTCAATTTTCGATTTATTTTGGTTTAAAAACGCAACATTTTCGAAAAATTGGGGCTTTGGAACACAAAATTGGTGCTTTGGAACGCAAAATTTCGCGATTTTTGAATTTTCAATAAAAATGGGGTCTTAAGAACTGATGCAGGCTCAAAAGGGGGGTCATAAGAACTAGCAGCAGAGGGTGAAAAAGGGGGTCTTCAGCGCGGCACATACCTATACCCTTTTCAAATGTCAGTGCCCCCCCCCCCCCGGGGTGTATACCAGCACCAAAGCTAGGCATGTTCATAAAATTTTGAAAATAAAATTATCTCTTTGGAAATGGAATACATGGAAACAAAGTACTTTACAATAAAAAATGATGGTTCAACCTTGTCTGCAGGCTGAATAATAAAAAAGTTATAACCAAAAGTAGTTTAAGTCATGCACATTTTAAAACCATTTTAGGTAAATTAAGGGTTTACTTTCATGATGTCTAGTTGCTTGTGTGGGGTTATTTATACATCAGTGAATACATCCCAGCAGTTTCGTACTTTTCCGCTGAATTTAAAAGAGGTAAACATGAGTTTTCTACATATTTTGGTCAAATATGTCGCCCTCTATAGTCAATGATATGAACATCCCTACCAAAGCCAACAATTATCTTGTTGTTCGCTTGTCTCAACTCCGATCCCAACCTAATGACCGAACAGTGTCGCGCGAGTCACGATCGGTTGTATAATTGTCTGGTACCATATTGGCTACCCGATGATCGGTTGAAGTAAAACTGCGGATTTTACCCCCTCTATCGATGATCGGCTGTATAGTCTGGTACACATTGGCCACCCGATGATCGGCTGTATAGACACTTCCATACTATAATGCCCAAGCCTTCATCATACCACACTCTGTTAAGAGAATATCACAAGTCATCCTTCTTCCCAAAGACAGCTAGAGACTGGAACACGCTACCAGAAAACCTCATCCAGTCTAACTCCATCAAAGCATTCAAACAAGGACTCTCAAAACTAGAATAATTTTTTCGTCGCTGCATGCATCAAAACCCACACACAAGTACCGAAGTCTTCAAAGTTGAAGTTGGTACTATTTTGGAAGAAGAAGAAGAAGAATGCTAGGCATGATATAGGTGATTACGGAGTGACGTCACGTGCCGTTGACCACAAACTACGAGAATTCAAACAAATTCAGATTGCACCATCACCAAAACGGCCAAAATGTAACCCTTTTTGTACTCCCGTGAAATATTACCATCGAACAGAATATTTGACAAAGTGATTCCTCTACATACTCATGTTATCATATTTACACATAATGCAAGTTTTCACATGTTTTTTACAAGTCAAAGTCTGAAAATCGAGTGAAACATTTTACGAATTTCGGAAATATTGCTCATGTAAACAACGGTCGCTTACACAGCTACACATGGTCACTAGGAACGTTCTTCTGTATGGTCGAGTAGAGCGTAGACTTGATTTTGATGCTTTGTAGTCAACGGCAAATTGAAGGTCCGTAACCACCTATATGATGCTATTGCTAGGCATGAATAAGCCTCATCGCCAATCGGAAAGAATCCATTGATTATCCATTTCTGATGCATTGTGGGATCCAGAATGGGGCAGATTTCGCCCCTTTGCAATCCCACAATGCAACAGAAAAGGATAATCAATGGCTTTTTCGGGTTTCGCGATAAGGCCTAAAAAAAAAAAGAAGTTTGATTGGCGTAACATGACCAAAACAAATAGAGTAGGTCGGTCGGGATTTATTTATTTTTAAATTATTTTTTAAATTTTAAATCACCTACTTTTGAACACTTAATAAGCGTATTTAATTGCCGGGCAAAAATGTATCGTTGTGTTCAACAATATATCATTTCGATGGGGACTTAAAATAGCCTAAAATGAAAGCAAACAGTCAAAAACGTTTTAAAATACTTTGTTCAATTTTTATAAAAAAAATTAAAAAAAATTCCCCTCAAAATAATAAAAAATATTCAGGGTCGGCGATGTATTTAGGGTCGGTCGGGTTACGCCAATCAAACTTCTTTTTTTTTTAGGCCTAAACCTATTGAATGATAACATTTTGAAAATAAAAATATGATATCTCTTTAGATTAGAAAATGGAATACATGGAAACTAAGTAGGCCTTCTTTACAATAAAAATGTTGGTTCAACCAAGCAATTATCAAAGGTATATTATGTGATCTTTTCCAGGGGACGCCCTCAATGCTAACAAAAATGGAAGCAGATTTTCTTGCATATTTACTTTCTGATCATAAAATGACATAAATCATAAATAACCAAGTTACAGAGCGATACGATTCCTAATAACCTCAAAATCATAGTTTTAGAGTGAATTTAGAGTAATATTTGAAAAAAATAGATTGTACCACTCGGTACAATCTATTTTTCAAACCATGATTTTGAAGTTATTAGGATTCGTATCGATCTGTAACTTAGAAGATCTTTATGATTATGGTGAAAAATATAAACTCTCGGGATTCCGACAGTTTATTTTCACTCTAAAACCATGATTTTGAAGTAATTAAGAATCGTATCGCCCTGTAACTTGGAATGTATGCATGATTTATGATCAGAAATGTAAATCTTCAAGAAAATCTACTTTCTATTTTTTTTTTCGATGTTGAGGGCGTTCCCTGGAAAGATCACATAATATACCTTTAATTGACTATGATAACTCCTTGGTTCAACCATGTCTGCAGACTGAATAATCACAAAGTTATAACCAAAAGTAGTTTGCCATAATATTATATTGCTAAAAACTGGTCAAGTCATGCAAATTTTAAACCATTTTAGCTTAAATCAGCTTTTCTTTCATGTTGTCCAGCTGCTTGTTTGTGATTAGCTAGACATCAGTTATACATCCCAGCCCGTTTCTACCTTTTTTAATGGATTTTACTTGAGTTTTCCACACATTTTGGCCACCACGGATGACCGTTGCACCGTTTTAGGAAGAGGTTGAATTCTTGTAATAGTTCAACCTCATGTGACGTGCATCCATTAAAATTGCTGTTAAAGATTTTTGTCTTCAATTCATATTTATAGTAAAAAATGAAAAGACCTTCATTATTTTTTTGTTATTACCTCATTTCCCTAGCTACCCCTAGCCTGGAGAAATAGTGGGCAATGTGTTTATAAATAATTATGCAATGTACTGAAATGAAACATTTCTATGCATCTCTTTTCATGAAATGATTCCACGGTAACACGCGTTACATTTAAGCGCGCCATTCTTTATTCTCCACTCTATAACTGTAAAAGTAATTTGAATGAAGTTTTCATCTTTTGTATTGTAATACCCAAGACTTAAGGCTAGATCCTCATGCTAACACCAATATGAAATATTAGCTCATGTTAATGTAAGACCGCTCCGAATATCGGTAACACGCGTTACGAAAAAAGACGCACTAAAAAAAATCCCAACTTTGTTTTGCTTGTGTATTTCAACTAACAAACCTACAATCAATTGGTCACTACTATAAGCAAGTACCTTTATAAGGTTTATAAAACTAGAATAATAACAAGAATTAAAGTTCTCACTTTTTTGTAAAATGCAAAATAGTCGGTAACACGTGTTACGGTAACACGCGTTACACTTTGTCCAGCCATAATTTACTAGCCTTAGATTCTTTATTATATTTCTAAATTAAAATTAATTTTGACTTTGGCAATTAAACTAACATATTAACCATAAATAGTGTTAAATAACACTTGAAAATTGAGGTTTTAGCACGTTTACCTGAATATGAGTTTGGTATTAAACACGTGTTACGACATTTTGATGGCCTATTGTAGAGTGAGTGGTGGTTATGAATTTATCTAATTGTTTACTATTTTTAAATAGGGCCTAACTAGTAGAATTAAAATTATAAGTGGCGTAAATTAAAACTATATCAATAAAGTAAATATTTTCAAAAAAGTGTTGCTCCGGTAACACGTGTTACCATTTTTGGGGTAAGAAAAGTAGAATTTTGTCAATAGTAAACATTAGCCAAATGTTGTAACAATTTTTTCCTGAACCTTTGCATGAGCTTTGAACAACATAGAGGTAAAAATAAATCTTTTGGAGCAATTTTCAATTTTTTTGCTCCGTCACATTTTCATGGAATCGCCCCTATATAAATTAAAGTTATAACAAAAATAACAAAAATATAAATTTCCAAAAATCGGTGAGGGCGGGGACGATGACGAATATACATTGTGTACATGTCATTTATTTTACTTGGCCTTGTTATTAAATAATAATTATAATAAGGCCAAGCCGCTAACAGTAAAAACAAATTAACAATAGTCCGGACATTTGCAAAAAATATTTGGAAAAAACTTTGAAAAAGCTATCTGTTCACTGTTCTCCTATGAAATTTAAAGGTGTTTTTTAATACTGTTATTTACTTTATATACAAATTATCAGAAAAAGACTTTTTAATTCAAAACATGGTCAAACTTAATTTATGGGATTTTATTTTGACTCAACATTATAAATAAATGTCACATCAGTATAATGATGACCTTAGTCATAAGAGGCATCTTTTGGGATGTGAGTCGATCTCAAACAAGCACTATCCCAGTATCCCTAAAAATGCTAATATCAAATTTTTGCCATTGTTAGTTGGTCCAGATGGAAATAGAGCCCTTGTTAGATATACTTTTTCTTGGCTAATTTTTTATGCGGTATCTGAATTTGGAGTCGAAAACACAAAAATCATGATTTAAAATGTTCACCCATTCATTTGTACAGGGAAAAGTTCTGAAAATTGAAATTATGGATACGGACCACATTTGTGAGATTTTCATTAAAATTGTCATACCAATTTAATATCAACTTTAAGAATTTCATTTGTTTGTTCAATCAGTGCAAAATAACTTAACATTTCATAATATTAACAGATAAAAGGCTATTTACATTTTTTCCAGACTATAATTGTGACAGACGGGACCAACTTTGATAAACTTGCTGAAGAATAATTCATTGAAGGGTATTTTCATTGTACTTTCTAGGTAAGGTCAACTTGATAAAAGATAGGAATTCAATTTTGAACCAACGATATCTCTTCATGAAAAAATACACAACAATTTCATGGTTTTTTTTGTGACAGACAGGACATTTTCAACATGACTTATTTTAAAATATTTTACTATATAATTTTTCATCTTTTGGGTTAAATTTCTCTTGTGATGGAAAGGTACATGTATCATACTTCATATCAAATTATCAACCAATGATAATTATCTTTCGAACATCAGAATTGTAGCAGAGGGGAACTCCAGTGTTCATCACAAAATTTGGAAAAATCTTATTTATAAATATTTTCCATTTCTGCAAACTTTAACCCTTCCTTAAAATAAAACTGATTGCAGCAGAAGAAAACTGAATAACAGTTTCTAAAAGCGATTTTGAAAATGTGGCTTGTCGAAATTTGACACCGACGCCCCTTTTTGTCTAGTCTGCTGCGTTAGACCCTTTGTACTGATAGAGGGCTCACTCACTGTGACTGCTCCCCTTCAGACTGCTCCCCATTCTCTGATCTTACCCAGGAGAAAAGCATTAAGGTGCGGGATTGTAAATTTTTGGTATTATCCTTGAGAATATCTAATTAGCTAGGATATTACGCTATTTAGATATTTAGATATTTAGATAATATATTTAGATATTAAGATATTAAGATATTTAGATATTAGGTTTAGATATTAAGCTATTTAGCTATTTAGATATTAATCTCAAGAATATCTGATTAGCTAGGCTATTACGCTATTAAGATATTAAGATATTACGCTAATAAGATATTTAGATATTTAGATAAGTGGTTTAGATATTCAGCTATTAAGATATTTAGATATTAGGTTTAGATATTAAGCTATTTAGCTATTTAGATATTAACCTCAAGAATATCTGATTAGCTATGATATTACGCTATTAAGATATTAAGATAATACGCTAATAAGATATTTTTATATTAAGATATTAAGATAGGCCTATTACGCTATTAAGATATTTAGATATTTAGATAAGATATTAGCGGCTAATTAGATATTATCTTAATAGCCAAAATATCCGATATTGACGCAATTTAGCTATTTTTATTTTTTTTGAAACTCGGAACTTTTTGTCTTTCAAACGGACGCTATTAAGAAATTAGCGGCTAATTAAATAATATCTTAATAGCCAAAATATCAGATATTGACCCAATTTAGATTTTTTTTTTTTTTTTTTGAAACTCGGAACTTTTCAAACGGACGCTATTAAGATATTAGCGGCTAATTAGATATTATCTTAATAGCCAAAATATCCGATATTGACGCTAATAAGATATTTAGATATTTAGATAAGTGGTTTAGATATTCAGCTATTAAGATATTTAGATATTAGGTTTAGATATTAAGCTATTTAGCTATTTAGATATTAACCTCAAGAATATCTGATTAGCTATGATATTACGCTATTAAGATATTAAGATAATACGCTAATAAGATATTTTTATATTAAGATATTAAGATTAGATATTTTCATTTTTTTTAAAACTCGGAACTTTTTGTCTTTTAAACGGACGCTATTAAGATATTAGCGGCTAATTAGATATTATCTTAATAGCCAAAATATCCGATATTGACGCAATTTAGATATTTTCATTTTTTTTTAAACTCGGAACTTTTTGTCTTTCAAACGGACGCTATTAAGATATTAGCGGCTAATTAGATATTATCTTAATAGCCAAAATATCCGATATTGACGCTAATAAGATATTTAGATATTTAGATAAGTGGTTTAGATATTCAGCAATTTCGATATTTTTATTTTTTTTGAAACTCGGAACTTCTTGTCTTTCAAACGGACGATATTAAGATAGGCCTATTAGGGGCTAATTTGATTATCTTAATAGCCAAAATATCCGATATTGACGCAATTTATATATTTTTATTTTTTTTGAAACTCGGAACTTTTTGTCTTTCAAACGAACGCTATTAAGATATTATCGGCTAATTAGATATTATCTTAATAGCGACAATATCCGATATTGTCGCAATATAGCTATTTTTTTAAATCGGAACTGTTTGTCTTTCAAACGGACGTTATTAAGATATTAGCGGCTAATTAGATTATTTTAATAGCCAAAATATCCGGTATTTACGCAATTTTGCTATTTCAAAAGAAAAACACTTTTTGAAACTCTGAACTTTTTGTCTTTCAAACGGACGCTATTAAGATATTACCGGCTAATCAGATATTATCTTAATAGCAAAAATATCCGCTATTGACGATATTATTGTGGGACTGAATTTAGGTACAAATGACTTTTCCTTAAATGCATTGTGTGAGGTGGCCAAAATATGTTATATTTGGTGGCTATTATGTCCACTAGTATGTCATTAATCACATAAAATGCTTAGCTTTTGGGCAAAATGGGTTTATATTCTCATATTGTTCATTTTTCGAACTGTTTCCATGACATTCATACAGTAATAATCACAAAACTTGCCGATGCACGGGCATGCTATCTACTGGAGATAGCACTTCATATGTATATTTCCACGCGTGGAGAGTTTTAAAAAAAAAACGCGCTAAATACAAATTTACGAATGGCGATACGCCTTTTCAAATGACTGCATCTCTAAAACTATATTTCAGAATTCTATAAGATTTGGCAATTTAAACTTAAAATTTAACACTGAAAACAATGGTATATGATTGTTATGACTTTTGAAGAAAAAACTTGCTCTTCCAGGGCGTACACCACTAATTCGATAATACGCGGCACTTCCGGAAAAGTTGAGTACGATAATAGTTCCTATTTGACGGAAAGAATGGTAGCAAATGAAACTAATCATTATTGTTTTTGTGTCAAATTTGTGTTCTGCGTATTCCTAAGAATGTATATTTAATGTTTCAAAAAGAAAATACGTGATTTTAACTGAAACATAATTTTACGGACCGATTTACACACACGTTGCATGCACGGGTAAAAGCCGACTTATTATAGGTTTTCCCAGTTAGTTTAACACTTTTTTCATTATATTTCATATCTCGTTAAGTTAGAATTCGTCCCCAAAATCTGACTTACGCATTTTGTTAGATAAATTTCGTCAATGAGCATTATATTTCAAAGTATGACCATTTCATTTAATTCATTGGTCATTTCTTTTCGTCAAGGAAGGATTGAATTCGTATCACCTGATGGGTAGCGGGTCTATGCACAAATATAATTCGTCTTTGTTCATTATTTTTAATACTTTTATCACATATATTCGTCAGGTGTTAGAAGAGTAGGCCTACATATTATTGCAGGTTAGATTAGAACCACCGACATGTGTTCTTTTGCCTTGTTTATTCAGAAAGTTGGTGATATAAATCATATGAAAAAAAGAACGAACAAGAAAGAAAGAAAGAAAGAAGAAAAAAAATATATAAAACGTATAGGCCTATAGCTGGATTTTACATGCTTTTTCTAGGCAGGACGTTCCACATGGGACGAAATAAAGTGAACTGAATATGAAACTATTTGATCAAAGACGAAATAAATGTATACATTAGTAGGTTACCGCTGTATCAGACGAAATGGAAGTGAGTTAGGACGAAATAAAATGAACATTAAATGAAATTCATTGCGCAAAATATGAATATACTTGACCAAAGACGAAATTTACTTTAACAAATGCAACCTTCAAAATTTTGGGACGAATTCAAACTTAACGAGATATGAAATATAATGAATAAAGTGTTAAACTAACTGGGAAAACGTATAGTAACAAAATCAGTACACTCTGACGTGCCGGCTTCTAGCTAAAAATCCACCTGATGACCCGGGGTTGAGTTTCAGATATTTTATATAATCCACAGCCACAGTCTATGCATTGTGGGACTGAATTTAGGTACAACCGACAGCTTAAATATATTATGCGTCGTTCTTTAAAAAACTACCACACTCAATGCATTTTGGGACTGGATGGAGGTACAAATGTCTTCCTTAAAAACATGATAAGCCCCGTATACATTGATCTGCGGTTGCCTCTTAAAAATGCATTGTGGGAGCGAATTTCTGTATCATGTGACTGGTTGGCCAAAATAGACTATGGGTCGTACTTTAGATTAAGAGCCACACTCTATGCATTGTCACTCAATGCATTGTGGGACTGAATTTAGGTATATGTCTTCCTTAAAAAAATGATAAGCCCCGTATACATTGATCTGCGGTTGCCCCTTAAAAATGCATTGTGGGAGCGAATTTCTGTATCATGTGACAGGTTGGCCAAAATAGACTATGGGTCGTTCTTTAGATTAAGAGCCACACTCTATGCATTGTGGGACTGAATTAAGGTACATATGACTTTTCCTTAATTGCATTGTGTGAGGTGGCCAAAATATGTTATATTTGGTGGCTGCCTCTTAATATTGCATTGTGGGACCGATTAGCTAATAATATATTATGCGTCGTTCTTTAAAATGCCCAGCTATATTTAAGCCCCGTCGGACCAAATTATTGTATCATGTGTCAGGTGTGGCCACGGGTCGTATGTTGCTCAAAATAGATAATATATGTGGCTGCCTCCCGATATTGCATTGTGGGACCGACAGCTGAAATAGATTATGCGTCGTTCTTTAAAAAACTACCACACTCAATGCATCATGTGTCAGGTGTGGCCACGGGTCGTATATCGCTCAAAATAGATTATATATGTGGCTGCCTCTTGATATTGCATTGTGGGACCGACAGCTAAAATAGATTATGCGTCGTTCTTTAAAAAACTACCACACTCAATGCATTTTGGGACTGCGTCGTTCTTTAAAAAACTACCACACTCAATGCATTTTGGGACTGGATTTAGGTACAAATGTCTTCCCTCAAAAATGAAAGGCCACGACAAAATTGTTATAAGCCCCGTATACTTTGATCTGCGGTTGCCTCTTAAAAATGCATTGTGGGACCGAATTTCCGTATCATGTGACAGGCTGGCCAAAATATACTGTGGGTCGTTCTTTAAATTAAGAGCCACACTCAATGCATTGTGGGATTGAATTTAGGTACAAATGTCTGCCTTAAAAAAAATGATAAATGATATTTGCATTGAGGGACCGATAAATGAAATATATTTTGGGTCTTTCTTTAAAGGCCCCGCCTATAAATTTTAGATCGACACTCAATGCATTGTGGGACCGATTTTCTGTATCATGTGACAGGCTGGCCAAAATTAAGAGCCACACTAAATGCATTTGCATTGTGGGACCGACAGCTGAAATAGATTATGCGTCGTTCTTTAAAAAACTACCACACTCAATGCATCATGTGTCAGGTGTGGCCACGGGTCGTATATCGCTCAAAATAGATTATATATGTGGCTGCCTCTTGATATTGCATTGTGGGACAGACAGCTAAAATAGATTATGCGTCGTTCTTTAAAAAACTACCACACTCATTGCATTTTGGGACTGGATTTAGGTACAAATGTCTTCCCTCAAAAATGAAAGGCCACAACAAAATTGTTATAAGCCCCGTATACATTGATCTGCGGTTGCCTCTTAAAAATGCATTGTGGGACCGAATTTCCGTATCATGTGACAGGCTGGCCAAAATATACTGTGGGTCGTTCTTTAAATTAAGAGCCACACTCAATGCATTGTGGGATTGAATTTAGGTACAAATGTCTGCCTTAAAAAAATGATAAATGATATTTGCATTGAGGGACCGATAAATGAAATATATTTTGGGTCTTTCTTTAAAGGCCCCGCATAAAAATTTTAGATCGACACTCAATGCATTGTGGGACCGATTTTCTGTATCATGTGACAGGCTGGCCAAAATTAAGAGCCACACTAAATGCATTGTGGGACTGAATTTAGGTACAAATGTTTGCCTCAAAAAATGATGTAAATGATATTTGCTGTAAGGGACCGATAAATGAAATATATTTTGGGTTTTTCTTTAAAGCCCCGCCTATAAATATAAAAGGTCCGTATTATGTGACAAGTTTGTTAAAGTAGAGAGGTTTGTAACATAGGATATGGGTCGTTCTTTAAATGTAAAACCACGTTGTATGCATTGTGGGACCGGATTGGGTAAGCTTTAGAATACCCTACCATTGGTTCTCTTTACAAAAAATGATATAAATGATATTTGCATTAAGGGACCGATAAATGAAATATATTTTTGGTTTTTCTTTAAAAGCCCCGCCTATAAATTTAAAAGCTCCGTATTATGTGACAAGTTTGTCAAAGTAGAGAGGTTTGTAACATAGGATATGGGTCGTTCTTTAAATGTAAAACCACGTGCTATGCATTTTGGGACCGGATTCTGGCAACGACTCTTTATTGTAAGGGTCGAAGCCACATAGTCGCCTAAGTAACGAACTCGGAAAGCATATCATTTTTATTCCTAATCTTTAATAACACATTTATTTGCGTTCTGATGTACATACAGTGCTCAATAATGTCAATCATTAACAAATCAATTTTAAAGACTGAGACATCTCAAACCAACCAATTAAAGGCATATTATGTGATCTTTGCCAGAGAGCGCCCTCTGTTCATTTTTTTTTTTTTAAAGTAGATTTTCTTGCAGATTTACATTTCTGATCATAAATCATACATACATTCCAAGTTACAGAGCGGTACGATTCCTAATCACCTCCAAATCATGGTTTTAGAGTGAATGTAGAGTGAAAATAATAAACTGTCGGATTATCCGACAGTTAATTTTCACTCTAAAATCATGATTTTGAAGTAATTAAGAATCGTATCGCCCTGTAACTTGGAATGTATGTACGATTTTGATCAGAAATGTAAATCTGCAAGAAAATCTTCGTTCAATTTTTTTCGATGTTGAGGGCGTTCCCTGGAAAGATCACATAATATACCTTTAAGGTATAAGCACAGCATTTTGGGGATAAATCACATTACGCAATAATACGAGTCCACACCAATACTTACAGTATCAATTTAATGTAAAGCATTTAAAAATGGCTGGGTCTGTAAACATAATGATCAATTATATCAGTTTCTTAAGATCAAAACATCGATAAACCAACCACGTCATTAAAACAATACCATCGATATTTATTGAAACTTTTGTTAGAAAAAAAATAACTTTAGAATTCAAGATAAATATTAAATTAAAATTACCTTTATTGTTGTTTCTACTCACAAGAACACAGTAAAACTTGATTAAAACAAAACCATCGCTATTTATTGAAACTTTTCTTAGAACGTCCGCTATGTTTGGTTAGCGTTATGTATCACGCGTACTGCAGGGGGTCACTACAAGTGCACACATTTTACCAACCCCAGGTTTTATCATAATTGAGGGCGCAGCCTCAATATATCTCGTAGTCTCCCTATGACATGTTTAAGGTTAGAGGAGCGTTGGGGAGGGGCATTTAGAGATGGGAGCAGCGCCCACAATTACAAACATATATGAAGAACACTGGATTTGTATATTTTTACTCTTGTATTACATGTTTGAACTTTACACCTATAAGGATTACGAAAAATCAGCCCTCTTTGTACAACAAATCGTTGATTCGAAAATGCTGGTAGCCGCAACCAGCATTTTACATGGTTAAGGGTGGAATGTACTGAAAACATTGTTTTAATCAAGTTTTGCTGGTGTTTTATTTAGTAGAAACATCAATAATGGCACTTTTTAATGGTCATCTTGAATTCTGAAGTAAATTTAAAAAAATCAACATGTCATTGTGTCCTTTTAAAAGTACATGTACAATATACCACCACCAATCTTAATATATACATGTACTACATGAACGTCAATCGATTGAATATCAATCATAAAGATGATGAAATGCATAGGACCAAAACATCCATAAACCAAAAAGAATAGCTTGTCGCGATACACCACTTAAAAGTACACTACCCCCACCAATCTTAATCTATTCTATTTGAACGTCAATCCATTGAAAATCAATCATTATAAACTAAGATTTATTTACGGATTACACTTTAAATTAACATTGTTACACTAATGCCGAAAATATGTCACGTGTGCTATGAAATGGTAACATATACTAAAAGGGGCGATTTTTGACAGAATTTGCTAAACCTATTCCTCAGCCCCAAAAGTATTTTAAGCCCTGGTTGGATGAGTATGTATCTCATGCATTCAATGAGCAAAAGAATAACTGTGGGTATGGATTGTTCTAAAACGCTTTAAACATGCCTGCACGATTTGTAGCATGTGTAAAAGTGTAAATGTTGCCTTTATCATGTTGATGTAAACCATTTCATTTTGAAATTTAAACACAAGAACGTTACCAAAATACATGAAGTACGAGTGCTGCGTCGTTCTTTATCTATAAGCAAAATAAAAACATGTTTAGCCTCCCGTTTCCTTTGTTTGGGTCTGCGTAAAATGTGAAATTGCTTTTCTGTTCTCATTATTTCAGTCATAAGTTTTGTTTGTTAATGTCAGGACGCTAAACATGTTTATTTTTTTATTTGGCCTAACATGAAGTCGTTGGCCGAATCAGGAAAGGTAATAGGAAGATATATTTTCTCCAGTCAAATTAGGGGTGGATCAATCGCACATTGTTCGGAGAGCCAAATTAGTTCAAAGGTATTATGCGGTAGCATCAAAGTGTGATGGTCAAAAGCATCTCGAATGCACAAGATTAAATTCTGGAGCAATCTTTTTCTCTCCCACCTTGTGTGCCCTTAACGTATATTATTCGTCTTTATAATATTGAATTTGAAACCCAAACGGGACTAAATCCGGGCTTTCATATAAAAGAGTTTCAATAAATTCAAAAAAACTCTAAGTCCAAATTAGCGTAATATCGGATATTCTCGCTATTAAGATAATAGCTGATTAGCCGCTAATATCTTATTAGCGGCTTCTTTCATAAAAAAATAAAATAAATAATTTCCAAAAAGTCCAAGTCCAAATTAGCGTTATTATCGGATATTCTCGCTATTAAGATAATAGCTGATTAGCCGCTAATATCTGATTAGCGCCTACTTTCATATAAAAGAGTTTCAAATATTTCAAACAAAACTCTAAGTCCAAATTAGCGTAATATCGGCTATTCTCGCTATTAAGATAATAGCTGATTAGCCGCTAATATCTTATTAGCGCCTACTTTCATAAAAAAAATGTAAAAAAATTTTCTCCAAAAAGTCTAAGTACAAATTAGCGTAATATCGGATATTCTCGCTATTAAGATAATAGCTGATTAGCCGCTAATATCTTATTAGCGCCTACTTTCATATAAAAGAGTTTCAATAAATTCAAAAAACCTCTAAGTCCAAATTAGCGTAATATCGGATATTCTCGCTATAAAGATAATAGCTGATTAGCCGCTAATATCTTATTAGCGCCTACTTTCATAAAAAAAAATTAAAATAATTTCCAAAAAGTCTAAGTCCAAATTAGCGTAATATCGGATATTCTCGCTATTAAGATAATAGCTGATTAGCCGCTAATATCTTATTAGCGCCTACTTTCATATAAAAGAGTTTCAAAAATTTCAAAAAAACTCAAAGTCCAAATTAGCGTAATATCGGATATTCTCGCTATTAAGATAATAGCTGATTAGCCGCTAATATCTGATTAGCGCCTACTTTCATAAAAAAAACATAATAATAATTTCCAAAAAGTCTAAGTCCAAATTAGCGTAATATCGGATATTCTCGCTATTAAGATAATAGCTGATTAGCCGCTAATATCTCATTAGCGCCTACTTTCATATAAAAGAGTTTCAATCAATTAAAAAAAACTCTAAGTCCAAATTAGCGTACTATCGGATATTCTCGCTATTAAGATAATAGCTGATTAGCCGCTAATATCTTATTAGCGTCTACTTTCATATAAAAGAGTTTCAAAAATTTCCAAAAAACTCTAAGTCCAAATTCAAAAATTTCCAAAAAGTCTAAGTCCAAATTAGCGTAATATCGGATATTCTCGCTATTAAGATAATAGCTGATTAGCCTCTAATATCTTATTAGCGCCTACTTTCATATAAAAGAGTTTCAAAAAATTCAAAAAAACTCTAAGTCCAAATTAGCGTAATATCGGATATTCTCGCTATTAAGATAATAGCTGATTAGCCGCTAATATCTTATTAGCGTCTACTTTCATAAAAAAAATATAAAAAAATAATTTCCAAAAAGTCTAAGTCCAAATTAGCGTAATATCGGATATTCTCGCTATTAAGATAATAGCTGATTAGCCGCTAATATCTCATTAGCGCCTACTTTCATATAAAAGAGTTTCAATAAATTTTAAAAAAAACTCTAAGTCCAAATTAGCGTACTATCGGATATTCTCGCTATTAAGATAATAGCTGATTAGCCGCTAATATCTTATTAGCGTCTACTTTCATATAAAAGAGTTTCAAAAATTTAAAAGTCTAAGTCCAAATTAGCGTAATATCGGATATTCTCGCTATTAAGATAATAGCTGATTAGCCGCTAATATCTTATTAGCGCCTACTTTCATATAAAAGAGTTTCAAAAATTTCAAAAAATTCTAAGTCCAAATTAGCGTAATAGCTAAAATGAAGTTGTAAATATCTAAATTAGCGGATTTTTTACCCTATACTTTAACACACAAATTATCCTAATTATCTAAAATAATACACAAAAGTTACAATACCGCACCTAACTCGAGAAAAGGGGTCTACTTACACAGATTTGAACTTTTCGACCTCCCTATACTGTTACATACTGTGCTACATCAAAAAACTGGATGAACGCGTAATGAGCAAATTGTTCGTGATGGATTTTGCGGTGGATTAAAATTGACCAATGATAGACACGATAAATACAAAGTATATGAATATTTATATACGTCTTCCTCGAATTTTGAGATAATTCAAAATGGCTATTTTCTAGCAATAGATAGCCGCCGTTCAGTCTAAAATTGCAGTTTTAGGAGTAAGTCTTGATCCTCGCCCAAAATATTTTCCTTAGAGATATAGCTACATTTCCACATGTGACTATTTCCATGCTATTTCTTATCTTTCAATATTGCTTGCTTAATTCGAGCTGTGTTCATGATCTACAATGGCTCTCCACACTTTCCTGTCCTGCATTGCAGTTTTTAAGTCTCCGACATCCAAACCAGTATCCTGTTTTAGCACATCGATGTAAGTTAGGGCAGGTCTTCCAGGTTTTCTTCTCCCACGCTTTGGTCTCCAGTGAACCAGCTTTGACACACATTCTTGACTCCTAGAGCAGTGGCCTGAGTATCTTGTCCTTCTATCCCTTATCTTTGGGTGATTTTGGGGAGGTCTCCATACAGCTCTGTGTTAGTTGTATGTTGCTTCCAGTGAATGTTGAGGACAGCCCTCAGCATACGAGTATAACAGCTGTCAAGTTTCAATATCGCGTGATATGTTCATACAAGGACAGTTAATTTGATCTTTTTTACAATAAACTATAAACTCTTACCCAGATACAGAGATATCACCTTCACATGTTTCTAAATGTACAGACGTCAAATTCAATATTAGTGCATTAGGGGTGTAACATGAATTGTGCATCAAAAGCATCGTCCCAAGTGTGCTTAAAGCGCCGTTCTGCCGTAGATCGAATGTCAGAAGACCTTGTATTGGGCTGTTCTTGGATAGGAGCGGTTTTCAGCAAGGTGAAGTATCAGAGGGTGCTGTTCGATTGTGTGACAATGAAATTACAAAAGGTCTATAAAGTCAACTACCCTACCCTACGTAGCACCCTGGCGCTGCCCCTGGACAAAGAAATTTAGAGAAATGTAAACCTTTGACCGATTTTACCTTATCTCTGAAACTAATACCCGGTGGATATACAATACAACCATTAACTTGCTTCAATTTGCTCCTTGTGATCAGAGGATGAACAGTTTGATGTGTCCAATAGCATTATTTACAAAAGCATTATTTATTTATCTTGATTATCTTGAAATAAATACAGGGTGAGTCAAAAAAAAGTGTACTCAACTTCAGCGATTTTTGTCTCGCCTGATGTAATCAGAAAGAGACTATGTTATCACTATTTCTGTCCGCCGGATGCCGTATGCCGTATGCCGTATGCCGTATGCCGTATGCCGTATGCCGTCCGCCGTGTGCTAAGAAATACCTTTGTGACGCGATATCTGGAGATCCGCAAGGCCTATCGTGATGGGACTTGGTGGAGGGAAGGGGGGTGGTGCGTTCTGTTGCTGATTAATTTTTCAAGGTCATCGGGGGTCATACAAGGTCATCGGGGTCAAATATGCTTAAAACTTTTGAGACGCGTTGTGACGCGATATCTAGAGATCCGTAAGGCCTATCTTGATGGGACTTGATGTCAGGGAAGGGGGTGGGGTGTTCTTTTGCTGATTAGATTTTCAAGGTCATTGGAGGTCATTCAAGGTCATCGGGGTCAAATATGCGGTCAAATAAGATCCGTAAGGCCGATCTTGATGGGATTTGGTGGAGGGAAGGGGGTGGTGTGTTCTTTTTGCTGATTACATTTTCAAGGTCATCGGAGGTCATTCAAGGTCATCGGGGGTCAAATATGGGGTCAAATAGATCAGTAAGGCCTATCTTGATGGGATTTGGTGGAGGGAAGAGGGATGGTGTGTTCTTTTTGTTGATTAAATTTTCAAGGTCACCAGAGGTCATCTGGGTCAAATATGGGGTCAAATAGATCAGTAAGGCCTATATTGATGAGATTTGGTGGAGGGAAGGGGAGTGGTGTGTTCTTTTTGCTGAATAAATTTTCAAGGTCATCAGAGGTCATTCAAGGTCATCGGGGGTCAAATAAGATCCATAAGGCCTATCTTGATTGGATTTGGTGGAGGGAAGGGGGATGGTGTGTTCTTTTTGTTCTTAATTTTTCGGGGTCATCGGGGGTCAAATATGGGGTCAAATAGATCAGTAAGGCCTATCTTGATGGGATTTGGTGGATGGAAGAGGGATGGTGTGTTCTTTTTGTTGATTAATTTTTCGGGGTCATTGGGGTCAAATATGGGGTCAAATAGATCAGTAAGGCCTATCTTGATGGGATTTGGTGGAGGAAAGGGGGGTGGTGTGTTCTTTTTGTTGATTAATTTTTCGGGGTCATTGGGGGTCAAATATGGGGTCAAATAGATCAGTAAGGCCTATCTTGATGGGATTTGGTGGAGGGAAGGGGGTGGTGTGTTCTTTTTGTTGATTAATTTTTTGGGGTCATCAGGGGTCAAATATGGGGTCAAATAGATCAGTAAGGCCTATCTTGATGGGATTTGGTGGACGGAAGAGGGATGGTGTGTTCTTTTTGTTGATTAATTTTTCGGGGTCATCGGGGTCAAATATGGGGTCAAATAGATCAGTAAGGCCTATCTTGATGGGATTTGGTGGACGGAAGAGGGATGGGGTGTTCTTTTTGTTGATTATTTTTTCGGGGTCATCAGGGGTCAAATATGGGGTCAAATAGATCAGTAAGGCCTATCTTGATGGGATTTGGTGGACGGAAGAGGGATGATGTGTTCTTTTTGTTGATTAATTTTTCGAGGTCATCGGGGGTCAAATATGGGGTCAAATAGATCAGTAAGGCCTATCTTGATGGGATTTGGTGGACGGAAGAGGGGTGGTGTGTTCTTTTTGTTGATTAATTTTTCGGGGTCATCGGGGGTCAAATATGGGGTCAAATAGATCAGTAAGGCCTATCTTGATGGGATTTGGTGGAGGGAAGGGGGGTGGTGTGTTCTTTTTGTTGATTAATTTTTCGGGGACATCGGGGGTCAAATATGGGGTCAAATAGATCAGTAAGGCCTATCTTGATTGGATTTGGTGGAGGGAAGGGGGGTGGTGTATTCGTTTTGCTGATTAAATTTTCAAGGTCATCGGAGGTCATTCAAGGTCATCTGGGGTCAAATAAGATCCGTAAGGCCTATCTTGATGGGATTTGGTGGACGGAAGAGGGATGGTGTGTTCTTTTTGTTGATTAATTTGTCGAGGTCATCAGAGGTCATCTGGGGTCAAATAAGATCTGTAAGGCCTATCTTGATGTGATTTGGTGGAGGGAAGGGGGTTGGTGTGTTCTTTTTGCTGATTAAATTTTCAAGGTCATGAGAGGTCATCTGGGGTCAAATAAGATCTGTAAGGCCTATCTTGATGTGATTTGGTGTAGGGAAGGGGGTTGGTGTGTTCTTTTTGTTGATTACATTTTTCAAGGCATTACATCCCTTGCATTAACTACAATGCATACCTCTGTGACAGTGCTACATTGTATCATATGTTTCATCATCATTTCTTTCAAGTCACTTTTGATGAACAGGCGAGACGCGCCGTTCGAGAACCGCCTTGTTTTTAGAAAAAGTATTCGTTTGTTTTCAAAACAATATACTACGGTATAAAGACAAATCAATTACCTTTAATATGAATTTTATCTGGTTTAGATTGGTTGAGGGAAACTTATTTGACACTGTTTTGAATAAAAGTGACCAATTTAACGTCCGAACACGCTTTCCAGATCTTGACCATTATATTTCATAAGATACGACCAATAAAAAAATACAATACCGACAGCGAAAGGATCAATTCCTTTGTTATGAAATGATTAAAGAGTGGTAATTGTGTCATAAATAGGCCTTAAAGCTGTCTATTGTTTTAATCTATTAGGAGACAATTTTGAACAAGTGTATTGTCTACTTAATTCTTTTAATAAACAAGATGTGTAATGCTTTACATCATAATCCTAGTAAACATTATTAAGCTCGTTAAGCTTGAAATTAAAAACCGTGTTTTAGGTAAAAAAACAGCTCCTGTACAGAAATAGTCATATTTACTTAACGGTATCATCAAATAGCGTGATTTTTTTTCCAGATGGTAGCAAAGAAATGACGCAATCATTTAAAGTTTTGTTTGCCTTGATTTTGTGGTCAAATGTTTTTATTTTTGTTGATTTTTTCAATTAGGGTACACTTTTTTTTGACTCACCCTGTATGATGTTTTATTTCTCTGTATGTGTGTTGTTATCTGATTTTTAAGAGGTGCATTTGAAAGATAGATACAGGACTATTAAGTCACACCCTTGGCCTTACCATGGAAGGATGGAGTGATTACGCACCAACAGCATTTAGTGAGACAGGATCATTCGTCAAGGGCACAGTCAACTTAGAAGTTGGTGCACCAAGTGGTGATATCCTTGCAGAATGTGCAAGAGTTCTTACTAAGTCATCTATAAAGAGATTGGTATGAAGGATCACTTCATAGAAGGAACAAACATCGTTCATGCAAATTAATCATACTATCAAGCTCTTTGGCTTCCTCAAGGCATGATTTCACTGTAGATGCACATCAGTATTTAACACTTTCCACACACGGCAGTCGTCTGCAGACGACAGTTCCACATTTTCACCAAATGTTTCAATAATGTTACAATTATTGCCATATTCAGAATCACCATAAGAAATGCATTAAAATAAGTGCAAACATGCCTAGTATTGTTTCTGTAATTCATGAAATAAGACTTTCAAAGTTGGGAAAGGTTTCTGAAAAATCTGCTTTGTACATGTGGTAAAATTAATAATAGCCATGTGGAAAGTGTTAAAAGCACACATACATTACATGCAAATCTTCCATATTTGTGTAATTGTGTGGATACTCATCGAGTCTTATGTGACTCTTCTTATATACCTGAGCTGGGGCCATACTCATACAGCATTTGGCATATCAGTTTTGTGGTATAATGTTTCCATGTTAATATCCTACTATACTTTATTATTTCTTGCTTACATTTATATAGAACCCGTCCCCTCTGCCTTCGTTTGTGTGCACCCCGTAGACCCCTTGCAAGTATGACTTCGCAACCATGGAAGAATCTTCAGATCAATGGCGATTATGCTCCAACATTGTTTAGCCAGGGTGGGATAATCGTCGATGATATAGTCAACTTGACAGCCGGTACTCCAAGGCCCACTATCCTGCGAGAGTGTGCACGGGTCCTTGCCAAGTCATCTGCAAACAGATTGGTATGAATGTAATGCGTAGGGATTGGTGCCCACTATCCTGCAAGAGTGTGCACGGGTCCTTGCCAAGTCATCTGCAAACAGATTGGTATGAATGTAATGCATAGGTGCACTATCCTGCGAGAGTGTGCACGGGTCCTTGCCAAGTCATCTGCAAACAGATTGGTATGAATGTAATGCAAGAGTGTGCACGGGTCCTTGCCAAATCATCTGCAAACAGATTGGTATGAATGTAATGCATAGGCCCACTATCCTGCGAGAGTGTGCACGGGTCCTTGCCAAGTCATCTGCAAACAGATTGGTATGAATGTAATGCATAGGCCCACTATCCTGCGAGAGTGTGCACGGGTCCTTGCCAAGTCATCTGCAAACAGATTGGTATGAATGTAATGCATAGGGATTGGTCACAACTTAGCGTGACGTCTTATTTTCCTCTATAGTTTAGTAACTAACCCTTTGTGCCTGGAATTAATTAATTCTGCCTGCATACCTCAGTGCTGCAAATAAGCCAAATGAACTTACATTACTGTTGTAGTAGTAGTGGGCACCACCTAATGTGAAGGATTGATCAATCAGTCCTTGTCAATTGATCAGACATCCCTCAAGGGGACTTATTTCTGGTTTAATATTAAAGTGGGTTTGGTTCATTGTATATTAGTCTATCTTTATTTCCAGTGGTGGAAGCTTCAACATTTAGGGGGACTGCATCAATTTAGAGGGGACGTGGACATGTTTAACACACATAATTTATGGGACGTTTGGCAAATTTTAGGGAGGATGCAGAAGGGTTAGTGAAATTAAGGGGGGGGGGGGGGGGGCGGAGGCACATCCCACTTCCGGCGTTATCTTCATTTTCATACAGACTCTGGTAGGGGATAGGTGGGAGAATCTGAACTAACTTGTCAAAAATGACTGAAAAGGGAGGAAATGTGATTTTACTGAAAATATGGGAAACATGTTCTGTGTCTTCTATCTCCTCCCTTAATGGATGCTAATGATTGAACCACCAGAGAGGAGGGTGGGCGGTGACATAAATGGTCATCTAGGATGCTAATGATTGAACCACCTGAGAGGAGGGTGGGCGGTGACCTAAATGGTAATCTATGATGCTAATGATTGAACCACCTGAGAGGAGGGTGGGCGGTGACCTAAATAGTCATCTAGGATGCTAATGATTGAACCACCAGAGAGGAGGGTGGGCGTTGACCTAAATGGTCATCTAGGAGGCTAATGATTGAACCACCTGAGAGGAGGGTGGGCGGTGACCTAAATGGTCATCTAGGATGCTAATGATTGAACCACCAGAGAGGAGGGTGGGCGGTGACCTAAATGGTCATCTAGGATGCTAATGATTGAACCACCTGAGAGGAGGGTGGGCGGTGACCTAAATGGTCATCTAGGATGCTAATGATTGAACCACCTGAGAGGAGGGTGGGCGGTGACCTAAATGGTCATCTAGGATGCTAATGATTGAACCACCTGAGAGGAGGGTAGGCGGTGACCTAAATGGTCATCTAGGATGCTAATGATTGAACCACCTGAGAGGAGGGTGGGCGGTGACCTAAATGGTCATCTAGGATGCTAATGATTGAACCATCTGAGAGGAGGGTGGGCGGTGACCTAAATGGTCATCTAGGATGCTAATGATTGAACCATCTGAGAGGAGGGTGGGCGGTGACCTAAATGGTCATCTAGGATGCTAATGATTGAACCACCTGAGAGGAGGGTGAGCGGTGACCTAAATGGTCATCTAGGATGCTAATGATTGAACCACCTGAGAGGAGGGTGGGCGGTGACCTAAATGGTCATCTAGGATGCTAATGATTGAACCACCTGAGAGGAGGGTGGGCGGTGACATAAATGGTCATCTAGGATGCTAATGATTGAACCACCTGAGAGGAGGGTGGGCGGTGACCTAAATGGTCATCTAGGATGCTAATGATTGAACCACCTGAGAGGAGGGTGGGCGGTGACCTAAATGGTCATCTAGGATGCTAATGATTGAACCACCTGAGAGGAGGGTGGGCGGTGACCTAAATGGTCATCTAGGATGCTAATGATTGAACCACCTGAGAGGAGGGTGGGCGGTGACCTAAATGGTCATCTAGGATGCTAATGATTGAACCACCTGAGAGGAGGGTGGGCGGTGACCTAAATGGTCATCTAGGATGCTAATGATTGAACCATCTGAGAGGAGGGTGGGCGGTGACCTAAATGGTCATCTAAAGAACAACAAAACAGATTCATATTTTGAAAAATATGTGAAAAACATGTCCCTGTAGGCAGGCATACATATGTTTCCCTATGTTAATGGATGCATCACAGGAATCATGTACAAGGAGAATGAATTGCTATAAGGAAAATAAGATTGTTATAGCTAAAGCTGTATTAAAAGACCTAAACCCTATTGCTTTTCATCGATACAAACCACTGCAGCTTATTCATGCTGGTAGACCCATGCTTCCCCATGCCATTGTGTAATCATAGCAGACTATAATATACCTGCATAGGAACACTTATTTTTCAGTGGCAAACTAACATTCCATTCTGGTTGTAGAGGTGGGATTTAAGTGTGGGGGACCAGGGGTTGATCTCTGGCCTAGGCTGGGTCACTTTTTCCATCTATACACATTTTGCCCATTAATAAGTGTATCTACTATTAACTCACCAATCCCTGTCTTTTTCTATTCTTCTACTCAGAACTCATCCTTATCATTCACTTCCATTCATACTCAGACATTCTCTGAGTAGTTCCAAACACTTTGCAAGTATGACAACGACTGGTGTGCATCAACAATTATCAATGCCGGTCAAGCATGCCGTCGAGGGTGATTATGCCCTAAATATGTTTAGCCAATCAGGAACATTGACGGCAGGTGTGGTCAATCTGAAGGTCGGAACTCCAAGCAATACTATCCTACGAGAATGTTCTAGAGTCTTGGCAAGGTCATCTGCAAAGAGACTGGTATGATAATAGGTTTTAATTCTAAGGTACTGGACTATATAACCTTCAAATTGGGTAGAAGTACATGTAAAAGATTTCACTGATCATAACAGTTACAGTTAAGCCCACAATTATTCATACCCCTTGAAAAATATGAGTTTTTTGCGTTTTTCTCATATCTATACCAGCTGGAGTGGTGGAACTTTTGCTTTACACTAATGATAATTAGTTTGCCAGTACAAATCAATATATCTGGGCTCAACATCTTTTGCATAACAATAGAATTGAACAAGAATTGTGTTTTTATGCCTGTCCAAAATTATTCATACCCCATACCAAGTCTCAGGATTGAGGCCACTTTTTGGGATAATACACATGTTTTTGACATTCCAAACATTCTTTTTATTGTGTGATAGGCTTTTATATTGTTATGTAATTATTCCATGATGTGTGCATACAATGTGGATGCATTACAATTGTGTCCTATTGAATGTACAGTGAGGGATATTATAGGACAACACACTAGCTCTTTGACAGCATGGCGAAGAAGATCAAATATTTTTGTGTGCATATTGTGAATGCTCACAAAGAGGGGAACGGCTACAGAGCTATTTCAAAACAATTCCAAGTGCAAGAATCCACCATACAAAGCATAATTAGGAAGAACAAGACGTTCAACTCACTTAAAAACATTGAAGGATGCAGTCGGAAGCCAGCGGTGTCCCCTTGTTTGGCAAGAAAAGTATTGCGAAAGGCCAACAATAATCCACAGATCACCATCAATGCTCTCCTGAACAACCTTGGCAATTATTGGACCAAGATATCATGGCAGACACTCCAGCATATATTGCACATGAGAGGTGTCCGTGGAGGCCGACCAGGAAAGACTCTACTCCTTGAAAGAGACACAGAGAAATGTGTCTTGCATCTTAGACAACCCCAACACTGAAGACCAAAAACTTGTATCTTCGTCCAGAAGTGCTCTTGCAAATGCTAGATGAGTTTCTCTTTGTCTCTTTTCAGGAGTAGAGTCTTTCTTGGTCGGAGTTCATGGGAAACTTTTGTGTACTATGTCTGCAGGAGTGTCTGCCTTAATATCTTGGTCCAAGACTCACCAAGGTTGTTCAGGAGAGCATTGATGGTGATATGTGGATTGTTGTTGGCCTTTCACCATACTTTTCTTGTCAAACAAGGGGACACTGTTGGCTTCCGACCGTGTTTAACTGATTTTAACTGATTTTTACTGTCTTATTCTTCCTAATTATGCTTTATATGGTGGAATTTGGCACATGAAATTGCTTCGAAATAGCTTTGTAGCCTTTCCCCTCTTTGTGAGCAATCACAATGCACAAAAAGGTCCTCACTGAGTTATTTGATCTCCTTCGCCATGCTGTCAAAGAACTAGAGTGTTGTCCTATAATATCCCTCACTGTACATTCAATAGAACACATTTGTAATGCATCCACATTGTATGCACACATCATGGAATAATTGCATAACAATATAAAAGCCTATCACACAATATAAAGAATGTTTGAAATGTCAAAAACATGTGTATTATCACAAAAAGTGGCCTCAATCCTGAGACTTGGCATGGGGTATGAATAATTTTGGACAGGCATAAAAACACAATTCTTGTTCAATTCTATTGTTATGCAAAACATGTTGAGCCCAAATATATTGATTTGTACTTGCAAACTAATTGTCTTTAGTGTAAAGCGAAAGTTCCACCACTCCAGCTGGTATAGATATGAGAAAAACTCAAAAAACTCATATTTTTCAAGGGGTATGAATAATTGTGGGCTTAACTGTAGCTATTATGTCTTTTACGGGTGGTGCAAGCGGGTTGACATGTGCCCCCTAAATGTTCATGTGGGAAGAATGCCCCCTCCCCAATAGAAAATTTGAGATGACATGTTTCTAATGTCATACTGCACCACTTTAGTGTTAAAATTCCCCATTTTTGTGTGCTCCGGGTGATCGATGTTTCATAATGAAAGGTCAATTTGTCACACAAGATGGCTTTCAGGCACATTTTTCTGGACCATTTAGTTAAACAATTGAAACTGTTTGCGCGCATATTTTTCTACATGTTTCAACATTATAAAATAATTGAACTCATTCCCCTTTGCTTCCGCTACCACTGGCAAGAGGAATATCAATAATGATTACATTGTTAAGTCCAGTATTTAGAATTTCAACTTATTCTCAGTTTTAACGAGTAATAACATTCATGAGCTCTGGTTTGATAAGAAGCACTTTCCTATTTTTCTTTGTAGACCATGTCACTTTATTAGTCTGGGTATTCAGGTCATTTGGTACATTTTATTACCTTAAAATAAAAATAGTAACATTTTTCAAACTTGACGATCAATATTAAACAATGTACAAACTGGGTATTATTGTTCCACATATCTCTGTAACTGGGAGGTCTGCCATGAATGATGTGCCAACCTTGATCATAAAATAGTGGCTTTTTTTTTAAATTTGATATAACTGAAGTGTTTGTAAGCAATAAATCAATTATCATGTCGTAAAGGACTGTATTTCCGAGATACAAAACAAAACAGTATCAAACTATGTCTGAGCATTTCTATTGCCATATCTGTGATGTTAACAAAGATTGTTGTTAAGGGAGACTCAATATATGAGATAGTGTCCTGATCAATAGTTAATTGAGACTTGATTTAAGCGCTATAATATAGCTACCTTCTCATCAATCAAGACTTATCGAGACTTGATATGCGCTAGCTGCCTGCTCAATTAGTACTGTATCGAGGCTCAAAAATGCTTGTAAATTGTTATTGGAAAGAATGGAGCTGATCCCTAATTACTTTTGCAGGGTCTACCTTGATAAAACGGGTGACATGGTCTATTGAGTCTGTCTACCTTGACAAAACGGGTGACATGGTCTATTGTGTCTTTCATTTCTGTTCTGTTTCATAATTCTGTTGTATTTCCATTCATTTTCATTGTAATTACTGGAGCATGCTAACACCATTGCCAACAACACAACAGCAAGTAGTTTATGGTTTGCATGGTTTTTGTTGCACTGATTATATATATACAGTTCATTTTTTCCTCAAAATATTTTCACTATCAAAACAAACAATTAATGCTAATAGTTTGAAGAATTATTACACATGCTATGCAATTGTTGTGTGACTATCTATAGGAATACTGTGTGTGGGTTGTCCATGCCTATCAATCAGTTCCAAATTGGCGAGAAATATTCGGTTTTTATCTATCCACGCGCAAAAGTAATCCAATTGTATGAGTGTGATTTTGGCATACGCAAGCGTCACACATACAATGACACTGCGACATTGCGCCATGCGAGCATTTTTGCACCCGATGCTCTTCTGAATTAATTCGGTGCTGTAAACAGGTTTCGCCAATATGGAACTGCCTGAACTATGTAGGGAGATTTTGGGCACATGATCAGACCCAAGATACTTTCTGAAAGGGGAATGAGTCACTGAGGATCTTGGCTGTGATTTACTGGGATTAGCTCAGGATTATTTAAGGGCAATTTGTTCATCATGTCCATATTGCACTAGCATCCTCACTGTGGACCCATTGTGCAGAAATAATCCATTATGGAAAAGGGCAGTCTCTCTGTAACAATAAGATCTCAGTTCTTTAGTGAACAATCTTAAGGTTCGTTCATACTCCTGTTGTTGCGCATAAGCCGACATGGACTGATATCGACGCATAAGTTGAAGCAAAGTCCACTTTCAACCAGCAACATCAGCCGATGCCCAACGACGGCAGTATGAATGGACCTTAACCCTTTGAACCCGGAGTTATTATAAGGGTTTGGTACACCCACCCTGACTTCTCCGGGGGTAAAATGCTAAATATAGTACACCTATATCATCGGTAATATGTGTTACCAATGATAGAGGGCAGTATGCCGTTATACTACACGTATAACAGAACCTATTTATAACATAAAACCTCCGTTTGTATCGCCAAAATTGCCAATCATAACTGTAAACAATGCATCCGTGTCTACCTGAGAATCATCTGCGCAATATTGGGTTGCATATTCATCCAATTTCGTGCTATTTTTGACTGTTTTCTTCAGCTAAATGACATCAAAACACAACGTAAACCTTGCGAAACAATGTATTTCACATCGGGTGAACATCATATGACTTTCAAGTCACATGACCACTCAGTCATATGATCAATGTGTCAACTGCTCGCTCAGGTCAATTTTTCAACCTATCGGGTTATACGACGTTCTCCGATAGGTTGACCTATCGGGTTCAAAGGATTAAGTCTGATGATGAAAAGCATTTTTTCAAATGTATCAATACCAAATAGCATGAAAATAGAATAAAATAAATACATTGCATGAATTTGTACTTTCCAGGCTGAGGAGGCTGAGGCACAAGGGGATTTGTTGCAATATGGCAACACCAAAGGTGATCCAAAGTACCGCACAGAGCTGGCAACGTTTCTCACCAAGCAGTATGGATCTCCAGTTGATAAGTAAGATAGAAATTAAGTTTTTTGAAGCAATATGTGACGTGATCAAGCGAAATGAGTTACATGTTGGCAGTTTTCAATTTTGAACTTCTAGTTCTTAAGTTACAAACAATTTTCCAACTGAGAAAACAAGGTAAAACATAAACATTTGTCACTTCTTTTTAACTATATATAACTCAAAATCAATATTCCCGATATACCCGATAGACTCAGTATGGCAAATGGCAGCCCACATGATGATATTCCTTAGACAAGGGGTTGTCTATGTATAGTATAGAATCTGTGATATCAATACCATGGAAGGGGGCAGTCAACTATTACAGTGGTTTTTGAGATTGGGTGTGTGTTACAGAGTTCTAAAATCAACCATTTTCAGGGGTTTTCTAAATCATGTTAATAATTTACTCATTATGGGTGTCAAATTGGTGGGAACACACCCAAAATCTTTATTTTGTAGTGAATTTTTGCTTCAGCGTTAATATACCCCAACCCCTGGCCCCAGATCAAAATGCAGGGTCCCAGAAAAAATGACTGACTTTCCACCATTCTTCATGAGGATATGTATGATTGGGGATGCTAAACATTGTTAACTCATGATGTCATTGTAAACGTCTACAGTAAAAATCACATGGGAACCCAATGCACCATTTTGGCCAAGTTGCCCGTCAGGCCACAAAAAAAAAAAGTGTTCTATGAGCCAACCGACCTATTTTTTTAAAAATTTCCTTCTGTATTTCTTCTTTTTAGAAAATGTTGAAATTGTTAAAAATGTGTGTAATATTTTGAAAATTGCCTGAAAATTACCCCCCCCCCCAAAAAAAAAAAAAAATCTTGATATTATTTTTTTGCGCACGCCAGTTTGGGGGATGCCAACTTTGCCCATAGAACAGGGTGGTTTATTCATTGTCTCACAATAATTGTCTTGTAATTCTTTGGTCTGAAGAAGTGAAAATTTATGTCCTATGGGAATCTGTGTAAAGCGATTAAGCTGTAATATTATTACCATTCGTTTTGTGTTCTCAGACTTTTGGTTTTTAAATTAAAGCTGATATGACCAATGTGTTGTGCGGTTTTTTCTTTTATCAGGGACGATTTGTTTTGTACTGCCGGTGCCACACAAGGTCTATACACACTCAGTTCTCTTCTATTCCAAGCGGGGGATGTTGTCTTTGTGGAAGACCCAACCTATTTCTTGGCGCTCATCATATTGAAAAAGGATCGCAATTTACAACTTGTGCCTGGTAAGTTTTGAAAAGTCTCTCAGATATGTCCATGGATCATTTTTTTAAATGTTCAATAATTTTTCAAACAAAATGAAAGAAAAAACCACAAACTAAAGCTCATATTCAAATATATGGTTCTTTCAGGCGTGTATAGTCAGCGTCATAATGCTATGGGCCTAATTCCAACAAGTGCGTGCGTACATGCGTAAACCTGGAATTGTGTACCGAGCATTTTTTTTAAAAAGGGCGCGTCCTGGGTGATCAAATTGCGAAATCGTTACACACTTGCATGCATAGTTGTTAGTGCATTTGATGCATCTGGATGCAGCTCCGGGAACAACAACAAAACACTTCTCGCATGAAATAGCGTTATGACAGTGATTATAAAACAGAAGATTTCTGTTAATTTGTTGTTTGTTCGCCTTTTAGTCAGTTTGGCGAATTGTGACATGAATTGTTACTGTAAAAGTGAAAATGTGATGCCATCTGTGAAAACCCGTCGGATGTCGCAAAATGTGAACTAGGGATTATGGGTAAAATAAAAATAATAAAAAAATAAAAAATAAAAAAACTTTTTTTTTTTTTAAGATTTTTTTTAAAGAAAATTAGTTTCCAATACTTTGTGTTATCATCTTTCAAGAAATGTCACCTTCAAAAACTTAAGTCATTTTTATTATTAACCTTCTAATGTTATTATATTGAATTATGTATCTGTTTTGGCCTGTTTTCATTATTTCTTGTTTTGTAGCTTTTGATGACATCACAATCATCATTCACTCATAACTTTTTTTGTAGTGATCGTAGAAAAATGATCGAAACAGTTCTGTAATCAGCACAGTTTTAGCTTTCTTATGATGTACATATCTCCAATATAAAAATGCCACCATGTGGCGGGTTTTCACAGATCGCATCACAAATGTTCTTGATACAGTAGGACCTCGGTTATCCGACCCCTTTTATCCAGATGACCCTATTATCCGGCTGAATGATCCCAAAGGAAAATAAGCTTTTTACAGCCTTAATCACCTTATTTTCATACTCTGATGCATTTAAAGGTGATATTTTGATGTTGTCACTGTGAATACCTCTCATTAAATACATTCTATTGTCCCAATTTGAGCACTTCAGAAAAGTTAATACAGAATTACACATAATTCGCTAATCCAGATTATTCACTTATCCAGTCATTGCTTGGTCCCATCATGTCCGGATAACTGGGGTTGGACTGTACATGTATTTTTGCGGTTTTAGCGCTCCAATCAGCAGCTACCACAAAGGAATAATACGCACACACAATTCTTTTGCATATAGGTGTCTATGTGATGAAGCTACAAATAGCAAATTTAAAACACTCAAAACAGTTTAAAATCGGCAAAATGGGAAAATGACACTTGTACAGTATTTGAGAGGATTATCAAAGACAATAAACAATCTTTTAATCTTCATTAGTACTTGATTGGGTTATGTTGAATATTTTATGCATGACATTTGGTACCGAAAACCACTATAAATTTATACAAAATGTAGTTGTACCCACTAGCTACCCATTTAAAACCATTTCCAGTATATTTGTGCAAACTATATCTAAAGCTCAAGTTTATTTGATTTTGTGAAACAGTTCCAACTGACGACAAAGGTATGGACATGGAAGCTTTGGAAAGACTGATGTTGGAATACAAGGACAAACGCAAAACCCAGGTCACTGAGGGCACGCCTTTCAGATCCATGATTTACCTTGTACCTACCTTCCACAATCCCACAGGCCGCTGTATGGCCCCAGGTAAGGCACACCTTTCAGATCTATGATTTACCTTGTACCTACCTTCCACAATCCCACAGGCCGCTGTATGGCCCCAGGTAAGGCACACCTTTCAGATCTATGATTTACCTTGTACCTACCTTCCACAATCCCACAGGCCGCTGTATGGCCACAGGAGAGGCACACCTTTCAGATCTATGATTTACCTTGTACCTACCTTCCACAATCCCACAGGCCACTGTATGGCCCCAGGTAAGGGTGTTGGATAGTCGGCCGGCCGCATTGTTACGGTTGATCAATATACTGCACACACGCTTTACCTGTCATACTCTCCCGGTGTTGAAAAGAAAAATGTGAAAATGAAAATCAGACTTGACCTTATATTTGGGATTGTAACTTGTTCAATAATCAACCATTCCTATCGTGCAATATCTCAAATTGAAGAGGAGAAATGTCTCAACAACTTTATAATTTAATTATATGTTTATGTAGGAGTTATATACTCTTAAGAGTTATCAGCACAGTTTAATTTTACCTCTCAGTTTCAGTACTTATTGTGTTGACTGTACAATCAAGCCAGTCTTATGATTAAAACTTATTATTTAATGTAAATGAGCGGATGAGCCCCATACACATTCAATATTAAACCATGCCGGTATGGGCTTCATATGTATGCACATAGTACATACCCTCGCTCCCCCCCCCCACCCCCCCCAAAAAAAAAAGAATATATATATATATTAAAAAAAAAATCAAAAATGAAATACCTTGTAATTCTGAAATGATAGCATCAATTTAAAAGTATTGGTGTATAGGGTTATTGATTAAGTTTTCTTTCAAGATATTGCATGCAATGAAAGTTACAAATAAAAAATCAAGACAAATTATGATTTCAATTTTCACTTAGCTCATCAACACATTTAATGAGTCAGGCATCTATATATAAATTGCTCAAAAATAGTTTAGAATATTTTTTCAATCACAATATGTTCATTTAGTGTAATATGTCATTTCAAAACTGATGTGTGTTCATCTTTACAATGATACCAAATTTGAAGCAATCCCTTGCTCCAGTGCTCAGCTACTTGCGTGTGAACATGGGGAGGTCACAATCTGAATGTGCCAAAATCAACACTATTTCATGCTCAAAAGAACATCTTTGTCATCTGTTCAATGAAGTGTTATTGACCCCTACAGTGTTGTGTGATAATCTATTGATTTTGAAGCACAAAATAGTGTTGATGTTGGCACATTCAGTGTAATAGCGACCTCCCCATGTTCACACGCAAGTGGCTGAGCACTGGAACAAGGGATTTTTCAAATGGGATATCATTGTGAAGATGAACACATCAGCTTTTATATGATATATTACACTAAATGAACATATCCCAAGATAGTTGAACAAATTGTGATTGAAAAAATATTCCAAACTTTTTTGAGCAGTTTTTCATAATGGATCATTTCAACAAAAACTGGAAAACCAAAGTACAAAAAAGTGTTTTCCAACAGAAATGTCCCGATTTTCAAAATCTAAAATTCCTAAGAAAGCTGGGCATTTGCGCAAGATATGAATAAGATTTGGACAAATCAATAAGTTCATAACAATTTTTTTTTGTATTACCTCGGTATAAATCATTCTGGGACACCCTGTATTGCAATTTTCTAAACAACCTGAACACAGTAGTATGGGATGGTCACCGACATACAGACTTTGATTGATTTCTAAAATGATTACACATTTATATTGCTAGAATTATGGCATTTCAGAAGAAGAAAGCCAATTAAAACCTACTACTAGTGACCTGCTTCAACACATATAAACAATGTATTATGATATTCAAAGTTCATGGTTTGTGTTTAGATTTAATATGAATTGAAACACAAATGTGGTTGAGCTGATAAACTTATCTTTTTATGATTAAAAGTATCAAATTTGTGTTTCAATTCACAATAAATCTAAAAACAAACCATGAACTTTGAATATCATAATACATTATTTGTTAGATCAAGCATATCAATAGTAGGTTTGAATTGGCATACTTCTTCTGAAAAGCCATAATTTTGGAAATTTAGATATTCCAGGTGAATCAGAAAAAGAGCACTTATTTGGCGAAAGCACCACAGAAATTGTAGGCCTTCATATTCAAAACCAATTATGGTGTTATAACAAAGATCACACATTTGGCTTTCATTCAAAAAAGAGTTGTTAAATTCAGACATTGAGTCATGTTGCAACAAATTTAGTAGAACCTGGTATGGTAAAGCCAATCCACGGAATGGCAATAACACATAATTGGCTGCCTGATTCAGAGATGCTGATCAATGAAACTAGAGAACAACCTGAAAAGGCACATGACTGTTGGATACAAAATCTTAAAATGACTGGAAATAAATAGAACTGAAATTATGAGTAATAAAAAGCCTGAATTCAAGAAATAAAAGTGATAGGAGATAAATTTGCTGATTGAGAAAGCAAACCTCATTAGAATACATTAACCCTTACAGCCCCAGATCCCATGAAATCCCATTTCCCAGCATCCTGGTTTTACCTGGCGCTGAGGTTTTTGTCTGAAATAATGGCTGTAAGCTATATAGCTGGGCGAATACACTCGCCCAGCACAGCTTCCCCCGTGGCGCAGTTGGTAGAGTGTCCGCCCGCCAACCGAGAGGTCGTGGGTTCAAACCCCGGGGCGTGGCACCTCTTGTTGTGTGTGCTTTTTTCGCTTGAAAATTTTTTTGTTGGAAAATCCACCGGGTGGGTTAGGGTTATTGAACGATTTTTTTTCTTCTTTTTAATTTTCACTTTTTTTCTCTAATTTTACCCTGATTAACCCTTACAGCCCCAGATCCCATGAAATCCCATTTCCCAGCATCCTGGTTCCACCTGGCGCTGAGGTTTTTGTCTGAAATAATGGCTGTAAGCTATATAGCTGGGCGAATACACTCGCCCAGCACAGCTTCCCCCGTGGCGCAGTTGGTAGAGTGTCCGCCCGCCAACCGAGAGGTCGTGGGTTCAAACCCTGGGGCGTGGCACCTCTTGTTGTGTGTGCTTTTTTCGCTTGAAAAAAATTTTGTTGGAAAATCCACCGGGTGGGTTAGGGTTTTAAAGAATAGCTTGATAATTCGAGCATTTCGTATGGCTTCAAAATTTGGGGCTTTACTAAAATTAGTGTAACTTGATAACGAAATGGTCGGATTTAAAAACAATTCTTATGAATGAAAGCCAAATTGTAGGTCTTTACTAAGGCCAAATTTTTTTTTTTTTTATATTGGCGTAACCCGCCCGACCCTAAAAATACGCCCGACCCTACACTTTTTTTCTTTTTTTTCAGTGAAAAAAAAAAAAAAAAACCAACCGACCGACCCTAAAAAATAAAAAAATGAAAAAAATAAATGTTTTTTCTCGAAAGAAATACGACGGTGCTCCTCGAATAAATGGAAATTCCTTCCGAAAATATGGTTTATTGTGTTTTATTTGTATATAGACTTGTACTGAGGGGTACTTCTAACAAACAATAGGGAATGTTTAAACTCGGTTAACATTGTTCAAAAACAGCTGCTAAAAAAAATTTAAAAAAAAAAAATAAATAAATCCCTACCTACCTACCCTATTTTTGTTCAGCCCGTTACGCCAATATAACAATTTTTTTTTTTTGGCCTAAGGGCTACCATTGGTTTTTTATATACATGTCTACACTGTCACTTTCAATTGGTTTTTATACATGCCTACATTTTCTTTGACGCATTTGTGGAAAAAGTGCCCATTCTTTCTGACTCTCCCTGTATAAATCAGTTTGTTATCAATCAAATGGGGACAACTGGTAGACATGTATTTTTTACCCCCGGTAAACCTAGCAAATAAATCTCTTTGTTTCTAAATTTCTAAATTTATTGTTTTACTCCATTTTCAATGTTTTGAACAATTTTGGGATTCAATTGAAGACCGCCATAACAGGCTGAGTCAAAAAGAAGTTTTACAGATTTGAATATTTTTTCCTGATAAAGGAAAAAGAAATTGACCTAAAACTCAAGCGACATTTTGACGTGAATATTCTTCCGATCATCTGAAAAACAGAATGACTGAAATCGATCATTCCTATACAGCGTTATAGCTTTTTTACTAAAAGAACCCATTGTTATAGCTGTCCACCAATACGTAAAACACAAGCAAAGAAAATGTTTAAGACTCACCATTATTATTTCAGGAAGTAACTGTTTTATTCCTCATAATGCAAAATCATAGAAAAGAGAAGGTTAAAGTCTTGACTCAAAGTTGGAACATTGTTCGAAGCTGATTATTTATTTTATGCACACCATGCCCACCTGTGTTTGAAACTCCCGGGCTCTTATCTCATTTGAATATGATGACCGTGCACATTTTGCTGCCCACTTAGAGTGGATTATTTTTATATGGATTTTAGAGGGTTCTTTTATTAAAACAGGCATAGCTCCTGATATAATTGATCGATTCCAGTGATTCCTTTTGTCATATGAGCGGAATAAGTTGCTCTTTGAATACGTACCTCGTTGGTTTGTCAAATTTGTTTGCTGCATTTTTTAACAAATATTCATTCCCGTACAACTTCTTTTTATTCATTTGTATGGTGTAGAATTCAATTTGATATTCTTCTTTTTATAAATTGTTTACCTGTGAAAGTACAACATTTAATTTTGTAATACCTGATGTAATTTTGGATCACTAGTGTATTTACAGAGTATTACAGTACTTAAACAAAATTAAATAACATAAATACCTATATTAATCTAAATAACATTGTTAAATTCAATTACAAATATATTTTAATCCATTTCAGTTATTAAGAGTAAATAAATGCCAACCATGGGTCTAAACGCTACATAACTCACTAACTCTGCTCTGTGTTCTGGGTTAATAAACATAATTAGAATTAGAATTAGAATGTTTGTACTTAGCAGAGGTCCATCAGGCAAGTGTCATCGTCACTCTAATAATTGTATTTATGTATATACTACAATAAAATTACATTCATTCATTCATTCAACAGAACGTTGTCAGAGAGTTGTAGAACTGGCCAGGAAACATGATTCTCTTGTCTTCTGCGACGACGTCTACAATTGCCTATCTTGGATACCCAAACCTGATGGCAGCTTTGACAATCCGCCAAAGAGACTGTTTGCTTATGATAACAAAAATGATGCTGACTATAAGGGGAATGTTGTATCCAATGGTAGCTTCTCCAAATTCATGGGGCCTGGGTTAAGACTAGGCTGGTGGGAGGTACCTAGTAGGCTGCATAGTGTGTTACGACAAAGGTAAGACTGGGTTAAGACTAGGCTGGTGGGAGGCACCTATACTCTATTTGGCTCTCTCTGGACAGTGACGTAACTAAACAGACGCAGCTTTTATGCACGTATATGTATCTTCCGCCTTTCAACGCATGTGTGTATACACCAGCGCCGCGAGTAGGCACGTTGGTTAACTGCTGCAATTAGTAGAATATGCGGTTACTTCACTGTCTCGTGATGGCCAAATAGACTTAGTAGACTGCATACAGGGTGAGTCAAAAAGAAGTTGTACGAAAACAGATATTTGTTTAAAATTTAAAAAAAATAAAATTTAACAAACCAATTAAGCACGTATTAAAAGAGCACATTTTTCCACTCACATGAAAAAAGAATCACTGAAATTTACCCTTTCTATCAAGAATAATGCCTGTTTTAATCAAATTACCCATTTTGGTAGCTGTCCATAAAATGCTAAATCCATTAAAATTATCAATGTAAGTGAGGAGCGAATAGTACATAGTCATAAAGAGTCATTAATATTCAAATGAGATTTAAACCCTGGAGTTTCAAACAAACAGTAGAATGTTATGCATAAATCCATTATCTGTCGTTAACAATTGATTCAACATTAAAATATTCCCTTTTTGTCTGATTTTGTGTTACATATTATGAGAATTACATGTAAATCCGGGTGTAAATAATTTAAATGTTTCTGTTCATTACAGTTTCCGTTGACAGCTCAAGAATTGGGGTTTTCAAGTAAAAGGCATAACTCTTTGAATCAACAATAATTGACTTTATCCATGTACTTTAATGTATCTCTTTGTTTGAATGTCCCAGGTATAAATATCTTTTGAATTTGAATGAGTCTGTACTTTTTGCAAGCTCCTCAGTTAAACAGATCATTTCAATGCAGTTAGTATTCCCCGGACAGTTCCAAAACGAGGTATTTTAATAAAACATACATAACTCTTAATAATAGCAAGGGTCAATTCCACTGATTCTTTTTTTAAGATGAATGAAATCATGTGTTCTTTGAAAAGTTGTTTTATTGTCTGAAAATGGCGGGAGTAAATACCTTTTGAATGTTAATAAATCTGTACTCTTTGCTCCGCACTTAGACGGATAATTGCAAAGTATATAGCATATTGTGCTATAATCAAAACAAATAATTGTCGATCATTTCAAATCATTCACTCGCGTTTGCGGCATCTGCGCGACCATGTGCGTGACCATGACAGCGTTGCGTGCCTGTTGTTTTGGAATACAGTGTGTCGCAAGACCGCGTTAAACCTTTATGAATGCGAGCGCTCAGATCAGGACGCTCTGATCAACAATTGTTTGTTTTGATTATAGTAATGGCGAAGGTAAGGTTATTATGGTACCTGCTTCTCTAAATCCATGAGTCCTTGTGTTAAGTCTAAGGCTGCATACTGTGCTAGTAATGGTGAATGTAAGGTTATGGTACCTGCTTCTCTCAATCCATGAGGCCTTGTTTCAAGTCTAAGGCTGTCATACTGTGCTAGTAATGGTGAATGTAAGGTTATGGTACCTGCTTCTCTCAATCCATAAGGTCTTGTGTTAAGTCTAAGGCTGCATACTGTGCTAGTAATGACGAAGGTAAGGTTATGGTATATGCTTCTCTCAATCCATAAGACCTTGTGTTAAGTCTAAGGCTGTCATACTGTGCTAGTAATGGTGAATGTAAGGTTATGGTACCTGCTTCTCTCAATCCATAAGACCTTGTGTTAAGTCTAAGGCTGTCATACTGTGCTAGTAATGGTGAATGTAAGGTTATGGTACCTGCTTCTCTCAATCCATGAGGTCTTGTGTTAAGTCTAAGGCTACATACTGTGCTAGTAATGACGAAGGTAAGATTATGGTATATGCTTCTCTCAATCCATAAGACCTTGTGAAGTCTAAGGCTGTCATACTGTGCTAGTAATGGTGAATGTAAGGTTATGGTACCTGCTTCTCTCAATCCATGAGGCCTTGTGTTAAGTCTAAGGCTGTCATACTGTGCTAGTAATGGTGAAGGTAAGGTTATGGTACCTGCTTCTCTCAATCCATAAGGCCTTGTGTTAAGTCTAAGGATGTCATACTGTCCTAGCAATGGTGAAGGTAAGGTTATGGTACCTGCTTCTCTCAATCCATGAGGTCTTGTGTTAAGCCTATTAAGGCTGTATACTGTGCTAGTAATGACGAAGGTAAGGTTATCATGGTACCTGCTTCTCTCAATCCATAAGGCCTTGTGTTAAGTCTAATGCTGTCATACTGTGCTAGTAATGACGAAGGTAAGGTATGGTATATGCTTCTCTCAATCCATGAGGTCTTGTGTTAAGCCTAAGGCTGTATACTGTGCTAGTAATGACGAAGGTAAGGTTATGGTATATGCGTCTCTCAATCCATGAGGCCTTGTGTTAAGTCTAAGGCTGCATACTGTGCTAGTAATGACGAAGGTAAGGTTATCACGGTACCTGCTTCTCTCAATCCATAAGGCCTTGTGTTAAGTCTAAGGCTGTCATACTGTGCTAGCAATGGTGAAGGTAAGGTTATGGTACCTGCTTCTCTCAATCCATAAGGCCTTGTGTTAAGTCTAAGGCTGTCAAACTGTGCTAGTAATGGTAAAGGTAAGGTTATGGTACCTGCTTCTCTCAATCCATAAGGTCTTGTGTTAAGTCTAAGGCTGCAAAACTGTGCTATAGTCTATCCATCTGAGACCGATCTTCCAATCATGTGACCGAGCCGTTCCATTGACTGGGAGAGGAGGCTATTTCTGACGAAAATATCGATAGAATCAGTGGAGTGAAAAACAGCCATAATAAAAAATAATTATGTTACCGGTATACCCACCTAGTTTTATCATCATAACCCAAGTTGTGCCATGAGAGTCAGTTTAATTGACGTTGCAAGGACAGGTAGCTTTCCCTTCCAATTTCTCCATTTCAAAAAATGCTTTCAATTTGGCAAGCACTGGCTGCATCTCATCTTTAATGGTCTTATTTGGTGCCATTTTAAGGTCTACTGTACTACAGGCCTCTATGAAGTAGAATGATATACCCTGATGAAGACAATCTTTCATTTTACAAGTCAGAAAATAAACTTTATTTAGTTTGTCAACGTTCAAATTGTATAATATTTGTTTGAAAATGAAAATCGTACCTTTCAATATTGATACCATATCATTGTAAGCATATTTGTTTCTTTCTATACTTAACAAGGAAATCTGAGATTGATTCGGACATGCAGACAGAACATAGGGATACGAAGTTTCATATCATTTTACAACCATTTTATCTTAGGCCCGGCCAATCTGAAAATAAACATTATTTACTGTTGGAAACATTACAAGATAGCAAATAAAAATTAAATGTGGCCTCCTACATTATGCTAAATGTTAAAAGTCCATCACTTTCGATCCTTTTCAGCTTTGTGATTCTATTCATATGCCGAAATCACAGGTGACGATTATGGTAAATGTTCAAAGTCCATCACTTTCATTTTTTTTTTCAGCTTTGTGATTCTATTCATAGGCCGAAATCACAGGTGACGATTTCAAAGCCTTTTGATTTCAGATAATGCGCAAATGGTTCGATATTTGTCTCTCTTTGAATGGTACACTAGACGTAGCTGCTATGTGCATGCGTGTGATGAGAATAATATGCATTGGAACAGAGTTGTGTGTTTTTGCATAAGGCAGCTGAATTGTTTCAATTCACATTATAGATGAGGTTCGACTGGAGGTTGGAATAAAATGGGATTCTTCGACAAATAGCAATTATACGCCAGAAGACAGCACATCTTATTTTTGCTCATCTCCCCTGCCCATCCGAGCACCAAAGTAGACTAGTCAAAATTGCCATTTATTTGACGATACCCGGACACTGCGTCTATACGCTGGTTTTTTGTTTTAAAATACTAATAAAGTATTCAATAACCACCAAAAAAAATGCACAAAAATGTACTATTGGGGAACTCTTTTTATAAGAGGTTAAAGTTGGAACCGTGAGGGGGAAACCAAAAAATACTATCTTTGCAAGTTTCAGTCAGACCTTTTTTCTGTTGGGACACTCAATAGTTCATCAGCCGTCACATTTAATTCATGCCTTGCTATTCATAGAGATAATACTACCTCAATAGAGCACAATACAATTCAATACGGATTAGGCCTGGCCGGTTAGTTCTGATAGACTGGTTATTATATAGTGTGTCTCAAATGAAAATAAATAGCTCTATCTAATAATTTATAGGCTTTATCTTCGCTATATAAAGGCAATATGGTTGGGTTTAACAACGGTATATTAAAACACACATTTATTTATTAGTTCACAGTGTTGTTTTATTTTGTGTTACTCTTCTTTTAACAACAATAAATAAACGTTTCACAATACAACATTGTTCAAGCATACACTGTTAAAAAATGTTGTTAAATTAACGGTAAAAAGGCTGGCAGCCAATCTGCCAACAAACCCCTGTAAAATTTACATTGTACTGTAAAAATTTACAGTAAATAGCTGTCAAATTTAACGGGACACTGTAAAATGTTACAGTTTCTTAAACCAATTGCTGTAAAAATGCACAAAAAGACAATATACTGTATATTTTACAGCATTTTGCTGCTTTTTTACAATGCAAAGTAAAATGTACAGGTGTTTGTTGAAAATGTTGTAAAATTAATGGTAAAAAGGCTGGCAGCCAATCTGCCAACAAACCCTTGTAAAATTTACATTGATGAAATTTAGGACTTGGTCAAAAAACTGACATTTTTTTTTATTTGTGTGTAGCTAATGTTGAGAATGTCAAGTCTTAAGCCACTAGCTCAACTTTTCATTTTAGTCAACGATGGCTTAAAGAATCAAGTGTGAAAAATACAGTATTTGACGGTTGTTTTAGAAACGGTAAAATACTGTCATATTCCCATCATTTGACAGTGTTTTACATGTAAATTCTACAATGATTTTTTACGGTGTAAGTGTATAATTTAAAATACATTTTCATGTTGATGAGGCGATTTACAACAATAATACAAGTAACTGCAAATATTAACCGTGTGTTGATAACAAAATAAATTGAGTCATACATATCAATTGCGCTTGATTTGATATTAATTAACTGTGTGTGTATTTCCATAAGAGAACGGTCCTCATTTAGTTCCTTGATTTAGTTCCTTATATAGTATAAAAACTTAATTATAAGTATATGAATATCTTTCATCTATGAAACACATATTGTCTGCGTACTTCAATGGGAATTAATCAAACATAGATAATAGCAACCAAGTATATTGATAAAATTAGTTATATGTCATGTCAATAGGATAGTAATATATATATATAATTGAAGTTCTATCCTTTATTGAGTTCCATTTAGACAAACCATTATTGCACTTTTTTAGAATAAATATGAATATGTCCAACGGTAAAAATCTAAAAATGATGAAAATGCTAATTATATATACTGACATCACTTAAACACCGTAAAATCAAACCTTCAGCTCGGCAATGATGCTGCATCTATTAATTAAAGAATATCCAATAAAATATACATTTTTGCAAATATATTATGCTTCGTGATACTTTATAATATGACTATTTGTGTCGGAATATAAGCCCAACGTAAAATATAGCATAACATGAGTTTGTGAAATTAAAATACTGTAATAAAAGTTGTCACATTTTAATTGACATACTAATTGCACGTTATTTGCATTAAAGCAAGTTGATATCTCAGTGCAGTTTATTTCTCTGCCTGAAATTACGAAACTAACATTATTGTTTCACACCGTACACATCAACGTTTACAATCGCATCGACATTATTTGCGTTTCTTTGAAATAGTACCTGCCGCCAAAATGAAAAGGAAGGGTTATTCTGGCGTACAAAGAGAATTTATCCTTGCACGTAAAGTTAAACCAAACGGCAGACGAACCTTTAAATTATAGACAAAAATATCATCTCTTTTCTTAAAAGTTAAGACAGCAGCAAAGACAAAATTCCTGCAAATTATATAAGTAATGTTTGAACTTAGGTGCTCGCTGAGGGCATTTCTAGGCCGTTTATTGTTCTTACATTCCATATTATATTGTCTGACGTTTTTGTCGGCATTATAGGTATCATCAATGGTGTTTGGGTAATGAGAAAACTTATGCTGTGGGGCTCGGGCTCCGCTTACGGGCGTATTTAAGGTTGTCAACAGTGTGTGTGGGGTGGGGGGAGGAAGGGCAATGGCCCCTGGCCATTTGGTTCGCCGTTGGGGGTTTGATGCACATAATTATAGGATCTACTCCTATTTTTCTCCTTATTTACTCCACCTTTTAGTTGTTTAATATACCGTAAACATACACCCGTGTGCGTTTCACACTCAAATCCACTTGCTCCGTCATCAATTAAACATTCAATCCATAACGTAGTCGTCTTCTTGTGATAAGTGATTACTACCAATATTGCCGACCATACCATCTCGCTTCATATCAGATGACAAACACCTATTTTGGCCGTTTAAAGGGGTCATTAATGTTTCAATACATGAATTATACCAGTTAATATATCACTACCGATGACATATCGATTACCAATAAACATAACAAGCTACAAATATCTATGAAATGTATCGTATACCGTATCATACTTACAACATGTTCTTCGATGTGTGTTTTGAATGGAGATTTTCTGTACACGCAGCTCGTATTTACACTTAATCACCGCATGTCATCATTTCGATGGAACGCCATCGTGTCAATATCGCTAAAGACGCAATAATGTACCCTCAACTTTAAACCCTAATTCCAAGAGTTCCCCAAGAGTAAATTTTTGTGCATTTTTTTTGGTGGTTATTGAATACATCCTTGGCATTTTAAAACAAAAAACCAGCGTATAGGCGCAGTGTCCGGGTGGTGATGGAGAAATGACTAGTCTAAAGATCGCTCTTCGATGGATAGACTATAGTAATGACGAAGGTAAGGTTATGGTGTATGCTTTTCTCAATCCATGAGGCCTTGTGTTAAGTCTAAGGCTGTCATACTGTGCTAGTAATGACGAAGGTAAGGTTATGGTATATGCGTCTCTCAATCCATGAGGCCTTGTGTTAAGTCTAAGGCTGCATACTGTGCTAGCAATGGCGAAGGTAAGGTTATGGTACCTGCTTCTCTCAATCCATAAGGCCTTGTGTTAAGTCTAAGGCTACATACTGTGCTAGTAATGACGAAGGTAAGGTTATGGTGTATGCTTCTCTCAATCCATGAGGCCTTGTGTTAAGTCTAAGGCTGCATACTGTACTAAACTGCTCACAAAAAGTATCGAAACACTTAGAAATGATCCAATATATAACGGCTCGAAAAGGTATGCATTAATCGAAGCAAATAACCAAGTGCATAATTTTGTTCTGCGTATTTTGACACCTCGATCGATGAGATACGATGTTGCGGAGCGGAGTTATTGTCATTTCAATGGTCGTGGGTCCAGTTTCAAAAGTGACACTCATCCCTATTGAAAAGCACGAATCTGATCATTCTAAACAGTAATGCAAACCTCTTTCTATAGGATGATTGTCACTTTTGAAACTGGACCCACGACCATTGAAATGACAATAACTCCGCTCCGCAACTTCGTATCTCATCGATCAAGGTGTCAAGATACGCAGAACAAAATTATGCACTTGTTTATTTGCTTCGATTAATGCATACCCTTTCGAGCCGTTATATATTGGATCATTTCTAAGTGTTTCGATACTTTTTGTGAGCAGTTTAGTAATGACAAAGGTAAGGTTATGGTATATGCTTCTCTCAATCCATGAGGCCTTGTGTTAAGTCTAAGGCTGCATACTGTACTATAGTCGTCGTCAGAATACTTCGGCACTTTTTAAAAACCGCCAACGCATGCGTCTAGTTAATTGAGCGTGTGGGCGGGGACATTCATGACCCATGGATACGGTCGCGGCCAATCGGATTACAGAGTCCGCGACGCGTCGAACTGCTCAAAGATACCGCTGTTCCGACGCTGTTCAACAACTCACTTCCGTGTTTACGCTGTACGCTGTTGTCACAGAAAAAAGTGCCGAAGTATTCTGACGACGACTATAGTAATAACAAAGGTAAGGTTATGCATGGTTTATGCTTCTCTCAATCCATGTGACCTTGTGGTAAGTCTAAGGCTGGTATACTGTGCTAGTAATGACGAAGGTAAGCTTATGGTACCTGCTTCTCTCAATCCATGAGGCCTTGTGTTAAGTCTAAGGCTGTCATACTGTGTTATACAAATGGAAGACTATGGATGCAACTCATCCATCATGTTAGCTTAAGTCACGACGACACTTTGCGCACAATCATTTCATGTACCTCACTGCTCAATATGAATTATCCCAAACACGGGTCATCAGCTTATCCATGTAGTATCCAACACAAAATAAGCTGCTCTTTATGTACAGGAAACTTTCTGTAATTTTATTTATTGATCGATATCCTTTTTCTTTTCTAATTGCAGTGGTTACCTGGACAGTGGCGGTGGGTTCAATCAATTCACAGGTGGTATCATTGGCACAGCTATGGAGATGGGTCTTGTACAGGATCATATCCAAAATGTTCGGCAAACTTTCAGGGTAAGTGATTCATCACAGGGGGTATCATTGGCACAGCTATGGAGATGGGTCTTGTACAGGATCATATCCAAAATGTTCGGCAGACTTTCAGGGTAAGTGATTCATCACAGGTGGTATCATTGGTACAGCTATGGAGATGGGTCTTGTTCAGGATCATATCCAAAATGTTCGGCAAACTTTCAGGGTAAGTGATTCATCACAGGGGGTATCATTGGCACAGCTATGGAGATGGGTCTTGTACAGGATCATATCCAAAATGTTCGGCAGACTTTCAGGGTAAGTGATTCATCACAGGGGGTATCATTGGCACAGCTATGGAGATGGGTCTTGTTCAGGATCATATCCAAAATGTTCGGCAAACTTTCAGGGTAAGTGATTCAACAGTGGTGGTATCATTGGCACAGCTATGGAGATGGGTCTTGTTCAGGATCATATCCAAAATGTTCGGCAAACTTTCAGGGTAAGTGATTCAACAGTGGTGGTATCATTGGCACAGCAATGGAGATGGGTCTTGTTCAGGATCATATCCAAAATGTTCGGCAGACTTTCAGGGTAAGTGATTCATCACAGGGGGTATCATTGGCACAGCTATGGAGATGGGTCTTGTTCAGGATCATATCCAAAATGTTCGGCAAACTTTCAGGGTAAGTGATTCATCACAGGTGGTATCATTGGCACAGCTATGGAGATGGGTCTTGTTCAGGATCATATCCAAAATGTTCGGCAAACTTTCAGGGTAAGTGATTCATCACAGGGGGTATCATTGGCACAGCTATGGAGATGGGTCTTGTTCAGGATCATATCAAAAATGTTCGGCAAACTTTCAGGGTAAGTGATTCATCACAGGTGGTATCATTGGCACAGCTATGGAGATGGGTCTTGTTCAGGATCATATCCAAAATGTTCGGCAGACTTTCAGGGTAAGTGATTCATCACAGGTGGTATCATTGGCACAGCTATGGAGATAGGTCTTGTACAGGATCATATCCAAAATGTTCGGCAGACATTCAGGGTAAGTGATTCATCACAGGGGGTATCATTGGCACAGCTATGGAGATGGGTTTTGTACAGGATCATATCCAAATGTTCGGCAGACTTTCAGGGTAAGTGATTCATCACAGGGGGTATCATTGGCACAGCTATGGAGATGGGTTTTGTACAGGATCATATCCAAAATGTTCGGCAGACTTTCAGGGTAAGTGATTCATCACAGGGGGTATCATTGGCACAGCTATGGAGATGGGTCTTGTACAGGATCATATCCAAAATGTTCGGCAGACTTTCAGGGTAAGTGATTCATCACAGGGGGTATCATTGGCACAGCTATGGAGATGGGTCTTGTTCAGGATCATATCCAAAATGTTCGGCAAACTTTCAGGGTAAGTGATTCAACAGTGGTGGTATCATTGGCACAGCTATGGAGATGGGTCTTGTTCAGGATCATATCCAAAATGTTCGGCAAACTTTCAGGGTAAGTGATTCAACAGTGGTGGTATCATTGGCACAGCAATGGAGATGGGTCTTGTTCAGGATCATATCAAAAATGTTCGGCAAACTTTCAGGGTAAGTGATTCATCACAGGTGGTATCATTGGCACAGCTATGGAGATGGGTCTTGTTCAGGATCATATCCAAAATGTTCGGCAAACTTTCAGGGTAAGTGATTCATCACAGGGGGTATCATTGGCACAGCTATGGAGATGGGTCTTGTTCAGGATCATATCAAAAATGTTCGGCAAACTTTCAGGGTAAGTGATTCATCACAGGTGGTATCATTGGCACAGCTATGGAGATGGGTCTTGTTCAGGATCATATCCAAAATGTTCGGCAGACTTTCAGGGTAAGTGATTCATCACAGGTGGTATCATTGGCACAGCTATGGAGATAGGTCTTGTACAGGATCATATCCAAAATGTTCGGCAGACATTCAGGGTAAGTGATTCATCACAGGGGGTATCATTGGCACAGCTATGGAGATGGGTCTTGTTCAGGATCATATCCAAAATGTTCGGCAAACTTTCAGGGTAAGTGATTCATCACAGGTGGTATCATTGGCACAGCTATGGAGATGGGTCTTGTTCAGGATCATATCCAAAATGTTCGGCAAACTTTCAGGGTAAGTGATTCATCACAGGGGGTATCATTGGCACAGCTATGGAGATGGGTCTTGTTCAGGATCATATCCAAAATGTTCGGCAAACTTTCAGGGTAAGTGATTCATCACAGGGGGTATCATTGGCACAGCTATGGAGATGGGTCTTGTACAGGATCATATCCAAAATGTTCGGCAAACTTTCAGGGTAAGTGATTCATCACAGGTGGTATCATTGGCACAGCTATGGAGATGGGTCTTGTTCAGGATCATATCCAAAATGTTCGGCAAACTTTCAGGGTAAGTGATTCATCACAGGGGGTATCATTGGCACAGCTATGGAGATGGGTCTTGTTCAGGATCATATCCAAAATGTTCGGCAAACTTTCAGGGTAAGTGATTCATCACAGGGGGTATCATTGGCACAGCTATGGAGATGGGTTTTGTACAGGATCATATCCAAAATGTTTGGCAGACTTTCAGGGTAAGTGATTCATCACAGGGGGTATCATTGGCACAGCTATGGAGATGGGTCTTGTACAGGATCATATCCAAAATGTTCGGCAAACTTTCAGGGTAAGTGATTCATCACAGGGGGTATCATTGGCACAGCTATGGAGATGGGTCTTGTACAGGATCATATCCAAAATGTTCGGCAAACTTTCAGGGTAAGGTGATTCAACAGTATATTTGCTGGGTTTATTAGATATAAATAAAACACGGCAGGTAGTAGATTCATTTAGAAGGAGGCTAATCGGGAAACTGCTCTAACGAGATATGTTTGTAGCCAAAGCTTATCGTAATCCACTTGTTAACATCGTAAGAATAACCCTCCTTGAAGTGGTGTTTGAAGATTATTGTCTAGCCGTGATCAACCTCCATACTCGATCGCTTTTGATGTCTCTTGTTTATCATGTCTATAGAGGTCTTGCACGCATTCATCAATCATCTTTACATAAAGGAATCAACCATGCATCATTCACTGGAATGGTGTATTAACTAGAGGGTGAGTCAAAAAGACTGCAATAGTGGAAAGAAGCCATTTTGTTTTCAAAACCAAAATGAATTTTAAAACTTTTTAAACGTTGCAAGAATGATGTATCTAATCCTAACTTTGTGTGAAAAAATGAAGTCGATCGCATTTTTCGTTTGTCTTTGGTGACCCTCTTTGCTGCACAACCAAATTTACCTGTTTGTCCACGAGCACAGTGATTTTCATTTGAAATGGCACACATTAATTGGAAGGCAACTTCGATTTGACCCCAAATTATCTACTACGAGGGCGTCCTAACATAAACACTAAAAATTCAAATTATTGGATTGCGTACATCGAAATAACTAACCAGTATTCGTGCACAAATTAAAACAAAACGAGACCGTTGATCGTTGATCCACTAACCTACATTGAAGTAAATATCTGTTGCACTTGATATTATCACAGCAAATTAATGTATTAAGTGACGTACGTCCGGAAATATGTGATTTCATACTGCAACATCCGCGTAAAAACTTACATGAATTGGAAGAAATGGTAGCCAATTTCAAATGAAAACGTCTGTAAATCCCTCATTTTCAAACGCCGTAAAAATCCATCAACACAGTAGCACATTATAACTAGTTAATTGATATGCTGCATGTTTCAAATATTCCGAGTGTTTAAGACGAAAGTTGCCGCATTGTTTAAAGCTAAAATATGGTGATCAAAATTTGGCACCTTTGACAAGCCGACTTTCACTTCCGCATACGCGCCTCGCTCACTCATTGTGTGCAAACCAGCCTATATTTGACTTACTCGAAAATGCTCAGTGTGTTATTTTGTTTTCTTAAATGTATTTAGAGGGTTTCATAATTATTTTACCATTAAAATATATTTTAAAATTGAAAATAATTATTTTCAGGCTGTTGAACATGAAAGAAATCAACCAAACAATCATAAATAAATTGAATATAAAAAAATATAGTTTATACTATAGCAAAACCAACAACATTGATTTTGACGACGGAACAAAAAATTGTATTACATTGTGGTCAGCGACAGGATCGAACCCCGGACCTCCTGTTCTGAAGACGAACGCTCTACCAACTGAGCTATCAAGGGAACTTTACAAACGTTGTAAAGATTCAAACCATTTATCAATTCCGTTTCTAGAGCCACATAATGCAAAAACTTCATTTATTCTGTTAAATAAAAAGGAAATCACAGTTTTTTTAGTTAGTCAGTTGAAAAAGATTTCCACGAAACTTGTTCCTTATGCTCATAGCCCGCAATCTGTTTTTAAAATGAAAATATAACGCGATCGCACACGAATGGACAAATGAAAAAATGCCAATGGTTCCAAATTTTGCTCTCACTTCAAATGAAGTTTAATGTACTTAAATGGTCACGCCGTAAAACCGATTTAAGAATAATAGCTGCTAAAACCCTCATTTATCTCAATACACGAAAATTGTGTAATTTCGCTGTTTAAGACAGCTATTTGGCATATCAATGTAGACACTACTCGGACGCATTTCATTATCGATATCGACGGATTTGTAAAATGCCGATGTGAAATGCTCTGCTTGTAGATGTCATAGACTGGATTCAATACGTTTGCAAGACAGGTGCACTTATCAGGAGTATTTCAAGACCTTAATATTAATGAAAAACTTTGATTTTACCTCAAGATCACTCTTGAAACCGACGGTTCAATTTCCGCGAGAGTTTAACTCGGTGTTAGTACCCAAAGTGCGCGGTTCGAAATAGCGCGGTTCGTTATTGTGATAAATTGACCTACGCTATTGTTCACCGCTAACTTGCCTTTCAACTAACATTGCATTTACAATATCCCGCCAACAAAAAAATGGAAAAGGTCAGTTTTTTATTACAATTTAGAACATTATACGCTTTCACAGCATGGGTATGATTATAATTGATTATGCTAACTCACGTGTAAACAAGAAAGGATGCATCAAATTCCAATAACATCACAAATAAACTGAAGTTTCCAAATTTGAATGGGAGACACGTTTTGCGATCTGATGCATATTTTGGGTATCTCGTGGACAAACGTGTGAAATGGGTGCACTGGTCAAAAGGTTCACCAAAGGCAAACGGAAAATGATATTGACTTCATTTTTTCACACAAAATTAGGATTAAATACATCATTCTTGCAACGTTTAAAAAGTTTTAAAACTCATTTTGGTTTTGAAAACAAAATGCCTTCTTTCCACTATTGCAGTCTTTTTGACTCACCCTGTATTATAGTCCATTCAGTTTATTATTTGAATTAATGCAGGATTTTCGAAATTGATGTAAACTCGCATGAATAAAATGGTTTTTTTAGATTCTTATAGTTTTTGGTGAACAAAGTTCAGTAGTCCGCCACGATTCTACCAAAATGCATCACGCTAAAAGAAATTTCAGAAAAGGAGCTATATTTGATTCAATATTCCATTTTAGGTCAACTTCGGTCACAATCATTCCTTCATAAATCTGTACGATATACACCTAACACAGAAAGTCCCTTACCAGGTGCTTTGATGTTGGCTAATCAAAAATCTAGAGCACGCTTTGAAACGGCCATTTGATCTTGATTCGTGCATTGAACCATAGAATTGTTGTCGTTTATATTAAGCGTTGTTGAACCACTTTGAGGACTTCGTTGAAGTCAACCCCCCAGTCCCCCCATTCAATGTTTTTGGGAACCGTTTTATCACCACGTTCGTTGGGACCCTCAACATTGATTAGTGGGGACGGGGGAGGGATATCAGTTAGTAGATAGCTCAAGCTCTCCACACAAGTTCGTTGCAAAATCAGCGCTTGAAAATAGACCCTTAAAGTGGGATATTAGCGAAGAAATGGGCTACATGTATGTGGTCTAACACCAATTTTCCTGAATTGTCTGCATGAAGTCCAAAAAAATTCATCTGATTTTACATTTTTAGCCATAACTTTTTTATTTGCTAGTCTTTTTTGATCAAATTGTCAGTAAATAGAGATGGTATAAATCTCCTGATGTACCATCATCAAGAGGTGTTTACAGTGCTGACTTAGGGATTTGTCATATTAAATACCTAAACCTGAATATTTGTTCTTATTATTCAAGGAAGCCTGACCTATTTATTTTCAAAAAGCAGCTAATATCCCAGTAAACATGATAAAATTATAAAATATGATTAAAATACAACGTTGACGGTTCGTTCGTGGCGCTCGACCCAATCCCATGCGTATCCCTTGGTTACAGCTTGCGCAACACGTTTGCATAAACTCGAGCATAGCACAAATCGTGCACAATTTTTTTTTATTCACCCTGTATAATAAGGGTCCATGAAAAAAGTGAGTTGTTTAGGTGGTATAATAGTTACTATGCTAAATGCATTCATTTGAGAAACCCAAACTGACTTTAAGAAACAAAATCTTTTGATCATTTGCAGGTGGGACATACCTCAGCAATTGCGTAGCAGGGAACTTCTCAAACTGTAAAGGGATTGAAAGTTACCCTTTAATCATCATTCTATACAGGGTGGTTAAAAAAGAATTAACCCATTTTTGACAGCATTTTTCCGCTACTTACTAATATTTGTGTATATTTTTAATTGTTTTTTTATTTAAATGCAGCGACTATATAGAACATGTAAGACCTAGCGTATTTTATTTATGACATACAGAAGTTTAAAGGCAACTTGTGGACAAATAATATGTCCACTGAAGCCTTTCTCATCTTACTTAGTCCATTTGACTAAACAATTCGGAACATGATTAATTATGTTCCTCAGTGAAGCTCAAAAACCAGTTTTTTTATAAAATGCAAAGAAATGTATTCAAATGTTTTAGTAATTAGGTGAAAGTGACTGTCAGAATGGGTTAACCCTCAATAAAACAAGGCTTAATGGTTGGAAAGAAAACATTACTAACTACTAAAATATTTCTTTTCACTTTATCAGGATAATGTAGCTGCTGTATGCAAAGTTTTACATGAGAGAATGCCAAGCGGGGTGAAGTTCATGGAACCTCAGGTAAGTTGAGGCAGTGGTAGGACTCAATGCTGTAAATTTGAGACATAGGGATAGAGTTCAATGAATTAATTGATTTCCCTATGGCAACAAAAACACCTGTTGTTCGGCCCAGATCGACCCACATTTTTCAAAGTTGGAAGAGGGGGGATTTTACTGTGCTAATATAACCCTTTGAACCATGAAATGTTTGTACATTGTAGGGGTCTGTACTCCTACCCTGAGTTATTGGCATAAATTATGGTAAATTCTAGAACATGGTATTTCCTATCTGTCACCCTCTGGCTACCGTTTTCTATAGTGACATACTGCCCTCTTTGTTACATATTTGGGCAGTCAATAGAAACATCACATCACTGTCTGTTTCATCCACAGAATTATAAAGGAGAATCCAGACGAAATTTGATGCCCTATCTCTTTACGTGTAACGGGCGCCATTTTGTATTTCCACCATGGGGGGAAAATTGGAGGTATGTCGGTATTTTTCGGAACAGCACGGAAAAGAATGAATGCAGCATCGTGCGTGTACAGGAGTCGTGTCTCTCTCCGCGTAAAAACGCAATTGTCGCGTGTGCTTTCGCGCCAGGCTACTTCGCGTACCACTGCATATTTTTCGTGAACGTCACACCGAAAACGCCATATTTGAACCAGGGTAAATACGGCGCTACACCGGCAGTGAGCAGTGGTCCGATGCTGTTTAATCAAAAGTTTAATTTCAATTATACCGCCACTGTATAAATGTTGACGGTCCAAAGCAGCCCGAGAAACCGTCACTCAGACTCATCGATTTATGCTTCGTAGTTCAAATCACCCTCCTCATAGTTGCGCTTTGATTATTAAAATGTTGATGCTTTAGCATACTTTTCATATGTTTAAACCTGAGACTATAATTAGTGTCAGTTTTAAACAAAATACATTTTGCTCATTCATCCGTTCAAATAGGTTTCATGATTATCGTAATAACCTTGAAGGCCATTTTTGTCAAAACATTGGTAAGGCCTACTATATGTTGAATTTTATTTAATGACGATAAATGTCTTTGGCTTAATCATGTTAAATTTATTAATATATACATGCATAATTAGTATTAATCTTCAGTAGCCAATTATCATCGCTAAAGGTTATTTTAAAGATATATTATAGCGTAGTCTAGCAGGCGCTGATCCAGGATTATTTTTTGAGGGAGGGGGGGGGGGCACAATAATATTAGAAGATTTGTTTTTTTATGAATGCTAGATAGCTTGTATATGTAAGAAAGAATTCGTGCATACCGATGTTTTCTTGATTTAAGTATAGATGCTTGAAATTGTTATGCTGGAAAAATAGGTTCGATAAACGAGTTGGTTGAAAAAAAGGTTCCCCTTTTACCCCCTGGGTCGTGGGATAACGGCAAATGTAAGATTTTTTTTGAAAATAAATCGTTATCACGTTTTGAGGGGAGGAGGCCCAAAATGTTGTCATGTTGAGTAACATTGTCAGCGTGAATCGCGAGTATAGTGGTCTAGGGGCTGGTCCTATGACATTGGAATGTTTTGGAAATTATTATGATTTTTAGCTAAATTCTTTTTGGTTATTTTCCCTTCAGATTCTGAGTCTGAGGCCTTGTTAATCACTAACACTAGAAGAGATCATTTTGACACTTTCATGTACTTTTGTTTGGTAATGTTATCATATAGGCCTAGTTATCACAGTAATGTCATAATAGTATTATCGCTGTACAAACGGTACCGCGAATATATGACCACAGCAGAAAATAATAGGCCTTTCTTAACTTATTTGCGACACGCGACTTTTAGCTAATTAAGTCGGCATGCGACACTGTTGAAAAATAGCCAAATTGCGACACACGACATTTCGCGAAGACAAGCCGACAGCTGCATTATTTTGTCAACCCATGACCATGTGCATGACATGTAGCCGTTAGATCCCTTTACTTGGGCAAATTGCCCATCCACCCCTTCTCTTCCCCTTTCTCTTTTTTTAAAATTATAATGAGGTGGGGGCGAGGGGAGGCCTGAGATCAGGGGGCATAAGACATGTAAGATATCACCAATAAAAACAAAATAAGACAGCGGCGATGTATACAGTAAAATACTAATAGGCCTATACATTCAATCAGCAAGCGAGTCAGTGTCGATTTCTCCTTCCGCCTTTGGAAATTGTAAATAATTATTTGTGGTATTTGGGTTTGGTAGGACTCGAGAGCAGAATGAATTTAATTTTCGTCTATACCTGTTTTGTTAACAACATGAATGACATTATTTTGAACTTGGTTGTTTAGTGTTTTAACACTTTCCACACGGCTATTGTTTTAAAACAAAACAGATTTTTCAGAAACCTTTCCTAACTTTCAGTGTATCCCAAGGATAAATGAACAAATAATACTAGGCACGTTTGTACTTATTTTTCACATGGTTATTGCAAATAGGCCTATGTAAATGACTTTCAATAATGTTGACATTTTTTGAAACATTTTATGTTATTTTGGATTGTCGTCTGCAGACGCCTGCCGCGTGGAAAGTGTTAAAAGGGTTATAAAATGTTAAGGTAAAAGTAATATTAAGGGGCGGCCTAATCAACGTTTTAATTAGCTTTGTCATGAAACCTTTGGCCCGTTGTAACGTTAAATAGTCATTGCATTGTGTGATTACATTTTGGTACATCTCGAATGTTTGTAAGATATTTTGAAACATAAATCATATGTCGATTGATGAATAATTCCGATTTGTTGTTTGCGCAGTTTGTCCATGATTAGCTTTAACCCTGTTGTGCAGTTGTGCGCGGCGTTTTTCGTGTTCCTGCTAATAAAAGGTTGGATCCTATAGACAGATCAAAGACAGTAAAATGGCCGTCTTTGGTCAGATAGAGAGTGTTTAGTTGCGGACGTGCTCACTCTTCCGGCTGGGTCTCCTTCGACGGCGCAAAATTCAACATTTTTACTAGAAAAACGTTTTCCATATCCAGACCCATAATGTATTTAGCGACTTTGAATTGAGTCTTCATCCTGATCATAGGCCTTTTTCGGTAAGATAAGCTTCAAAAAGGGACTTATCATTATCTTTGGATACTGGACTAAAAGTATACCGGTATTCGCTTCTTAATACTAATAGCAAAGTTTCCCATCCCTCATAAATTCGTTGGCCGCTTTTAAAGAACGACCCATCATGAAATTCTTCTGTGTCCCTCCTTACATTTATATAAAAGTTCACATGGCAGCTACTCTGAAACACGGTAAGCCTACTTCTCTCTAAAGTTCACACTCATCACTGTAATATAAATTGTACGGTCCAGGGCCGCATAGTGGTTTTTCAATCATTTGATAAATTACTCGCTTGTATGAGATTTAATAGTGACATTTAAGATTTACTAGACCTGCGTAATATTAAACTTGGCCTAAACTGGCACCGTTGCAAGTTAATTTCCCGGTTTCCGTGCCTATCGTGATGCAGAAAACCATGGCAAAGTGTTGAAGCATCGGACCGTTGATCGCGCACTAATCTCCGCGTTATTTTTGGCAGTGACTGCGTACGCGTTGGACCATGGTTTGAAATACGCGGACAGAATGACACTTTCCGAATGCTTACGAGCATTTACGGAAAATACCGACGTACCTCCAATTTTGTCCCCATGATGGTTTCAAAATGGCGGCGGCATACTTGATCTCTATTTTAAATCTATGGTTTCATCCTTGAAATAGCTGTCATGACCGTAAACTGTTTCATCCTTCAAATAGCTGTCATGACCGTAAACTGAGACATTCCTGTCTCCCTGAGAATCATCTGCAAGTATCTGCGCAAGAGCTTGCTGCATATTCATCCTATTTTTTGCCAGTTTTCTTCAGCAAAATTTCATCAACACATGGCTGGAATTAAAAATTAGGTGAACATGTGACTTGAATGAAGTTATATGATCACTCGAAGTCATTGATCAATCTGTCACCTGTTCTGAGTCCGATTTATCTGGTTATTTTACTTTCTGTGTTTGTGTGGGCTGAAAATTGGCCTATCAGGTTCAAAGGATTAACACCAACCCAAATGTTGAACATTTTAAGAAGAAAACAAAATGTTCGATGATATTTAGTGTCATTTGGAGAGGGGGAAAAAGCCTGATCGACCGACCCTACTTCAGAGTTCTAGCCACTGTTTTGTATGCCCAAACCTACCAACAACAAATATAGCTTGCCGTTCCTCTAAAGTCATTCCAATAACCCCCACCCTCCTAATCCAATCACCAATACTAACATAGGTCATTACTTGATGTTTGGTTTAGAACAGCGTGGCTACTTTTTGTGGATAGAGCTCCTTTAAAACATAGATGTCTTAACTTTGTCAGTAATATTAGGGAAATAGAGCATTATTCTAACCCTGAACACTCCACCCACTCGACCCACCTGGTACAAATGTAACCACCCATTTGCTGGTTGGTTTTCAACAGGGTGTCTACTTTTTGTGGATAAAGCTCCTTGAAAACATGTCTGAAAACTGCATCAATTATTTGAGAAATAAAATATGTCTTTCTACCTAGGTCAATCCTATTCAGTTACTCCCCCCCCCCCCCCCCCCCCCCCTCCCCACTTGTGCAAATCTTATAACCCATTTTATTTTCTGACAGGGTGGCTACTTTATATGGATAGAGCTTCCTGAAACCATAGATGTCCCAAAGCTACGTCAGATGTGTTTGGATGAATATAGTGTATCTTTCCTTCCGGGTCAATCGTAAGTTTCTCATCTTGCTTTGTTATGGTTAAAAAGGCTCATTAATGCAATTTGGAAAAAATATATATACAACCCATTTTCAAACTCCCAAACCATTCAGTATTTGGTACCACAAATCTGAGATATACTTAAATTGAGTAAATTCCTTTCCCATAATTTGATACCTCATTCATCAAAATTGAGTAGATACTTTTAAAGTTACAATGTTTTAAGTATAACACCTAGTGGGAACAAAAGTTGTAGTAAATTCCTCTTTTAATGGGATGTCATTGAGTTGTATGGTATATACACTGTGTGCCATCTATGGGATGTCATTGAGTTGTATGGTATACAGTGTGTGCTATCTATGGGATGTCATTGAGTTGTATGGTATGTGCTATCTATGGGATGTCATTGAGTTGTATGGTATACAGTGTGTGCTATCTATGGGATGTCATTGAGTTGTATGGTATACACTGTGTGCTATCTATGGGATGTCATTGAGTTGTATGGTATACACTGTGTGCCATCTATGGGATGTCATTGAGTTGTATGGTATACAGTGTGTGCTATCTACGGGATGTCATTGAGTTGTATGGTATATACACTGTGCTATCTATGGGATGTCATTGAGTTGTATGGTAATATACACTGTGCTATCTATGGGATGTCATTGAGTTGTATGGTATATACACTGTGTGCTATCTATGGGATGTCATTGAGTTGTATGGTGTATACAGTGTGTGCTATCTATGGGATGTCATTGAGTTGTATGGTATATACACTGTGTGCTGTCTATGGGATGTCATTGAGTTGTATGGTATACACTGTGTGCTATCTATGGGATGTCATTGAGTTGTATGGTATATACACTGTGTGCTATCTATGGGATGTCATTGAGTTGTATGGTATATACACTGTGCTATCTATGGGATGTCATTGAGTTGTATGGTATATACACTGTGTGCTATCTATGGGATGTCATTGAGTTGTATGGTGTATACACTGTGTGCTATCTATGGGATGTCATTGAGTTGTATGGTATACACTGTGTGCTATCTATGGGATGTCATTGAGTTGTATGGTATACACTGTGTGCTATCTATGGGATGTCATTGAGTTGTATGGTATACACTGTGTGCTATCTATGGGATGTCATTGAGTTGTATGGTATACACTGTGTGCTATCTATGGGATGTCATTGAGTTGTATGGTATATACACTGTGTGCTATCTATGGGATGTCATTGAGTTGTATGGTATACACTGTGCTATCTATGGGATGTCATTGAGTTGTATGGTATATACACTGTGTGCTATCTATGGGATGTCATTGAGTTGTATGGTATACACTGTGTGCTATCTATGGGATGTCATTGAGTTGTATGGTATATACACTGTGTGCTATCTATGGGATGTCATTGAGTTGTATGGTATATACACTGTGCTATCTATGGGATGTCATTGAGTTGTATGGTATACACTGTGCTATCTATGGGATGTCATTGAGTTGTATGGTATACACTGTGTGCTATCTATGGGATGTCATTGAGTTGTATGGTATACACTGTGCTATCTATGGGATGTCATTGAGTTGTATGGTATACACTGTGTGCTATGGGATGTCATTGAGTTGTATGGTATACACTGTGTGCTATCTATGGGATGTCATTGAGTTGTATGGTATATACACTGTGTGCTATCTATGGGATGTCATTGAGTTGTATGGTAATATACACTGTGCTATCTATGGGATGTCATTAAGTTGTATGGTATATACACTGTGTGCTATCTATGGGATGTCATTGAGTTGTATGGTATACACTGTGTGCTATCTATGGGATGTCATTGAGTTGTATGGTGTATACAGTGTGCTATCTATGGGATGTCATTGAGTTGTATGGTATATACACTGTGTGCTGTCTATGGGATGTCATTGAGTTGTATGGTATACACTGTGTGCTATCTATGGGATGTCATTGAGTTGTATGGTATACACTGTGTGCTATCTATGGGATGTCATTGAGTTGTATGGTATATACACTGTGCTATCTATGGGATGTCATTGAGTTGTATGGTATATACACTGTGTGCTGTCTATGGGATGTCATTGAGTTGTATGGTATACACTGTGTGCTATCTATGGGATGTCATTGAGTTGTATGGTATACACTGTGTGCGATCTATGGGATATCATTGAGTTGTATGGTGTATACACTGTGTGCTATCTATGGGATGTCATTGAGTAGTATGGTATACACTGTGTGCTATCTATGGGATGTCATTGAGTTGTATGGTATATACACTGTGCTATCTATGGGATGTCATTGAGTTGTATGGTATACACTGTGTGCTGTCTATGGGATGTCATTGAGTTGTATGGTATACACTGTGTGCTGTCTATGGGATGTCATTGAGTTGTATGGTATACACTGTGTGCTATGGGATGTCATTGAGTTGTATGGTATACACTGTGTGCTATGGGATGTCATTGAGTTGTATGGTATATACACTGTGTGCTATATATGGGATGTCATTGAGTTGTATGGTATATACACTGTGCTATCTATGGGATGTCATTGAGTTGTATGGTATATACACTGTGTGCTATCTATGGGATGTCATTGAGTTGTATGGTGTATACAGTGCTATCTATGGGATGTCATTGAGTTGTATGGTATATACACTGTGTGCTATCTATGGGATGTCATTGAGTTGTATGGTATATACACTGTGTGCTGTCTATGGGATGTCATTGAGTTGTATGGTATACACTGTGTGCTATCTATGGGATGTCATTGAGTTGTATGGTATACACTGTGCTATCTATGGGATGTCATTGAGTTGTATGGTATACACTCAGTAGCGTAGCCAGGGGGGGGCAAGGGGGGGCAGAGTGCCCCCCCTGAAAAAAAATTGACCGGGAAAATCGGGAAGACAGCGAAAAATCGGGAAGGAAAAGAAGGGAGAAAAAAAAAAGATAAGATAAAGGGGAGAGAGAGGAAGGAAAAAAGGAAGAAAAAGGGGAAAAAAGGTACATTTTGGTTATAAACAAGTGATAGAAGTTTGCATTTTGGGGGACACATGCGCGCGTAGCGCGCGATTTTTTTTTGTACAACGGGATGAAATTCCAAGATCGGGAAGAAAATGGGTTTGCCCCCCCTGACAAGGAAAGCTGGCTACGCCACTGTATACACTGTGTGCTATATATGGGATGTCATTGAGTTGTATGGTATACACTGTGTGCGATCTATGGGATATCATTGAGTTGTATGGTATAAACACTGTGTGTTATCTATGGGATGTCATTGAGTTGTATGGTATACACTGTGTGCTATCTATGGGATGTCATTGAGTTGTATGGTATACACTGTGCTATCTATGTGATGTCATTGAGTTGTATGGTATACACTGTGTGCTATGGGATGTCATTGAGTTGTATGGTATACACTGTGTGCGATCTATGGGATATCATTGAGTTGTATGGTATAAACACTGTGTGTTATCTATGGGATGTCATTGAGTTGTATGGTATACACTGTGTGCTATCTATGGGATGTCATTGAGTTGTATGGTATACACTGTGTTATCTATGGGATGTCATTGAGTTGTATGGTATACACTGTGTGCTATATATGGGATGTCATTGAGTTGTATGGTATACACTGTGTGCTATCAATGGGATATCATTGAGTTGTATGGTATATACACTTTGTGCTATCTATGGGATGTCATTGAGTTGTATGGTATACACTGTGTGCTATCAATGGGATGTCATTGAGTTGTATGGTATATACACTGTGTGCTATCTATGGGATGTCATTGAGTTGTATGGTATATACACTGTGTGCGATCTATGGGATATCATTGAGTTGTATGGTATATACACTGTGTGCTATCTATGGGATGTCATTGAGTTGTATGGTATATACACTGTGTGTTATCTATGGGGTGTCATTGAGTTGTATGGTATACACTGTGTGCTATTGAAAGCATTCAAGCATGTATTGATGCATTGGGTAGCACACACACACATTGTCACTGACCCAGACAGGTGGTTTGTGGGAATAAATCCATACTAGGTGCAAATGTGTGCAGCCCCAGGTCCCAAACCCATGCCGCTATTGGGGTGTGCAGGCCTCGGTTCCCAAACCCATGCCACTGTGGGTTGTGCAGCCTCCGCGTCCCAAACCCATGCGGCTATGGGGTGTGCAGCCCCCGGTCCCAAACCCATGCCACTATGGGGTGTGCAGCCTACGGGTCCCAAACCCATGCCGCTATTTGGGGTTTGCAGCCCCCAGGTCCCAAACCCATGCCGCCATGGGGTGTGCAGGTCCCAAACCCATGCCACTATGGGGTGTGCAACCCTCCAGGTCCCAAACCCATGCCCCTGCGTGGTGTGAAGTTCTATTAATTTTGAGATAGAAAAGTCCTATACTGTACCTACGTACGTAGATAACAGGTCCCGTTTGCATCAATTGAAAATGCAACAGCGCCACTTTATGATAATCACCGAAATGAAAGGAATTTATAGACTTGCATCAAGTCCGTCAGACACGAGCAATGACGGTATGATGTAAAGTGAAAAAATTAATTCAAATACATAAAATAAACATTGAAATGTGAAGTATCATATATTTCAAGCTTGTAAAATCCGTCCAGCCCGTAGGTTTTATCATACTTTTCAAAACCGCACAATTTTGGGGCAATTTTCCCAACAATTCTGTGTAAACTTCAATTGAGGGCATAATTCTGTTACGCCCTTTACACCAACATCGGTAGTATGCGTCGTTCTTACAAATCATGCACTATGAATACCTCTGTGAAGGGTATAACAAAATTACTCCCAATTGAGTCTGTACCTCAGCAGACGACAAACAGCGCCACTAATAATATGACAATAACAAAAGTTAAACTTAAAAGTAGCTTCAGATTGGCAAGTTGAGTCACACACCCTGCCCAGGTCCCAAACCCATGCTGCTATGGGGTGTGCAGCCCCTGGGGTCCAAACCCATGCCGCTATGGGGTGTGCAGCCCCTGGGCCCAAACCCATGCCACTGCTGTGGGAGTCCAGGTGATCGTGCATCACACCAAGGGGTTGCGCTCCATGATTGTGCAATGAGATCGGGAAATAGATGGTCACCAGTGCAGTGTGCTTCTGTTGGATTTATCATGGTTAGGGTTATAGTCAAATCAATGTGTCTCAACTCAATAACTAACTCCAAGTCAAACTAGTCGCCTAAATGTATAATATGCAAGCTTGCCTTGCCACACCTCTAAGTCAAACTAGTCGCCTAAATGTATAATATGCAAGCTTGCCTTGCCACACCTCTAAGTCAAACTAGTCGCCTAAATGTATAATATGCAAGCTTGCCTTGCAACTTTGCTGAAATGCTTCTCTCAAAATTGTTCATTTCAGATGTTCCCCCAATGGAAACTACAAGAACTGCATTCGTATTTCATTCAGCTACTACAGTAAAGAGGAACTTGTGGAGGCAGTTACAAAGGTTGCTGAGGCAACGACTAAGATGCTGCAACAGTGATGACCTGACATTTACCAGAATAAAAATTGTAAACATTGTCTTCAAATTAATCGGAAAGTCCAACCCATCTTGATGTTCCCCATTGCAGACACTTATTATGTGTGTGATATTTTCATGTGTGCAAATATTGTGTGCTCCTTATTGTTATACACAGTATAGTAAGATCAATCGAACCTATTATGGCACAGCCAAGCCATGCAAAGTGTACTATGCCATAGAAGTAAGCAATATGGCACCAATTCTTAGCTTCTCTAATTTTGGGCACAATTCCAAAATTGTTGAGCGTGTATTGACTCTTGATATGCTTTCTATCAGAAAGCAAATTTTTATTCAATTATTTAATCTTACAGAAACAATTATAGTATACCTTGCTTTGGATTTAATCAAGCTACATGGGACAAGTAGCTTGCACTACAGTCATCAAAAAAAGTTACTATACAGGTTATAAATGGGCTTCTAGCTCTAAAATATTCAATAATAAAGTTGTTGAAAAAGTTATCTTCTTTAATTTGAGATATTGCACGCCAGGATCGGGTGATTATTGAGAAAGTGACACTCCATAATGTAAGGTAATGTACGATTTTCAATTTCACATTTTTCTTTTCAACTCCGGACCCAGCTGTGGGTACATTATCAATTACCGGTAGTGCAATTGGGGTATGCATGCGCATGTCAGATAGTCGGCCATATTGTTCCATTGGATCAATACGCCACACACATGCTACCTGTCATACTCTCCCCTGTTTTAAAATAAAAAATGTGAAAATGAAATTGTGACTTAACCTTACATTTTGGATTGTCACTTCTTCAATATTCAACTGATCCTAGCGTGCAATATCTCATATTAAAGAAGATAAATTTCTCAACAACTTTATGGTTTAATATTTTGAGGTAGGATATATATTTTTTGAGTTAAAAGCCCATTTATTACCTGTATAGTTACTTTTTTTTATGACTACTTCCCTGAAATGAACCATGTTATACTGTAAAACACTATAATTTCGCAGATACTTTATTTTCGAATTGAAAATGACTGCTATTTTAGCGGCCATTTAATTTTGTAAATCGGGAAATTTTACTGATACTTTCAACGCAAAATTGTTATTTTCTTGGGTATTTAATTTCGCAAATCCACATCCCTCCCAAAATTAAATCCCTCGTAAAATTAACTATATTTTCAGTATGTTGTATCAAGGAGTTATTATATTAACTTAACTATGATAACTCCTTGGTTGTATTACACCTCTTACATATTTCATTGCGGAGGACCTTCACAGCGGAGGACCTTCACAGATAATTGTATTACATGCTTCAGCATTAAAAGAAGCCCCGTATCTGCATATCTGTTAGTTGCGCAAATCTCATCGACAGATGTTTGCAGACGGCACCGTTTGTTGTTGATAAGTTTGCAAGGGAAATTTTCAACCTTGTAGTTGGCGTCACCGTTCCATATTTACGTAGCAGTCATTATCTCCAGTATTGATTCCTAAAACTTGTTTAAAATGAACCAATCAAATAAGAGAATACCCTTATAAATATATATCAGGTGTACTAATTGATTTTACTCTAACAACTCGCAACTGAAACACCAGTGCAAACATCAATTCACCAAAATATTGTAAATATGATAAAGTCTATCAAAGTATATTCTAAATAATCAGTGCTGTTACTCTTACCGTTGCTGTTAAATGATATTTCAATATGTTTAAACAGTATTATGGAAAAGCTTTATTACAGCCTTGATATTATTATTGCAATTGATTCAATATCTGCATTCACAGGGACAATAATGTTGGGAAATGTGAAAATATTTCAATTTGCAATGAAGCTTTTCATATTTAATATTATTATTTGATCACAATTTTAATATCCCATTGTTAATATCAAATGTTATTGAATTGTTTACTATGTTAATTTAATATTATGTATCACATTCACAGTACTTTAGAATAGGTATAGATGATTTCACATTTGTTGACATTTTTTCTTTTGCCTTTTTAATGCCATATTTTGTAATTGCACACCTTTTAAGTTGTTTTGATTAGGCCAAACAAAAACAAAAAAGTTTGTTTCCAGTAGTGTGCAGGCATTTCACTTAGATGCTTGATTTTGGTCGAAAAAACGGGGGGAATATTATTAGGGCGCCATCTTTTGTCAAAATTGTGTCCAACATGTTACAAGATGGCGATTGGCCACATACGGCAAACACAAATATGAAAATCCATGGGGAATATCACATTTTTAGCAAGCATAAAAGTTACAAAAATTCACAGATTTGACTAAGTAAAACCATTTCAAGTGAATCTCTACTATGAATTTGAGCAAAAAAACAACAACAAAAAAACGCATCTGCATCTCGCATTTGACCCATCAGGCTTGCTACTGGAAACAAACTTGTTTGGTTTTTTTTGCCTATTTTTTGCTTTATAGTTTACATAGGCCAGATCATGTTTTCTAATTTGTTTTTGGTTTCACAGCAAATTGTCATCAAAATTGTGTTAAAACTTGCTTAGAAATGCTATAAACTAACACATTTCACAAACTATTAAGACAAAATTTGTTTTACAATTCATTTTCAAGAAATGTCATGTTGTTTTCATTAAATTTACTGTACTATTTTGCCTGCAAGTGAAACAACCGACAGAGGGTGTTCCATTTGTAAATACATGACATCATACATGACATCATCTTTAGTTTGTTTGCTGTAAGAGAAGACCTTTACAACTCTTTTGACCACCACATTATTATTGGTTATTGCCCTAGCCTGTGTTGGACCAGTCCTCAATGTGTTCTATGTCCTTGAAGCATTATAAGTTGCAACTCACTTTACAAGTTGGGGTTTGGGTTATGGTGTATTTTACTGTTGTTTTTGGTCCAAAAACCTGTTCTATAGATTTTTAGACATCTCTGATACGGTCGGATGGACGGTTGTTTTTTGTTTTGTTTCTTTCAAAATGTTGGTACATTTTCATTGATTTTTAAAATGTTCAAAAACTAAAAATAGTGTAACATTCAAAAAACATAAGTCAGTCAGGCCCATAGAACAAGTGGTTTTTTTCTGTTGGCCTTAGTTAAATATTTTAGTCAATTGAATCCATGTTCTGGAGTTTTTGGGATCTGGCATTTTAGCATAATTATGAAAGTTTGATAATCATAACCCACAATCAGGGCTCAAATTACATCGAGGCCATGGCCTCCATGCCCTTTGACTTGGCCTTGGTGCCCTCAATTTCAATGCATTGATAGCATATAGTGGCCTCTGGTGCCCTTGTGCACTGGCCTTGAAATGAGTGCCCTCAAAAATGTGTAATTTGAGGCCTGCCCACAATTGTGAACAATGTGCACGTGATGATGATTCAAAGCATTCATGTTGGTTGTTAAAGACATCGTTCCTCTGCTACAAACTGCGAACAGACAGGGATTGCAGCAGGCGCGTACCGCGGCATGTGAGCCAGGGGGGGCAGAAGTATGTCGTCCCGGTAGTAAATTTTCGTAAAAGGTTGCCCCAATTTTTTTCCCAGTCAGTCACCTCATGAATTTCGCGTAAGTGGTGGGGGGGGGGGGGGGGGGGGGGGGGGGGGGTAGGGTCAAAAAAAATTGCACGGTCACAAAATTTCGCACAGTCACAAAATTTCGCACGGTCACAAAGTTTCGCACAGTCACAAAGTTTCGCACGGTCACAAAATTTCACAGTCCAAAAAGCACAACAGTCAACAAATAATGCAAAGTCATCAGTGTTTTAGGTCCTTTTTTTTCTTTATGCAAATTTAGCGTCCCGGTACTGGGAATTTAGCGTCCTGGTAATTGGAGCCCCCTCTGCCCCCCGGTCGGTACGCCACTGGATTGCAGTCCCCATATCAAGCCACAAGTTTCAACAGCTAACCATGCATAACATGGAAATAATAGTATTTTCTATTGTGAGCTAGACAGAATCCGAGGGATTCTGTCTAGCTCACAATAGAAAATGCTATTATTTCCAGGATTGTAGCTTTACTATTTCCTTAAGAATAAACTATCATTAACATTAAATTTCTAATGGGCACCCATTATTTCCAAGTGTGGCAATAATAGTAATAATTTACATGTGTTTTATCTTCCTTGTCAAAAATTAATTTAGCATTTAAAATTTATAAAACAGATCACAAAAGAAAATTAGAGATTTTTTTGATTGTGTTTTTTCCTTGGTATTATATTGAATAGTGTAAACTACAAATAATAATAAAACATGTGATTTATATTGTTTTAGAAATATATCTATTGTCAACAATAACAAAAGTGATGTGATGTGTCTTTTGTGTTTAGAAACTCACTGTTATCAGCAGATAGCAATTATATAGTGGTTTCAAATGTGATCTCAGTGGTAAATAGCAATAGTGTTTTAAAAATTTGTATCAAAGGTAGATAGGAATAGTGGTTGGTTAATGTGCTGCTATCAGCAGTCAGTCACCAGCATCATTTTTTTTTTTTTGGGGGGGGGCAATAATTTTGTTTTGCCATTTTACGCTAAAATTGTCCAATTTTGTCTAATTCTAACTAGTTTGTTATGAAAATGCGTGCTTACGCCCAAAATTTAGCTGTTTTATGCTAACATTGTCATTTGATCTATAATTGAACCTAAATTGGTAAGAAAATGCGCGCTTGCATGATCAATTTAGTGGTTTCATGCTAAAATTGTCATATTTGATCTATAGATTAACCTAATTTCGTAAGAAAATGTGTGCTATTGCCAATTTATGCTAAAATTGTCAAATGTTGTCTAATTTTAACTAAATTGATTTTATTTTATTTATTTTTTATTTTATTTTTTTAATTATTATTATTATTATTATTTTTTTTTTTGGGGGGGGGGGGCAGATTTTGTTGTTGTCAGCAGTAGATAACAATGTGCTACCATCAGCAATTGTGATTGACCGCTGTGCTATCTGCAGTAGATAGCACTAGCAGTTGAATAATGTTGCTATCAGCAATAAATAGTACAAGTGGTTGAATAATATGCTATCAGCAGTAAAAAGCACAAGAGGTTGAATAACATGCTATCAAATATAGCAGATGGCACTAGGTATTGAGCACTATTACTGATTAGCATATTATTCAATGACTAGTGCTATCTGCTGAGTAGTAGATAGCAATAAATTGGTCGACTAATGTGCTACTATCAGTAGATGGCAATGGTAATTGACTAATATGCTGTCAGTAGTAGATAGCACTAGTGGTTGAATAATGTGCTATCCGGTGTGCAGTAGTAGATAGCGCCAGTGATTGAAAAATGTACTATCAGCAGAAGATAGCAATAATGGTTGAGGAATATGCTATCAACAGTACTGCCTGCTTTTTGCCTCCCCCGGGCCTGCCTCCTAAAAAACCTATTTACTATGTCAGTGCAGTCAAGCAGCAGCCATGGAGTTCAATATGGCAACGGGGGTGCGTTTATTATGAGGCTTAATTTTCGTACGAATTAAAATAATAACTTGCATTAGAGTGCAACTTTTTGGGTTCAAATAATTTTGTATTGGCACGATATGTGATATTTGGAATTGTTTACGATTACTGTTTTAAAACGAAAACGAATTGCAGATTGAGGCAAGAAGTATCCACCACCCTCGATGTTCGTTTACAAAACTAGCATAGCGCCCTCATATTTGTGATTGAAGGAAAAACTAGAATAACCCCCTCATTGACGAGAAATCTCTGTAAATCTACATGAAGTAAACTGCTCACAAAAAGTTAGGAAACTTTTTTTAATCAAGTATATTTTTATTATTTATTACCCTCTTTGTATATGTTATATATCAATGGAAAGCTGAAGTGTTCCTCTTTAAAATCATACCACATTTGCAATGATTACTTGTTGTTGAACTTGGCCACATGAATGAGAATGAGGCAAAGTCACAAATCAAATGTGCCAAAATTACCTTTATCTGTGCTAAACAGTCAATAGGTAATGATCAATAATCAATCCGGTCATGCTTGAGAACCATGAATGGTTTACACAAAGATTTGCAAGACTGGGTTAACAGGTGGAAGGTCATGAAGGTAAGTGATGGAAGGTTTTAGGCCTACAACTTGTTAATTTTTCTAAGACACGGTAAACGTTTTAACATTAAGATGTTGTCTTGCTTGTTTTCATTACGTGTCAATTTGTTTGTTCACACAGTAACACAAAATTGCTAATTTTGGCACATTTGATTTGTGACTTTGTCTCATTCTCATTAATGTGGCCAAGTCCAGCGACATGTCATTGCACATTTGGTATCATTTTAAAGAAGAACACTTCCGCTTTCCATTGATATGCAACATAATACAAGAGGGTAATACATAATAAAACTATACTTTATTAAAAAAGGTTTCCTAACTTTTTGTGAGCAGTTTTAGTTACTTTTTTGTTACCATGATTTACTTGAGTTGGGTCTTCTGGTCCGGTCCGGCCCGCCCGCGAATTTATTAACCGTACTCACTCACTGTATAAATGTATTGCTGTACAATGTACATGTGCTATGCGCTTTACTCCCTCAGGTATCAAAATGTTGTTTACGGTAACGAACATCGCCGTTACCGTTGTTTAACACTTTCCACGCGGCTATTAGTTTTACAACATACAAAACAGATTTTTCAGAAACCTTTCCCAATTTTCAATGTCTATCTCAAGGATTACGGAACCAATACTAGGCATGTTTGTACTTATTTCAATGCATTTCTCATGGTGATTCCAAATATGGTAATGAAATTCAATAATGTTGACATTTTTGAAAAAAATTTGTCAACATTTGGAATATCGTCTGCAGCCGCCTGCCGCATGGAAAGCGTTAAGCGTCCGGGACCGGCCCGGCTGCGAATTTATTTTCCGTAATACATATGTTTCATTTCATTTCATCGATTTCTCCGTAATTATACCGATTTAGGCCGTCAAATTTCAGTATGATGATGAGAAAAATACGAGCTTTCATATGATATGAAAATCTCCGTATGTTTGAAATAATTCTGTGTTACGAAAATGTGATCGGGTCATCTACCTTTAATAAATCACTACACAATTGATTATAGGCCCTTCACAATGAATGTTATGTTTCCTGTTGCACCTTAAAAAAATAGGGGGCGGTCACTATTCATTATTCATTATTCATTATTTTACCAGAGTCAAAACATACGATACAACTAATACCATATTCGCATGCGTTTAATCACATACAAGTAGTTACATGGTGCTAGCACCCACATACATGACACAGAAACATGGGCAACCATCCAATCAATCTCTCTAATGCTTTATAATGCATGTGGAAAATTGATTTCTTTTAAGTGGAAAATGTTCTTAAAATTAGTATGTTTGCATGCACTTCAAGCGCATCATACAGATCAAAATAATTTAGGCCTTTTTTAACAGATGGAGAGAGAATAACTAGGCCCGACAATCATTGTTTGAGTGATAGGGGTTTTCAAAGTTCAACAAGAGTAACTGTGATTCTACTGAAACAAGAAACAGAAAATCTTGTCCAGAACCCTCTGGCATTTTTTTTATTTTAAATCATACAAGATATACAAATTAATTGCGGCCTATTTTTAAAGTTTACAGATGGAGATAGAATAACTAGGCCTGACATTCATGATTGTTTGAGTAGTAGGGGTTTTCAAAGTTCACCAAGAGTAACTGTAATTCGAGAGTTGGATCGGCATGCCGGGTCGGCATGACAATGCAATGTAGAGATCACGCAACACATGGGAATATAGTCGAATTTTGCACCGCATGACCATCTATCATTAAGCCCCGGAAAAAAACGCATTTTGGTAAAAACGCACGAACTTTTAAAGCAAAAGCGAGATATACCGGGATTTCATCAGATTCACTAAAAATCCGAGAAAACGCACCGAAATTGTTGATAGCGAGAGAAAAACGAGAAATCGGATTGATACATAAAAAGATCGCCATCAAAATTCATCATTTCAATCGCAAATCTCGGGCGCAAATCATTCTTATTTTATTCTGCAATCGTTTCATATCGCGATCGCACATGATATTGCTCACAGAACCATTTTTCGGCAGCTCAGGGAGTTTAATAGCTGTATCATTCATCGTGCGCAAGTCTCAGTTCAGAACTCGACGGCCGACGCTATTACTAATTACTTTACGCTGTAGAAGTAGAACTGTGCCATCGCATCCGAGGATAAATACCGCAGTGCACCTTGGGATATTGTATCCCAAGGTGCATCTGTGAGAACCAGTGCAAGGCTACCTGAAAATCCATTTGAAAAAAATGGTGTTTTAAGGTAAAAATACAAATAATGAATTCATCTCAAATAATGAATTATTTTGGGATTTTGGCATTTCGGGGCGGGCGGCAACAGGAAACATAACATTCATTGTGAAGGGCCGTGTACTATTTAACTGTGAGTAATTCTACAAGACATAATATAATATCGTATTTTCTGTGTGGATATCACACATCTCAAATATAAATCAAAGAACAAGCTTAAAATTTAAACAAGAAAAGGAAAATACAAACCAGGGAAGAGGGCAACCGGGGTACACTTTGATAATTATTCGGGAATTGCACCTCATTTGGTGGAAATGCTTTTGATTAACTTCTATCAAATTTGTCGTCATCTAAAGGTCCACTTATCTGATGGTCCACTTGATTATTTTAAAGTTTTATATTTGTTTAGAGTTTACCAATAAACATTTGGGTATGCACCGGCCTACCCTGATTTGTGCAATTTCTTAAACTTGTTTTAAATATGTAGTTTTTAATCTCAGTTTGCCACTTTCTTTGCTGGTAAAAGTTTGTAGTAGATTTTACTGATAGTTTATATTTAGCGTTTCTGATCGTTTTAATCTTCTTATAATGTATTTTACTGAGTTACAAATTTGTATTGACTATCTGATTTTGGTTTATTTTAGTATGTATTAATTGATTGGTTTTTTTTAAAGAGTTTCTGTAGTTTTAAGATTTTTCTGTGCAGCGCCTTGAGGCTGATTACATCGTAAGGGGCGTAATAAATGTTATGTATTATTATCATTATTATTATTAAAACTGCAATTTTTACCCCCGTATTTAAGAGCTTTCCAAAGATGTATATACTTTTTCTATCATAGGTTGAATACTGTTTCTGTTGTAGTCACTCATATAAGGCCGATGAATAGGGCAAGTTTACTGTGTAGCGAATAGGGCGAAGAAGGCCAAGGACAACGCAACCTTTTCAAGATTAACAGTTGTTACATAATGGTTATGATGGTTGACACGTTTGATGAAACGAAGATATATAGAATGTAAAATAATCTATTATGTTTTTATCATACTGGGATGATATGAGTTATTGTAAATTGAACGTAAGATTGCATGGATTGGGAACATTCTCATTCCCCCCCCCCCCCCACACAAAGTTTGTACACACCACCTATCGCCACCGCCCCAGACTTTAGAAATATGATTAACCACATCTCAACCAAACAGTGATAGAAATAACTGATTTATTCACACATTGTAGCTAGATATGTGGGTTTTCAGATTATACCTATGGTTTGCACTATCACATTAAGTTGATGAGTTAATAGAGTGAGAAGGATGATTGCTCACCAAAAATTATTATCCAACTACTATTTTTATTCTACCGCTGTAATTGATTGTTAAACAATTATTGCTGTCTACTGATGATAGCACATTCTTCAACTCCTAACGCCATCAACGTTGATAGCACATTCTTCAACCAATTGATGTTTACAGCTTTTGTAAAATATTCCTGCACATTGCTCTCAACATATGATATAGCAAATATTCAGTTACGATCACTGAACGAGGAGCTCTTAATAATAAACTGCTGTCTACCGCGGCTGATAGCAGAAGATTGCGGTCGAGCTTCTATGAGGCTATCCCATTTCCATCATTGCCCAAAGTTCACCAATTATTTTCATCACGAACATCAATACAGATTAAGTCCATTATTTTTGCATCATCTTTGACATACTGCACCCTTTCAATAGAATGTTAAATCATGAGTATCTGACTTATTATTAATAATTATATCGAATTGAAGATTCGCACCATTGTGTAAGACATGGTGATTTCACCTTTTCGACAAAGTGCAAAGAATTTGTGTGTTAAATTCTCTCGTCTACTAAGGAAAAAAATGGTTGTCTCAGAAGAACGCAGCTAGCCCAAAATAGAATTGAATTAAAATGAAGAATTATTCTAATGATTTGAAAGATAATAGAGGAACAAAGGATAATATTAGGAAACTAAGAAGAGATTAAGAGAATATTTCTTTTCTTTTAAATAAGTTTAACACGCACATTTGTTGTACTTTGGGGGAAAAAGTGAGATCACCATGTCTTATGGTTTATCTTCAGTTTGATAAATCCGATATTCATGGTCTAACATCCTAATGAAAGGGTATATTATGTTAAAGATGATGATGAAATAGCGGACCTAATCTCATTGATTTTCATGATGAGAGAAATTAATGAATTTTGGGCAATGATGGGTACTAGGCCTAGTCATTTTGGGACAGCCTTGTCTTGAACATTTATATGTGACATTAGGTTTTCGCATAATAATCCACAAACAACAATCACCTTTTTTGTAAAAATCTGCCTTGCAGTTTATTTTATTTACAATATAAAACAATAAATACATTGCAACTATTTACATGGGATTGTAGCACTTAAATAATTGTAAATTCACATGATACGCAGCTCGACAGGATCTTGACCTTATTGTTGGTAACAGCCAGTCGGTCAAGTAGTAAACACTTTCTACGCGGCAGTAGTCTGCAGACGATACTCCCAAAATTTCACAAAATGGTTCAAAAATGTCAACATTATTGAATTGCATTACCCTATTAAATATCACCAAGAGCAATCTATTAAAATAAGTACAAACATGCAGAGTATTGGTTCAGTAATCCTTAATATAAAGTAATCCTTGAGAACTTTGAAACTTGGGAAAGATTTCTGAAAAATATATTTTGTAATGGTAGAACTAATAGAATAGCCGCATGGAAAGTGTTAATTTAAAAAAAGCAATAGAAATGTAAAACAAAATAGGGAGATAGAAAACACAAATTCAAATTCTTTACAATTTTGATATCTATTTAACCTTTTCACGAGGTGCTCTTTTGTGTTCATACTTCATTTTCTGCAGAAAATCTTTTAAAGACTTAATCATGTTAATTAAATTCAAGTATAGTCTTCGTTCTCAAATAATGGATATGATAGAAAATGAATTTGTTCTCAAATAATGAATATGATAGCAAATGGATGCATTATTTAAAGGTAAAAAACGGAGAAGTGATATAAAAGTTGTCTTCCCTTTCCTTGTTATAGCATAATTAGCTTTTGAAGTAATAGTTTACAAGTAGAATTGTCTTTAAATATTCATTTTATCAATTTGGATATTAAAAATGTGACGGAAAAAACATAGATTATGGCACCAAATTTCCATCAGAAAGATCAACAAATCGAACATACCTCATAGTTCCCAAACAGTCACCAAACACTTCTAATCAGTTTGTTTTGAAAACTGGGACAATTTTGTTTCAGTCAACTGGGATTATATTGCACATTATTAAAAAATCTCTTAACTAATCTACTACTGGAGGCACCATGTCCACTGATATATCTCAGTTTTACTCGCAACAAAATCACCCAGAAATAAAAAGGCCATTACTTCAAATGGCTGTATGCCGTACGTGTGGCATTTTAAATAGAGGATCATCATTCCCAATTATGATGAGTGCGTTGTAACAGTAGATTCGTGGTTATAATTTTCAGCTATTTGTGTATCTTTTATCACAGTGTACAAATATGCAAAGATAATTTGATATTGCAAAATGATACGTTAAACTAACACCCCTTAACATAATGATACAATGCCTTCGATTGGATTAGACGCCGTTTGGACCTAGTTATTCGCCAATGAGCGGGCGGCATTCTTAAATGATACCGTGATAAGGCATGCGTGGACACATTTTGATATGATTTATGAGTATAAATAATAATATAAATGATATCAGTTATACTCTGGTGGCAGCTCTGCGCACGATTTGAGTATTTCATTTTTTTCTGAATGATAAATAATATTCGAAACAAGATACTATAAGACGGAAACGGCGCCGAGCACCAATGAAAAAAAAGCAACCGTGTTTTCATCTCGCGCCGTGATTAATGCAAATTTATTTCGCTTTTGGCAAAATTGAGAAGTGTTAGTTTTTGTACATAACTGGAGTATACACCGTAATCGATCTCAATTTGTGTTAGAAAAACAGAATACTGGTGCGTGTTTTTATCCTCCAAAAGAAAAGATTAGAGATCATTTTCCGTAATTAACAAATATGTACACACTCTAGGGTATTCGGTACAAGATTGAATCCGCTGGGAAAATGTCCAATTGCCCGAGGGTCCGAGCTGCCGACCGAATATTGTTGAAGTTGTGACCGATTGTTTGTACTTTTAGCTGCTTGGGCGCTTAGAAACAATTGGCCAAGTTTGACAGTCAAAAGCGCACGAATACTGCAGTATGGAGCTAACAATGGATGAAGGAACTTTGCCTTTCTTGTTTTCGTCTTCAAGATGTCGGTTATAAATTGCGTTATTATTCAATGACATATTTCGGCGCCAAAGTTTGCCAACATTTCGCAGTGTTTTTATCTTAGCGTTATTATTATTGATGATGTGAGTGACCAGCTCTGACCATTGCCGCCACCAGTCATCCACTGAAAAGCGCGCGTTTTTAATTTGGCAAAATGAAGTATTATGAAGTCGCGTATAGTCGTCTTCTTCTTTTTTTAAAGTCTGTCGGTTTTAAAGTCTCGGCACCATTTAAAAACAGTTTCGTCAGCAACACGCGCGTATCAATAATGTTGTATAACAAGCCGTGAAAATTAAAGCATCATTAGGGTTAATCCTATTTATAAGTATTAGAGACATCAGCACACTCACACGAGTTCAAGTTTAAGTCCTTTAAGATTATTTTTAAAATATGTACATAGTATTGGCTTCTTGCAGAATACAGCCAAATTAATAGGTCTATAATACTTCTGATGTATTTGAGACCGTCAACACTTCGCTTTCTTGGGAGCTATTGGCCGGCAAAATAGGCTAGGGCCTTACATGATTATCACTTTGTAAATAATTGGATTCCACAGTTTGATCCATGTCTGAGGCCGGGACTCTAATCGAAATGATCGCCATAGTCTATAGTGGCATGTATATCATTTCTGTTGGTCCGATAACTTATACGATGACATATCAACTTCCTTGACATAATTATTATGCCTCCGGCATTAAACATCAAACTCAATATTCCAAGCTCATTAATGCTTAACAACTTGTAATATATTTTCATTTTCTATTTAAATATTACTATGCATAATGGAATGTTCATGAATTCTTAACAATTAATATAAAACTATAAATTACATGATGAACTTTTGACAAAACACAAAATATATTGAATAAATTATGAAGAACAAAAATTGTCATATGTCATCAATTGAAACAATAAATGCAAGTCCTTTGTAGTCCATGTAGTCAACAACGGCCATTTTTATATAAAATAGAATGTTGACCCCCGATCAAATCTGGCACACATTTGGAAGCATTTCATGTTTTAATGGCGCGACATTTATCGGCCTTTCGTTGAGCGGTTTATAAGGCACCGGCTGAAGTGGGACAGGGTGTGATACGGAGGGGGAGACTGTAGTGTTTACCCTAGGACGGTGGCGGGCGCTTTTCTGGTGTGCTCGAAGACCCGCTAGCTGTGAATAGGCACTGTGACATACATTGCATCTGTAAGGCTTCTCTCCTGAAAGTAAAAAGAAATACAAATACAAATCATTAGTTCAGATATGTTAAACTTAATAAATTACCAATCAATAGGTCTTTATAAATATGATTGATTGATTGATTGATTGATTGATTGATTGATTGATTGATTGATTGATTGATTGATTGATTGATTGATTGATTGATTGATTGATTGATTGATTGGTGTTCATACACTCTAATCGTATTAATCTTATTGCTGATATAAACATGTTGGTGTGTTAATAAATATTACAAAATTACCTCTATAAACGTGTTGTAGTGTTTATGCAAACGTTTATCGTATGCAATGCCTCCTATACCTTTACACGTAAAACATAAAAATAAACGTGTTGAAGTGTTTATTAAGTGTTATCAGAAATATAAACGCTTCTTTTTACAGTGTATTCATGTGTATGCATGCGCTAATGTTGATATGCTCACAATAGCACTCCCATATGGGGTCGTGCCATTTTTCACACATCAACATTAATAGGCGTGACTTGATTTCTCTCATTTTTAATGAAACAAACCCAATTGATCTTTAACTTGAATTTGAGGTGTAGCCTACACCTTAACCGTACACGGTTGTAAGTGGGATAAGAATATGTAGGCCTACATGAATGTGTCCTATAATAATATGTGTATGTATTTGGGTGGGTGTAGTTGTTTGAAATCTCATTAATTAGCATTGTAAAAATTATAATAGTATGCTTGACGTACGTATAACGATTCCGTATTTCTTGGGGGAAATACGGCATATTTCATTTACTGAGTCCGTAATTTTACACTAGACATTTCTAATAGTATATCACAAAAACATATACTAGTAACACATTATTTTTGGGGCATTTTTCCACGTGCACCTTTTTGCCAACATTATCGAAATATCAATTTCTAAACACGCCCAAACACCAGGAACACTAAGTTACAAATCAAAATCGCCTGTTAAACTGACTTCAATGACTTTTAAACACGCGGAATTCCGTTAATCTCTTGACTTTATTGGGTCGAGAAACATAATCCTGATTTTGACATGTCTGAAGTCCACTTTGTCCGTAGGCTTTACTAGTATTATTATTAGAGACCCGGTCAGTGACCAAGTTGATGACTTTTTGGGCCAGTCCTCCGGGCGGCCATGATAACCGCGCCCCTGAGCATCCCATAAAATTTCAGCACCTTAACATCTCTTGGTTTAATTTGATTTTTTAGCCACTAGCTGTATCAAAAGTGCCGTTTAACTGGCCGATCTATCAGGTGTTTATTTTGTTTTCATTAAAAATAGGTATACAACACGTTGGACACACGCGACTAAAGGGGGCTCTTGAAAAGTCATCAAAACATTGAGAAGGAATTGACGATATATAGCGTATTGTTGAACGAAACTATTAACCCGAAGCAATGACTTTCACAATGCCAAAATGCCTTTTAAAAGTAATTAATTTTGATTTTTGTGTTATAATTGATAAGATCTACACCTCTCCAAAAGAAGACTATTTTTGTGATGGATTTGGCGAACATAATAGCTCTACTCTTCTTAGACTATAAACAATAGTAAACTGGTGGACGGTGGCTATCTATCTAAAATCTTAAACAGACCAACGCCCAATGTCAAAATAGACAATGCACATCTGAAGGAGCGAAGTAGCACGGCCTGATCGGCAACATGCCAGCTCACTCTCGGTGGAAAATCGCATCAGTTATCGCCTTCAAGATTTGTGCTGGCCTACACGCTTGATGATGTGCTTGTCTATAGGCCTAAGGCTTTACATATCGCGTGAACCTTCAATCACAATTAGCTTTGCACAATAATTGACAGACAAATCAACGATTTCTAACGGACCTGTCGGGTCTTGTGCCTACTCAATTTTTTGCTAAATAAAAACTCATAGTCTTTATATTGACATTAATAACTACTTTCGGGACTCCCTCTCCAAATGCTGATAAGAAATCAAATCACATTTGAGATTTTCTACCACATCTAAACTCTTTTAGGAAAACCTTACGATGGTATGCCCGTAACATAATACCGCTCTTTTGTGCATAGGGCTTTCTTTAAGGTTGTTCTATCAGCAACATTCGCACACATAGCACATTGCTGGTCATTGAAAAAATGGCTAGAAGGCGCGTCTTTCTTCAGTAGATTGACGGCTGGAGTTGATACTGTTAATTATCAGAACATTGGCCCTTATTGAGCGTTTGCATCAACTTCAACGTGTTATAAGGAGATACCCCGAGGCTGCTAGCTAGAGCAGAGTCCCCCGGAAAGTGCGTAGAACCTTTTGTATCAGAATCGCCCGTAACATAAGCGTATCATTTAACATGACGGTTAATTTGTTTGATGGCAGAGCTAGCTCAAACCTCACCCTAAAAGTTGATAACTTTTGTTTATGCAACAGAAACAGAAATTATCATTGGGGATGGGCCTCTCAATCTATATCATGATAATCGTTAACCTTTCGGTACTCAAAACTCAATTGAACAACAAGTTAGAACGTTAGTTGACTTCATCAAGTGGTACAAAATGTTTCAATGTCATTAACAGTATTGTCTTTTTCCATAAACTTAATCGTTGATAAGTCCTTAGTTTCACAATTGTATTACTGTGGGATTGTACCGTATGCCCTTGAGCATTGCTTCGGGCAATGCAATACCGCCCTCAGTTGACAAGTCAAACTTTAAACCAATAGGAATGCTGTAATGTCTTAATTGCTTTGCACGCGTGTTGAGCAATCAATCAATCAATCAATCCTTCAGTCAATAAAAATCTACCTCTACCATTTAGCATATACATCAATAAATCAATCAATAAATAAATCAATCAATCAATCAATCAATCAACCAACCAATCAATCAATCAATCGATTAATCGACCAATCGATCATCGAGCGAGCGAGCGAGCAAGCATGAAGCAAGCATGACATCGTATATAAAGTAATGAAGTAATAAAGAAATATAAGATAATTAATAGACCTATACTAAATCTTACCTGTATGTAATCTAACGTGGTTTCTTAGAGTGGACGATTGACTAAACCTACGATGACAGAACTTGCAAACAAACGGCTTCTCAAGTGTGTGAATGCGCATGTGCGAGCGTAAATTGCTGCGGGAGTTGAACCCCCGTCTACACACTGTACAACTAAGGCGACTTGGTGGACTGGTAGTAGGGCTGCTGGTTGTGTTGTCTCGCTGACCGTTCATTCTCTCAGGAGATACGCTGCCTATATTGAGAATATAAAATATAAATCCGGGTTTTAATATTGGATAGCTAAAGCGATGAGCAAAAGGAAAACTCTTGTTCTTATGCGGACGTACTTTTAAACTACAAGGGATAGTCCGTCGGGCGTCAAGATCATAGATTTAAAGAAAAAAGAAAGTTGAGAAATTTGTCAACAAACATACAAAGTTTTCTTTCAATCCAAAATGCTTTAAAAATTCGTATACACCACTGCTATCTCTATTGAACGTAGCAATCATGTAACAATGCATGCGCAATTGGTTTTACACCAAAGCTATCTACTGAAGATAGCAATTATGTAACAATGCATGCACAATTCGTTTAACACCAAAGCTATGTACTGAAGATAGCAATCATGTAACAATGCATGCACAATTGGTTGAGCACTAATGCTATCTACTGAAGATAGCAATCATGTAACAATGCATGCACAGATGGTTGAACACCAAAGCTATCTACTGAAGATAGCAATCATGTAACAATGCATGCACACTTGGTTGAACACTAATGCTATCTACTGAAGATAGCAATCATGTAACAATGCATGCACAATTGGTGTAACACCAGTGCTATCTAATGAAGATAGCAATCATGTAACAATGCATGCGTAATTGGTTTAACACCAGTGCTATCTACTGAAGATAGCAATCATGTAATAATGCATGCACAATTGGTTGAACACTAATGCTATCTACTGAAGATAGCAATCATGTAACAATGCATGCACAATTGGTGTAACACCAAAACTATCTACTGAAGATAGCAATCATGTAACAATGCATGCACAATTGGTTGAACACTAATGCTATCTACTGAAGATAGCAATCATGTAACAATGCATGCACAATTGGTGTAACACCAAAACTATCTACTGAAGATAGCAATCATGTAACAATGCATGCACAATTGGTTGAACACTAATGCTATCTACTGAAGATAGCAATCATGTAACAATGCATGCACAATTGGTGTAACACCAAAACTATCTACTGAAGATAGCAATCAAGTAACAATGCATGCACAATTCGTTTAACACCAAAGCTATGTACTGAAGATAGCAATCATGTAACAATGCATGCACAATTGGTTGAACACTAATGCTATCTACTGAAGATAGCAATCATGTAACAATGCATGCACAATTGGTGTAACACCAAAACTATCTACTGAAGATAGCAATCATGTAACAATGCATGCACAATTGGTTGAACACTGATGCTATCTACTGAAGATAGCAATCATGTAACAATGCATGCACAATTGGTGTAACACCAAAACTATCTACTGAAGATAGCAATCATGTAACAATGCATGCACACTTGGTTGAACACTGATGCTATCTACTGAAGATAGCAATCATGTAACAATGCATGCACAATTGGTGTAACACCAAAACTATCTACTGAAGATAGCAATCATGTAACAATGCATGCACAATTGGTTTAACACCAGTGCTATCTACTGAAGATAGCAATCAAGTAACAATGCATGCACAATTGGTGTAACACCAGTGCTAACTACTAAAGATAGCAATCATATCAAATGATTAAAGCTCAGAAATGGCCTTTTTGGAAAAATAAAATTGATGTTTATTTCGATACTTGTTTTATGAATTTATTTTACTTTCATAACAGTTTTATTTGTTTCTTGGGGAAAACCCCAACCCTTATGATATAATACCTTTTGACATTTAATACAACGATATGATTGCAAACGTACCATTTTGTTTTTGCTTTGCTTCTGTTGTGGTTGTTACTGATGAATTATTACGTTGTGCCAACGCAATGGGTATACCTAGAAACATCTCGTACGTGCTCCCGTAGTACACTAGTAGCTCTTGGTCGGGTGGTATTGTCTGGAGGAAATGAAAATAAAAATATAGAAACAATATTAGTATTTACTACGTTCAGGAATATTTGATCTCTCTTGATGTATCATCCCAGTTCATGTTACGGAAACAATAGAATCCTCTGCCTCTTTCAACTGGATAGTGCAGCAGTAGTTACTGATTTTCACCCATCTCCTTATGCATGCACATGATATATAGGCCTATCGGTTATTTTATCTCACTACGATTAATCGTTTAAAATGTGTATCAATCAATCAATCAATCAATCAATCAATCAATGGTCATTTACCTTTAACGCTCTATAATATATGTCACTTCCCATCTGATATACTTCTAGATTCTGTTCTTGGTCGTTGCGGGCGCAATTCACGTAACACATCCATGTTCTCATCGATTTATCAGATGCGTCTATAAAATGTGCTAAACGACCCCTCTTATCAAACACCTGTTAAACAAACAAACATACACATAAACTGAAATAAATCTAGCCGTCTTTATAGTCACTTTTAATACAAATTAGTCATACTTTTTTTAAACTGTTTTTCACAAAATTGGACTAAGAGGACTATTACACGAATAACCCGGCTATGTTGAGAGTATATCATCCATATTAGAACAAACTTTGAACGTAATAAGTTGCCCCTTGTAATATTATTTTTCAAAAAATCACATCATACTTGTAATCACCAATAAAATGCGGAGGGGAAATGCATAAAACAGCGACAACGATCATGACGATAGTCACTGTGGTGGTCACCGGCGCGCGAGCTGTGGTCTGAATCGGCCAGAAGCGTAAAATGTATTAATTACAAATCATGGCACGGCTCGGCGAACTAAGTCAATACCGGGCAGCCATGCTTAAAGTGATCAAAACACGGGTCAAACTATTATATTGATAGATCGAAATTAATTTAGAAAGTGATCGGTCGGTGATTTAAAAACACTCTCGATAGCCTAAAACAGAAATAGGTGAGGAATGATTTTAAGGTGACTTTCGACTGTATTTCCTTAGAATTATGTCAGCAATTCACGTCAAAAAGCAAGGTCCTTAGGATTTACAAAATAAGAACTCCACTTTTCTCCTTCCTCATTAGAGTAGAAAACTTCACGAAAATGGTGTTTCCCGTCGGATTAAATAAAAACTGGTATTTTGATATAAATCTTGTAAAAATCTAATCAAAACAATATCGAATGAAGCTATACAGTACTTACCTCCCACATATACCGGTTATCCATGTCTTTAGAAACGTTCTGCAAGGGGACTACACGGCCTGTAAACGGTCCCATCTCTGTGCCTTCCTTGATCCAATCGGTTGAGAATACGCCTAGCGACGCGCCTGGTAATGAGGATGGACATAGAGTTACTTGACGTGGTGTAGGCATACTTGCTGAAAAGGGAGAACAACACACAAAGAAAGACAAGACGTTTATAATAAATTTTAAACTTGCGGGACAGATTATCATAATCGAAACCATAAACATTAAAATAAAGTATATATAAGTTCAAGATTAAAAAATGTGGTTAGTCTGAATTAAATGACAAGGTAAGGTATTAAACAATTATGACATTCAAGCATACTATCACTATCAGACGTAAAACATATTTTGGGAATGCTGTACTTCCACCACAAAACTTGATTTTCATTTCTGCTAAAAGAAAACGTGACATGATGAAGATGCCGAATTTAGCAGTCGACACAACTCAAAACCTGAATCGACACAACTCAATACAAAACCTGCAGTCGACACAACTCAATACAAAACCTGCAGTCGACACAACTCAATACCTGCAGTCGACACAACTCAATACAAAACCTGCAGTCGACACAACTCAATACAAAACCTACAGTCGACACAACTCAAAACCTGCAGTCGACACAACTCAATACAAAATCTGCCGTCGACACAACTCAATACAAAACCTGCAGTCGACACAACTCGATACAAAACCTGCCGTCGACACAACTCAATACATAGCCTGCAGTCGACACAACTCAATACCAAACCTGCAGTCGACACAACTCAATATATAGCCTGCAGTCGACACAACTCAATACATATTAGCAAGCAGTCGAAACAGCTCAATTCAAAACCTGCAGTTGACACAACTCAATACATATAGCCTATCTAATGCTAGACATATCGACGGACTTCAAGTCATCACAATTATGTGTATCACAATTATGCAAGTATAACGTGTGGAGGATACATTATTAGTCAAACAATTAAACAAATTGCTACACAATAAAGTTCACGTACATTGTCAACCATAACGTTTCGATACCTGTGTATAGTAGGCCTATGCTTTCTTCAGTAGATAGCGCAGATAAGTATAACATGTCACGAAACACAAGTAAAATGACGGTTAACCAATTAACAAACTGCTACAACTAAATCACGGCCCTAACTTAATTTTATTCCCTAGTTATATCATACTGTCTTCAGAAGATAGCAAAGACTTTTAACTATGAGAAAATCAAAATTATTAATCAATCAATCGATCAATCAATATAAAGCGGACTTCGAACTTATTTCTCCATCCAACACCACATTTCACAAAATCAACTTACCGTTATCCATTTAAACTCCAGAAAGAATACGTTTGCTTTTTCACACTGACTATATTGTAATAGTCACGCTGCACTCACAATATTTAGTCAAAGAGTTTTATAAACACGATTTCACCCTCCTCACGTACACTTGCCAAGCGCTGGACGTATGAACTAAACTGTTCTGCAATGTATCTCCCAATAAAAATACCCAAGACTGAAAAATACCCGCAGATGAATAACGCCACCATGTAAAAACGCCAACCGCAAAAATCACCGCACACCAGCAGCCAACTGGGTATATAATAAGTTTTCGAGCTATACCTCCAAGTTTATCCAAATAGTCCAATGAATGTATAAGATTCTTTATGGTTGAAAGCATGCGTCTCATTGCATCGTGATAAACATACAGTGACCAGGGAGGCCTTCGGGCCTCGTGTTTTGGTTTACCAGCGTGCACAAAGAGGTGTGTTGGGATTTCGATTCTTCTTTTTCTTCAACACTTTTTTCGTCTTTATTAACCAGTCGAGATTTGTAAGTAGCGGTTGTAATTAGCGTGCATTTATATAATCAGATTTAATTAAAGTTAACATTATTGTTTGATTATGATATGGTATAATGACCTTATTTTCTATAATACCTGCATATATTTAGTTGACTTTGAGAAGAATATTATGTGTGGTGATTTAATTGGTGCATAAATTGCATCCGGCCGGAATGACCATACGCAAAAACTTGCGTGTATCAACATAGCTACACTATGGAAGACAAATGTTACTTCATTATTCGTATTTGCGTATTTGCGTAATAATAAGCTTTGTTTCTTATAAAGTTAATATATAGATTCATGTCGACCAAAGTATATCAATTTGTTTTATTTTATATAATTGTATCCAGACTTTTAACGTTAACACAACGCCCAAATATGCCTAATATAAGATAGCGCAGATCCAACGTTTAAGGTGTTACAAACGTTCATTAATATACCAAATAACAAACAAGATATATATATATATGTTTATTACGGTGTGTTTTTCTTCCAAGATTAGAGGCAAATTGTAAAAGATTAATTTTCAAAAACTCCCAAATAAATTGATATTCATAAATCTGTTATATACTTAGGCCCTACACAATGTGAATTTTGAAATAATCATTTCAATTCCGTTATTTTATGAAGTTCATTCTCATTTGAAATTGTGGCAAAGAACCGTAATGAACGAACAAAATCTGCGTGGAAATGGATCTTTATAATATACACAATCATTTTTCTTGCATTGATAACAATGTACTAAAATATAGTCTCAGCTCATATTGACAACGTTTCTCCTAAACTACTTTACATTTTTTTACATTTTACATCTATAAAAGCAGTGAGAATGAAATGGAAATTATGAAAAGGCCACAACATATTCATTCAATGCTACTTAACCCATTTTCAAGCTTTAATGAAAAAATAAGCTCTCCAAGAAAGGCCAATATAACACACGGTATGTATAGGGCAGAAAATACCTTTCTTTGCCATACAGAAGAAAACAAATTCAAACATTTTGACATTTAATATCACCAACCGAATCATACTCGCTTAATTCTTTTGTTGCAGTTCCTTATACCGTGGTTACAATATAAGGGTCACTTATAAAGGTTATTCTTATTATATTCTTAATATTTTATAACCATAATAACTCTCTTATTGTATTTATGCTAAAGTCTTTATCTATGTCTGCTATCATGACCGTACAATACAAACCAACTATCATGCTCGTACAATAGAGGGACAACCATATAAAGCCCACAGACCTGTCAACATGTCCATCCCTTTTTACATGAAACAGCTTGTATTAGTTCCAAGTGGTAAAATGGATTTCTCATATTTCGTCGTGTATCTCCCGTGATACATTCAGTATACTCATCTAGAGCGACTATCTGTGTCTAGAGATGGTGACCATTTCGGGTTATTGAGACTGATGGGATGACCGCAGGGCTTACACCAGGTTTACATTCTGTTTTGTTTTAAAAATGCGCATTGTCTCGTTGAGTTACAACTTAAATTTGATTAATTTCATAAAATCCAGCTGTATCTTATGATTCGTATAATATGTCTCTTAAGTATCTGGATTGAAATAGATAACTAAACAATGTCATCATTATACAAGCCCCTCTATTCCCGTAAAGGCCTACTCGACATAACATAACGATATTTTCTTTCTCCATATATTTCTTAAGCTTTGTTTTGCCTCACGGTTCTAATCCCAAATCAGATTTGATTTAACCTTAAACCCGTCGTATTTATTTAGAATTAATTAATGCACACAAAGGTGGTTGTTTTGAATAAAAATCTACTTCTGGGCGTTGACCCCTTTTTATTTATATTCAGCATTTTTCTGAGTGGATATTGTCTGCGATCGAAGAAATGACCGGGGGCATGTCCATGCGCACCATGCGTACAGATGACCCCTTTTTAGCATTTTGTCTGACCCTTACCATTATGCACCATACCCCAAAAGACCTATTCTGCATAACATATCATTCTTAAGCGAGTCGTGAGATTTTTTTCACTCTCAATTTATTTTATATTAGAAACGTCCATTTGAAATTGTGACAACTCACAAGGGGACTCCAAAGAAAACCTAGTGGTAAAATTTCCCAAACAATGATTCAAATTAAGATAAAAGAATCCTAGTCGTACTGATTGATATCTCCACGGTTTGCTCGTGTATTTGTAAGAAATTGTAGAAATTCGAACCACTTCGATTTGTAAGGCTAACCAGAGTTAACGGATGTATTAAGGCCAAAGTCAAGATTAGCTGTTCAATCATGGTTGTAACGGCCACGCGGCTTTTTTCTTAGTAACAAATGGTCACTGTATTTTTCTTCTCCAAGACGCGACGGACGGGCGAAGGAGCAACCGCCAATAATGAGCTGGTCTCGACTCCCGATAGGATGTTGAGGACCTGACGGAATTCTCACTAATACCTTTTTAAATACAGCTACATCTGTTGGTCAAAATTGATAAAATAACGACACCGTGTCGTAGCACTTAAAATCGAATTTATTTGTTGAGATACACATATACAAACGCCCGTCCGCCGATATCATATAAAAGAGGTATTCACCAAGGATGAGCGATCGCACCAACTGTTTGGCATATGCGATGTAATTATTGTCTTAAGGTTCGATGAGCCGTACGGGAAAAGGAGGAGATGGTCGGTATATAATTGTTATCATTGATTGTTATAATACAATAGTTAATATCATCAATATCCTCTCTGTAATAAAGCAAATCATGGTATACTTTGTTTATTCGTTCTTTGCACAGATTCGCCATTTGCGAGAAGAGCCTCGAAGGTACCGCATAATTGTATGGGACTATTCCATACCGCTATGTAACTATATTCGACTCTCTCTGCAAAATATGACTGGTCATATATAATTGTATGGGACTATTCCATAACGTTATGTAACTATAGTTCGACTCTCTCTGCAAAATATGACTGGTCATGTAGTGAGACATTGTGAAATGATGCAACACTTTCATTCAATCTGGTGACAGATCGATGTTTTCCTCTCAAATGGCGGACCGTGCAAAGAGCGAGTAGAGATGAACGTGATGGAGTGGATCTTGCGTTGTTTATGACAATTGGATGTATGCGTAATCACAATCGTCTTAACACTTTCCACGCGGCAGGCGTCTGCAGACGACATTCCAAAATGGCACAAAATGTTTCAAAAATGTCATAAATATTGAATTTTATTACCATATTTGGAATTAAGAAATGCATTGAAATAAGTACAAATATGCCTAGCATTGGTTCAGTAATCCTTGAGATAGACCTTGACAGTTGGAAAAGGTTTCTTAAAAATCTGTTGAACTATTTATAGCCGCGTGGAAATGTTAAATAAACCATACTCTCTAATGTTTGCAATCAATCATTTATTTGTATATAAATAATTGTACAAACCATACGGCCATTACACTACCATAATGTTAATATTCATATCCCGTTACCATGGTTACAGCATCAATTCTGCTTGGTCTAGTATATAAATCATTTCATAAAATAATGTAGATTGATAATGACCGACATGTTCATTTATTATACAATTCTGAAGCATTAGACATATCATAGATGAAGCAACACTTCCTAAATACAAAAAAATGAAATAAAGAAATGAAACCAGCACACAAATAAACGAATAAATCTCACCATATACCATACGGTCAAGTTCAATGTCCAATGTGCCCATCCCCATAGGCTATAATATAATATATCCATAAAAACAAAGACACTAACCACTTGAACCATGTATATTAGTAAATCCTTGGATCATTTTCTCATTAGATGAAAAATGAAACGTATCGTTTCTTCGTGGGTCTTATACTTGTAAAGTATAAAAACATGTGTATACTTTTTATATTTTAAATGAAAGTGTCTTCAGAGATTTGTGACGATTATGAAACAAAATTAGATAATTCAAGGTATTACGAGAAAAAGTGCACATTGGTAATAGGATACAATGATAGGAGTTATAGGGCCTGCAGCTTATATAGACGGGATTGCTTTTGTTGTATACATAATCAAATGATAAAGGCTACCTATTTTGAATTGGGACGATTTCTTTAACAGTGGATATAATTCAAAAACAATTGTTAACACCTTTTGGTAACATAGCTCAACTACTATTATAGGCCTATGATGACATAACATGGCGCATAACTAAGAATCTGAACAAAAATTCGGTACAACAACTCCCTCCCCCTTCTCAGGAAACGTCGTCCCACGCGAACACACAAACTAATCACAACGGCATAGTAACTAACAATAACATCACATGGCCTACCCTCACTTTTGAAACATCACAATACAACAACAACATTTTGTGAAAATGTTTCGCGCGATTGACAGGTGGCAATTATCCAGCCCGCATTCCATGATTGTCAGCAGCACGCGATTCTTTCCAGTCACTTATTATAACTCAAATAGGCCTATCAAGCCACAAGCCATGCCTTCAGCATTATTAGGTGTAAAGTCATATTTAAGTACCTTTTTGGAAGACAAATAATGTGTATTCTCTCTTGTATGCGTTTCCCATGGTTAATACAAGACATATCAAATAGTGTATGTGCTTTAACAGGGAGTATTTAAAGTTATTAACCCCGTACATTTTTTCTGTCTAAATAAATGGGACTTAAATGATGCGACAAGTCGCGTGCCGAAGTGTAAAACTGATTTAGTGATTTAAGATGGCTTGTCGGACAGATTATTATCAACTTAATAAGGGTCTCGTGGGTGTAAACTTGACCAAAAGGTATTATTTAAGGTGTAAGCACCAGGCGCGCGTTTCGTTGACCCTGCCTGCAGTTTTTTTGGTTAGAGCCTTCAATCAGAAAAGGTTTTTTGTCCAAAGGGATTCAGAATCTTTCACGTTGAATTTGTCAAAGGATTACGGCGCGACACGCGACATAGGGTCAGCCAAGGCTCTGCGATGATACATTGCCGGTGTGTTAGGGAATCGAATTAAAACAATTATTGGCGGATTGTGGGCTCAGTGGTTCCGCACTGACCACTGTGACCATCTGGTATAACTTGGTATTTACAATATTGGCAACCTGTTTGGGGACAAGTGTTTAGTTCTGATACAAAATATATGTACAATATATAGCCGAAGCTGGTATTTTGTTTGTAGACCTATTATGCAACAAGGGGATTCTTTCTCTATTGTCTTGATTGGTTTGATTATTGTCTTTTATCGGGCACAAATAAACAGATGGAACGTAAAAAGCTTTGAATTAGATTATTGTTCCATTTCATATACAAAAGATTTTAAATGGAAGAAAATTTGACAGATTTTGTTTTAATTAAGAAAATATATTCGAATTAAATAAAGTCACGTTAGCAGCGTTTTTTGTTATGAATCACAGAAATAAAACTGGATCTTGATTGTTTAACCCCCTGAGAACAACCGACCGATTGGTCAGAAAGATGGATACATCATTTATTGCACCAATCAGAGACATTGTTAAAATAATTGTATCCCTGATAAAGATCGGGGTGAAATAGTTTAAAAGCTGCTGTATCGTAATTGGTTATTCACATGAGTATATCTTGTAATTAACCAATCAGAAGTGCTGTTAGATAGACAGGTAGTGCCCAGGGGTTTAAAAGTGTCCGTCGAGTCTAAACTAGAAAGAAGGTCTTATTTCCGTTTGAAATATAGGCCTACCCCTAAAATCGAACGTCGAATTTTCGAGTTATATCACAATTTGCAGCAGAAAACAGCCAACTTTGTAAGTCCTCGTAAATATGATATTTAAATTTAGAATGAATTACAAGTTAACAAATTTGTGTTTGTAGATTGAACTAGAGAATTTAAGTATACTTTTAAGATAAAGAAAATCTCTTTTTCACATAGAACGAAATGATATAATAAATATATAAAAGTAAAAACCGTCCTACATTCCCGTCACCTCGACAGACGTGTATATCCAAACACCCATCGAAGTATTGCATACCAAATGTCGCCATCAGATTATAGAATGTCTACAACAACAAAATGCGACATGAATTATATTGATCAGATATCATTTAACGTTTCACTTTGCATACAAAATTGTATTTAAATTGGACACTAAATACTCATTGTGTCGCTAGTTTGAGCACAGTTTTGAATGAGCGACGGGCCGCGCGGTGCGGTTTGTGTTGAGACCAAACTTACCGTAATATTTAATATGAAAGGATCTGGATACACACCCACCACAAATCTCATTCAAATCTTAATAATCATGACACATGTTTTCTGAGGATTTGATCATTAAAATCTGATAAAAAATGCACATTTTATTATCGCGGTTTAATCTCGTTTGATGAACTGATGTTACACAGGGTCTATTTATGAACATTATTATATTGTGACGCGGTGACATGCGTTAGCTGTACGTGGTGTCTTGTGCTGTTGTTTTGCTCTGATAAACACTAACATGAAGCAACGATCACGAATATTTTTGTTTTCTGAGTGAAATTTCTTTTTTTTTATCTTCACAATATTTTTTCTCCCGCGAGTATTGAATAGCACCACTGGGTGACAGTCCACCCCAGAGTTGAAAAACCAGGAAATGAACGGTTCGAAGGGATACAATCATACAATTGAGCAGCGCGAAGGACAAAACGTCAAATTTGATTAAATTTGGTCACCACCCATCACGGATTGGCAGTCGTCTGTAAATACTCGACCATGCGTTACTTTTCACCCAATGAAATAAACTTATTAATTCATAATGTAATCTTTAGACATATGAGATTTTTTAGCCATTTTAACCGCTTTACAATAGATATAGTTTAGTCTCGTTCCCTGGGGTCTTGTTCGCTATAGAATTCCGCAACAAAACCATGCATCACGTTTACCCACCCATGATAAAAATGCTTATAGTTCAACGTATTGCGACGAATAATTCAGCACTAGCCTATGTCGAATAATAAACCATGAAAGACTGACCCACTTATTATTATTGAACTTCATTTTTATCAACCTTTTTGCTCCTTTTTAAAAATCAACTTATCCATCTATGTAAATAATTGTACTGTTTGTTGGTTTGCTATTTACTGAAGATAGTAGGGACATTAAGATATCTGGGTGCGGAGTGAACTCCTCTTTTCCATTGAACGCTACAACCTGTACACACACCTACCAAATTCTAAATCAACAATTACCAATTCAGATTTCTGACGTGCCGTTGATCTTTGAACCCTATGAAATCTACGAGTTAAAATTAAAGCATGGCTATCATGAAATTGAGTTAAATTGTATTTTCAAAAAGAAAAGCTAGTTCGATCAATATATTTTACGACCGCTTTGTTTTTCTAAGGAGTAGGCCTACTCGATAGCGCTTTAAGGAATCGAAAAACTGCTCTACAGGCAAATGGACCTCTCAGGTTGGGTGCATTTCCTTAACCTTTTCGGGAACATTTGGTGAACTGTCAACAATTTTCGAAATTTAAAAACAATTGTTAAAAAATGTCCAAATTTGAATAAAAAATAATTTCTTAAAAAAAAGCACATTTGAAAAGGGGCCGGTCAGGAACAGAGGAACAAAAACGGTACTGGCAACACCTGGCATGGTAGAGACTTGACCGTTTATTTTATCTTCTTACTTCGCAGGAGGAATAAATCCCGGAATAAATATACCATCAAGTCAAGACACACCGCATGTACAGAACCATTTTGACAATACCGGTTAGCATGGTTAGGTCGACGTCCGAAACATATTTAGAATATTATACATGACTTCATATGCAATACGGTATATGCTTGTAAGATGTTTATTTGGCAATTTTCGAATAGCCATATTAAAGCCTAATGGTGGTTTAGCCTACATCTGTTCTGTAACCAGGCAACCAGCACACATTTACGCTGTTTACAAGCATTTTTAAGGCGGGGTTATTTAATGTAGGTACAAAGTTAATGATCTGCAAACATTCATGACAGTTTGAAAACAAGATGACAAATATGTGGATCACTTGTCCAACGGTTGTATTGCTGTCCCCTATAACTGCTATTGCATTAGGTCACATGTCTATTATACGGTTGTATTGCTGTCCCCTATAACCATGATAACTGCTATTGCATTTATAATCGTAAGGTCTGATTGGCACACTTAAGTTACACATTCATTTAATTTTATTTCAATGCATGCTGGTATAGAGTAATACACATGCAATGTAAGCGTTTGCCCTTAAGCCTGGGATTAAGCAAGTATACAAATCATGACAATTATCTTACGTCGAAAAATGTCGAATCAAATGTTGAAGAGCATGCTGCAACAGCGCCGCGGCACTGAATAGTACACATCATTGCAATAAAATAAATCCGCGCGAGCCTTGAGGACATTTTCTTTTTCACAGCGCCGTCGTCTTAAAGAGGGATCATTGAAAATGGGTTTTTAAAAAGGATGGCAAACGGCAATATATATATAAGATTTCAATCTCCGTATTTATGTGTTTCCGATTGCTTTTGTTAAAGTAGGGCAGAAATTAAGCACCAACAAAGAGCAAATTGTGTTTTAATATTACGCAGGCGTGGCTTAGATGACGGTAAATGTATTATTATAAAGCACTTAAATTCCAATTATAAAAGTAACAACCAAAAGGGCTTTTGATGGATAAGTAGCGTCGCTAAAAGATATTAGAGTTTCGATGTCCATTAATCGTTACATTGATAGGGTCTATTTAGGATGTTGAACAAATAATAGAATATTGTTACATTGTGGCATATTCTCTCATATTATTTGATCGGTCCATTATACGGACATTAATAGTAAATTAGTAGGTTAATTACAATCCAATTCACATATGGTGAGAACATGAGACCAATGTTTACATCTTGCCCAAAGCTATCATCTTTAAGACTTTACTTTTGTATCATTTCTTTAATTCAACAAGAGCAGCGGGATGTTAAAAACTATTTGTATATGAAAGCATATATACAGCTGGGATATTCATGTGTGTATAGTTGGAATTGGGTTAGGGGTTTACAGTTCTGTTAATAAATAGTTTGATAAATCGATTAGGATCGACATAAAATCTTCAATGTGTGGTTGGTTGGTGGGCATGAAACTGCCAGTTTATACTATATGTATAACTAATTATTTTGTTTGCTTGTTTTTCAACACATTGCGCTCTTTTTTAGGAATCGAGCACTTGGGATATACGGGCAGTGCCTCAGTTTGATAAGTATTAAAATCTTCAATGAATAAATAAATTCATACAATATTCAATATTAAAAAAAATTAATAAACAAATAAATAAATAAATAAATAAATAAACAAACAAATAAATGAATGAATAAATGAATAAATAAAAATAAATAAAAAAATAAAAAATAAAAATATATATATTACTTGAAAGAGCTTCGCTATCACAGAAATACAATCTCTCAATTACCTCGATATCTACGCCATTCAAAACCTAAATATTTTAATATCGCAATCTTATCTTCAGTAGATAGCAAAAGCAAACAGCACACGCACCGGCTATTAATTATACTGTATGGCCTTGCTGATTGTGTCGTTAACTGTATTACCCCGTTTAATACGAGTAACCAGCCGTTTTAAAGTTGTTAAAAGACTATGACCCGATTTGTTCATGATTTTTCTATGCAGCACAACACTCCAAACTGCATTTCTTTTCATTTTTTAGGCCATCAGTCAAATTTGGAAAATCCAATCAACGTTGAACTTTTACAGATTTATATCAATATTGAATAACCTAATGTGTACAAGATGACTTTTAGTTTTCTCCGTTGTATATTTTGGGGCAAAAACTGCATTGTTCATGGTCGTCTTCAAAGGCTTATGGATTCTTTCTTTTTACAGTCAAAATAGATTAGTCGCACAAAACACAAACATAAAATAAGACATAACAACAATTTTTACAAAGCAGCATTTTAATACTATAGGCTATAGTATATGGTTCAGTATTCTTGGAACAATGAGTTTTGGGGAAATGTGAAAATTGAGGTTTTCTTAGAAGTTCATGCATGTTAACCTATAGCATGTCATCTGAAACATTTTCTTTCCCTATCCACAATGGTGTGTATTACGGGCAATTATAATGAGAGAACATATGTTATATATACTTATACATCGATTAAAGTTGTTTTTAAAATCTTAAACACTTACGTTATATATACTTCCGATAGATTTAGATAATTTACAACCAGGTACGGTTTTGTCACTTTAATTAGTATTATAATGTGATATGTAAAAGACTAGGTCCACTGGTAGTGTATTATACATGTTAATCTTGAATTCATCCTTGCTTAAAATTAATACGAGTTCTACAACCCCGCTCAACATCCCATTCTGCTTCACCTTGCTGGTATAAGGCTTGTATTTATCGTGCAACACTGGTATAAACAGGTGCTATCCTGGTCTGCGTGCAACTCTAATCTTGCAATATCGATAGAAATGTCCTATATGGTTAATTGGACAAATCGACCGATTTAATTGAACTATAGATGTAAGCTCCATGCCATTATTCCGATGCTTATATGAACAATTAAATATATATATTGTCTTATTGCCCGTATATTATTTCTCTTGTTTTAACAAATAAAAACGCCTCTTTTCGCCTACGCAATTATCCGAAACATATGTCATAATGTTCCTTAATGGTCATCATCGACAGATAAGACAAAAGGATGATATTAATATCTCAATCATGTGGCTATGAATGGTTCCAGATAGATGACTTACAATGATGAGGGACGGTCCCATAAAAAACCTTAATTATATACCGTGAACAACTCATTATCTTTTGTTTAATTGATATTTTTCTTCCATTAAGGATATTGCAGACATAACACATTTCCATAGATGAGACTTAGGCCAAAAAGGTCTATATCACATACACGTGGAGAAATAGCTATGCTATGCTGCTTTTTTGAATATCTAAATGAGGAAATTCTCTTTTTATCGTGTTTTTGACCCACTTTTTTTCTTTTTTTTTGCCGCTGCGCAGGTATTATTTTATTTTTCTGACTACAACCCCCCCCCCCCCCCCCCTCCCCCTACACATACTTATGCTGGCCGGTATGTGAGACCATAAAAGTAACACCGAAAAATGGATATAAAAGTCTGTAGGTTGGGTGCATGTTGGACGCCGTCCGGATTCAACTTGACCTCGTTCCTATAATAAGAGTGTTACCAATGCATGAATACAGCAACAAAACACTCTTCAACGAGTCCCCATACATATTGTTGCTTATTAGCTATGTTACACCTTTATAATAACGAGTTTGCAAAAATAATATATTTCCATGTGACCATATTTGACCTAATCTGTAATAATATAAACTGGTTTGATCTACAGGAGATACGAAGAAATTGTATTGTATATATTCTCTGATCTTGCCCTGATAAACTCTCATCATTAGATTCATCTTGTCCTGTTGGACCATTTCAAATATTGAATGTCAAATTAATAAAATATCTCTGTGTGAAATTTAACCATAAGTCTGTTATGCTGATTTAAATTGAGAGTAAACGACCATATTATTTGCCTATAAATAAAACGAGACTGTATCTCTTTGCAAGTAATCTCCATTATGTTTCGTTGAAACCAATAGTTGTATTTAGTTTTATAGTTAATAGACACGTGTGATAGATAAATCGTATTATATAAGCGATGGAATGGTCATATGCTATTCTAACACTATTTTTATACAACTAATATTATTTTAACAAATTGGTTTGCCATTCATTTGCATGATTGATCAATAGGAGAATGCGCATTCACCCATCAGTGATAACCATTGTTATTGTGTTATTATTATTAAGGGCAGAGTGACCACTGGCCAATATGGTGTCATGACATTGACTTCGAACAGAACATTTGATTAACTTCTTGGCAGCGACTATAGCGGCTTACGTGCAGCGACTATAGCGGCTTACGTGCATGATTACACCCATTATTATGTTGACAGTTGTGTGCTAATTGAAGGAGATAGTAATCACATTGCTATCAGCAGTAGATAGCAAATATGTAGTGGCCATATTCAGCAGTGGGAATCAACAATTAGAGTTACAAACTAAACCTATACTTATTGACAGACTACCAGTTGTAGCATGCTGATATATCATGGAATATACAATATGCAATCAGCAGTAAGAAATAGCAATTAAAGGCATATTATGTGCTCTTTTCCAGGGGGCGCCTTCTATCCATGATTTTTTTTAGAAAGTAGATTTTCTTGCAGATTTACATTTCTGATCATAAATCATAAATATATTCTGAGTAACAAAGCAATACGATTCCTAATTACTTCAAAATTATTGTTTAAAGAGTGAAAATAAACCGTTCTGCTAGCAGGGAAGTTTACTTTTCACTCTAAATTCACTCTAAAACCATGATTTTGAAGTAATTTAGAATCGTATCGTCTGTAACACTATATTTATGCTATATGATCAGAAATGTAAATCTGCAAGAAAATCTACTTTAAAAAAATTTCATGAATAGAGGGCGCACCCTGGCAAAGATCACATAATTATGCCTTTATATTATATATAATAATAGCATCATATAGCAATACCATTACATATGCTATCATCAGTAGATAGCAGTACCAGTATAGTAGCAATCTCATTAATTATGCTATTATTAGTAGATAGCAGTATAATTATATATAGTAGCAATCCTGCTAGTCTGTCAATAGTAGGCTATTGTATAGCAACAATATTTGCACAATCATTTTGACCATTTTAAAATTCACGCTCTATGAACGCATTTTGGCTTGATAAGAATTGCCGATATTTCAGTCCTATTTGCTTCCTTCTCTACCCTCCCCTCACCCTACTTCTACCCCTCCCCCTCCCCTCACCCTACGTCTACCCCCTCCCCCTCCCCTCATCCTACGTCTAAACCTTAACCAATGTAGCAGTCTGCGTTACATCGTACGCGTAATATAAGGTCGTTGGGAAAACTTCGCCAAAGCGATACAAAAGCCAACACTTATTCCGCTATAAACCTTTAATTTTGCTCAACTATTCCGTTGTTTAGACGCATTCCCATACCCTTTTATTAAAGACGCATACCCCAATCAACCCGTTACGAAGACGATTGCCATTTCGTATAAGAGTAACGAACATCTGCAAAGAAACGATGGGCACATTTAGCAGATCATAACACATGTTTAATTTTATATTGAATGGGACTGATAAGCGCTGCAGACTCTCCCAGATTATAAACAGCCATGGGATTTTCCTAGTATTAATCAATGAAATTGATGACCAAATTACAAACGTGATTATGTCAAGGAAGAAATAAACTGATGCCTTGTAACGTAATTAAAGACCCATTTGCAACCCATACCTATATATTGTGGATACTAAAAGACCAGTATGCGCCATTGGCTCCTTAGCATTACATCGTCCTCGCCTTGTGTCTCTTGATTACCAACAAAAACGTTGTCTTTAACTTATAACACATGTTTAGATTACTATACAGGTCGAAAGAATGAGTTGATGGATTTAATTAAGAAAATAACATAGAACGAGTTATAAAACGCTCCTCACGTGGTGCGAACAATAAGTATAGCCTGGAAGATGAACGAAATATGGGCTAGCACGGCACGACACAATACCCATGCAAGTCACTTGCCGCGGCAGCTCCCATCATGTCATTAAGTCCCTTCAATTTTCTAGTGATCCATTTATGATAATATTAAGTATGTTATCTTAGTAAAATATTGCGTAGACCTAGTTGACATATGGGCAATGACGTGATTGAACATTGCTCGTTATTCAAGTTATACAAATCACAGCTAACGGGTGACAGGCTTTAAGACGTATGCGCCTACTTTTTTACTGACACACTTAAGTACTTAAAGGCATGACGAAAATACGATGGAACATCTCATACGAAGTCGTGACAGACGGTGTCGGCCGGGTGGCATGAAGAGAAAAAAATTATATGCTTATACACACACTGACACACACCCCAGCAGAAACAGATAAAGGTAAACAAGTGGTGTAGGCTATAAGTCTCATAATAGATTTCACGGTACCAAATAATGCTACTGGAGAAGGGGCCGATAAAGGTCGTTTTACATAATTAATGTTCTCTGTTGCAGTGATTGTAGTAAAAGTTTACTACTTCTACGTGTTGCTTGTCCCGTGTGTCATAACCAGTACAAGATATTATAGTGTAATTGCAATTAAACTATTAAACTATATAATATAGTAAAAGATAGCTCAAAAAAGCAAAAAAGATATCATTATCTTTGTAGCTTTGTAAAGATTAGGCATACATTGTAGGTCCATAGATAATTGATTCGTTTCCTTATCACACGAATGCAGACAACGCGTTGTAAACAGGACTGCCTATATGGTAAGACAACGCGTTGTAAACAGGACTGGGTACGCGTTGTAAACAGGACTGGCTATGCGGTAAGACAACGCGTTGTAAACAGGACTGGGTATATGGTAAGACAACGCGTTGTAAACAGGACTGGCTATATACGGTAAGACAGCGCGTTGTAAACAGGACTGGCTATATGGTAAGACAACGCGTTGTAAACAGGACTGGCTTTATGGTAAGACAACGCGTTGTAAACAGGACTGGCTATATACGGTAAGACAGCGCGTTGTAAACAGGACTGGATTTATGGTAAGACAACGTGTTGTAAACAGGACTGGCTATATGGTAAGACAACGTGTTGTAAACAGGACTGGCTTTATGGTAAGACAACGCGTTGTAAACAAGACTGGCTATAATATGGTAATACAACGCGTTGTAAACAGGACTGGCTTTATGGTAAGACAACGCGTTGTAAACAGGACTGGCTATATACGGTAAGACAGCGCGTTGTAAACAGGACTGGATTTATGGTAAGACAACGTGTTGTAAACAGGACTGGCTATATGGTAAGACAACGTGTTGTAAACAGGACTGGCTTTATGGTAAGACAACGCGTTGTAAACAAGACTGGCTATATACGGTAAGACAGCGCGTTGTAAACAGGACTGGATTTATGGTAAGACAACGTGTTGTAAACAGGACTGGCTATATGGTAAGACAACGTGTTGTAAACAGGACTGGCTTTATGGTAAGACAACGTGTTGTAAACAGGACTGGCTTTATGGTAAGACAACGCGTTGTAAACAGGACTGGATTTATGGTAAGACAACGCGTTGTAAACAGGACTGGATTTATGGTAAGACAACGCGTTGTAAACAGGACTGGATTTATGGTAAGACAACGCGTTGTAAACAGGACTGGATTTATGGTAAGACAACGCGTTGTAAACAGGACTGGGTATATGGTAAGACAACGCGTTGTAAACAGGACTGGCTATGTGTTCATATGATTCAAAGAACAGACGGGCAGGGCAATTGTATTGTATTTAAAATCACGAAACAGATTGTACTCATTGCGGAACATTGGTTTTAGAGCATGGACAAGTCGCAAATGTTGCACTTGAAAGTAGTCATGCTCTATTTATACGAAACAGATTGTGTGAATGTATAAGACACTTGATTTAGATGGAGACATGCATTGGTATAGCACATATACTTGGAGCACTTGAAAATGGTACATTTTAGTCAATTACCCCTGTCGCTTTAATAGTTGCTGCATTCAGCAACCATGTATCAATGTACAAAAGATGCATGACTGTTTTGTTTGATATAAGTGTACTTATAATACAGGAGAGACATGTGACTAATTATTCCTTGTCCAGGTCTTTATATTTTAATGTTCACGTGGCATATTTGAGGAGCGTTGGCGTAACGAATGGAAGTCTCCTCATTAAGATCCAAATGTATCAATATGTCTATCAAATAAACCGTTTACATTTATGAGGAATTTGAACAATACACATGATAGGCAGAAAAGTGTTGCAATATATCGAAACACAATCAACAAGTCAAACATCAACGACAGCAACATAGTAAGTTTACATTTCTGAACATTTCAATCAGTTCAATTGTTTTCTCTCGTTGGTCGTGAGTTCGTGATGAATATGCTGCACGGTCATGATGTGAACACTTAACGCTATGTATTAAACTGCACTGGGACTGTGTCATATGGGTCATAATGGTAAAACTGACACAGTTAAATATCATGATATTTTAAAACAAACGTTAATCATAATTATTATTTTCTTGTTATTCTACCGAATCAATACTAATACGTAAATATAACTTAAGCCAAAAGGGTTCGTTTTCTACGTTCATGCAAACTCGCGGTATGCACATACTCAACTATAATGCCTTAGTCCATGCGCCCTATCGAAGATGTATGTGTTTTAGAAAAACAATAGAACCCGTAGCTATCTTATACTTGCGAAAGCACATTTGAATTTGTTTTTATTGACGTGCTCATTTTAAGCGAAACAATTTTTATAAAATGTGCCAATGTGTCGGCGTGACCGTTATAATTCGTTGCCTGTTTGTTATCAATACATCATTTCTCTTAGATAGCTTTGTAGCATGGTAATGGATACAACTTCTACGCCCGCTCACTATAACTGTTAATTTGTCATCTAAGATTGGTAACTATTTTTCCAATAATAATCCTTACAAATTGATCGGTTTTAAAATGAAAATACGCAATTAACAAAATGATAAATGTAAATGCCGAAAATGGGCACATCACGCAGGCCCAAATTCGGCATTTGTATATCTACATCTAAACACCTGATTTCATAGCTTCAACGTACACCTATTACACGTATACCCTAGACGGTAATATTTGAATACTATTTAATCGTATTTCTAATGCTAGAATATCGGTCATTTGTCGTTTGTTTAATTTCTAGGATGAAAACTCTGGTAGCATTTTTTTTATTTTAAAATTGATAATACATATTCTAACGCTATGTGTCTCGCGGTTTAAACTGACATATCGATCTCAAAATATAAGTGTGCCCACCCCTTATTTCAAGTCCTATTCTTACTGTATTATACATTAATGCTTCATCAATGCTTTGAAATATTTCAAAAATATTATAAATCTTTTTATTATTCGAAGACATACAATTATTTGGAAACCTATTCGTTGCCGAATAGTTTGCCCAAATTCGGCATTAATCGATAGACATTCGTCACCCATTGACCATATTGAGACTTGCAACCATACGATACCTACACATCATGCAATGGGCTCCACGTGGTATATAAGATCAGTCACTGAAACTATTGGATAATTATCGTCTTTTACAAAAACACAATACATTTATCAATATGATAAATTTATCATATACAATTGTGCCTTGATCAAAAACGGCATTTTGGTAATAATCATTGAGATCCTAAAACAAACTCAATGTAGTAAACGCTAAGTAATGCCTACGTGCAGGCCTAACGCCTACATGTTATACGTAATGTCTTATTAATGCGATGATTCAACCGTTCTCAACATTAACAATATTTATTGTCTACTTCAAAAGCATTAATAAATGTGCTTAAAACATTTTCTTTATTTTCTTCATAATAATGCTCGCTCGCTCGGCATAAATAGTCAACCGTCTTCTAACGACACGCGCTACTCAAAGCGCACCAAACCGTGTCCCAGTAATGTCATGTCCTGCTTCAAAACACACGTATAATGCAGCTTTATAAAGTCATAATTTTATATCTCATATTTTGCGTATATTTATAGAATATATACAAAATGTAACAATGCGTTTGCATATAAAAAAAATTCAATCGATATACATTCGCGTCACGCAGCGGCGATTTTATGAGCCAAAATAAACGTTCGTGTGGCATGGTTTCGATTGGACACCCCTTGTTATCTGACATGATCATGTTGATGTGTGAGCTAGAGGATGGATACTTGATTTATGTAGGCCTATCCTTTCCGGCTTTGTTCTGCCATAGCCCGCGACATGCACAAGTCGTTAATTTTTTACTGCGTTAATGATTCGGATTTTGATATAATGTTACGCGGACGTCGGGCGACACACAAAGAAACAAATCAAAGAACAGGGACTTTTAGGCCGGGCGTGCGGGCAAGTCTGCCTTCTTTCCTTTTATCAACACCGTTCCTATATTGTGCCATCCAATGTTAAGTTTAATGATGTTAGGGGGAAATGATTTACGGTTGCTGTTTAAAAGGCTAACACGTCCTGAAACAAAGTACATGACGATAACAACATTGGCTTGATCAATCATTTACGCTGACAAAAGTAGCTCTATTTAAAAAATGGCAGCAAGTACTGTTTTACATGGCGCTAATTAGGCTACCGTCTATATGAATAATGAGCGTGCACTATTAGTATAATACTATGTGTTGTTTTTAACACAATTGATGGTTTAATCAATCATATTTGGAACATTACTCATTTAAAACTTGATCTTTTTAAAAATAATGATTTGATGGGAAATATTACTTAATGTTTATTTCTGTCAAGTAATTTTAGCAATAAATCCATTATCAGCATAAGAACTATTCAACGGGGAACCTAAGATAGACCCGCCTGCCAAGTGAATGATAAGTCTATTCTAGCATTAACAAATTGAAACCAATTACGTTAGAAACTTTAAGGCAATTTGGTGTGAAATGAATACGATGTGACGAAAATGTGTGGATTTTTTTTAAATGCCGAAAATTGGCAAATTTTGCAGAGAATGACGTTACATGCTATTTATTGTGCTGACCTACATTTTTAGTTATCTCCCTCACAAGTATATTTGATAACCGTTTCTTGTACGTGTTAAGTCTTGCCTTAGCACAGGAAGTCTATCAAAATAAAAGTTCGTGAACAATACTTAATTAGTCAAACTTAAATCTAAAAGCAATTTTAAAAATAATGAAATTTGGGCAATATGCCGAAAATTGGCACATTAGCCTTCAAGTGACAAAATGCTTAATTTGTGACGGTGTTCTATATAGTTCTACCCCGTCAAACAAGTAATACCGGTGATAAAAGTACATGTAAATGTTGCTTTCTTATAGAGATCTTATTGAGATAAAAGTTTGTAAAAACTAATCGTAAAATTCCCAAGACATTGGTACAATTTTGACAAGATTTTGAAAAACTAATACGCGTGCCATTTTTCGGCAAAACTGCGACGATGACAAGATAATGACGTTGATCTACTGAGGGGGTTCTTGCTGTAACCATATATACCATGGGATGCTATTATGTTGAGTACTGGAGTATTGAGAATTAAATTAAGATCGATTTGAGAATTAAATAGAATATAAATATAAATAAATTATAAGTAATTATATGTTCTATTCACTGAAAATTTTAAGTAGACAAAATATTGTTTGATATTTTTTCCAACTTTAGTTAAGTGGTTACAGATAGTATACGCCCTATTATTATGTAACACAAGTAAAGCCATAAATATGTCCATTAATAAATACACTTTCACCGACAAATGACTTACCTTTTTTCTGCTCCAACATTTCACAAGATGACACTTTGGTTTCTTTCGTCAAACTGTGCCCAAGTACGTTGCACCATTTCCCATAAAGTGCATTACGCACTATTTCAGGGCCGATAGTGAGGTCCTGAGGTAACGATGTTGATCCTACTGCTGCTGGGGGTACATGTAGTACAAGGGCGTGTGTAGGAGTCGCCATATCAGCTGTTAAGACGTTCAAGCAGTAGAACTTAGTAGCAGGTGAAACACAAAAGTGACTCGCCCATCAACTCCACTCAGTTGTTTATATAGAGATTTAGTTCTTGTTCTTAGATTCGGCGTGCAGTTTTAGGTTGCCTCGCTGTAGAGTTAGCGCAACGCGTAATGAGCGGTAAATATACTTGTAATAGGCACAACACGACACCTCTATGACAACCAAAGCCCCCCTAGACAAAGGAACGCATTTCCTCGATTGAAAATAATAAGTGTCTGGGATGATTATTATATAGCCTATCACCGTCACTGGCATTTAATAGTGTGGCTGCTTTTTTTTTCTTCCACGAGTTTTGGGTACACTCGGCAACTTCGCCAAATCATCGCATCGTCAAGGCACCTGCATAGACCGGAGGGTTGAAGCACGCGTGTGCTTGGCTACTCATACGCCTTGCTTCTAGCTTCTAGGACAAAAGTCGATCGCTCTTTCATTTGCGGTGACTGAGGCAAGGAAAGTGATGAATTGTTAGTTGCTTGCTTTGCTTGTTCTAATAGCTCAATTAATATAAATAAATAACAAAACGATAAATGTTTCGAGCGTGTGCCGAGTTGAGAGCCAAGGCGTCTGGTGTGATTGGCTGGCAAGACCTGCGCTTCTTGGGGACTGAGCACACATCGAAAATTATATAGATTGGGACACGTAGCCCTCCCTTAACTATAAACCGATCGACTGCTTGAGTTTGGTCTTGTGGCCTAAACAAAACATCGATGAGACTTTGGGCCTTGCACTTATGGCCTGGTCGCAGAAATTGAACATACGTACGCGCGTCTTGCGATTGGCTTGGTTGGTGCTACTTTTGGTTGATACAGGTTAATGAAAGCGCTATCCACCAGCTTGCATCATATGGCCCGCCCTATGAAAGCCCTGCACCGCTACCACCCCTATCTTATTTTGTAACCAATCTGGTGCTTTGTTAGAATCTCAGTTTCTATTTTCTCACGCACCAAGTGGATACTCGGATTTGAAAGTTTTTTCAATAGTAGTCTATACTTCTTACGTTTCAGTTGATCCGCGTATTATGGTTACTTAAAGTGTTATCACGCTGCCGATATGGGTTGCAACAATGTTAGGACCCGCCCTATTTAATTGGCTTGGGATTTCATCACGCTTGCCCCCTACCCTCCTAGAGTAGGGGATACATAACGTCTGTGTAGGACTGGGGACTGGGTTATAACGCCAATTTTGGACAAACGATGATGGTGACGAAACGGGTCTGCGTTAAGACATTACGCCTAATTGAGCAACATATCGACTCGCACGTGGGGTCGTAACACGGCCGCGTGTAAGGGAAGGGAATGAACTGGACATTAGTAAAAAAGATGTGGTATCCGCAAACAAAGATGTTATCTGTTTGCTGTGTGAACCCTCCCGAGGAACGAAGACGCTCTTAAATTTCACAAATACCTTTTAAACTTCTTTACAAACGTACATTCAGTCGCGCTTTTCGAGTCGTAAAAAGGACATAACAAAAGATATCCTTGCCCACGTGGGCTACTACTCATCGAAAGCGTCAGTTTTGAAACGGTAGCTAAAGAAAGAAAATCAATTATGTATAAATAGAATAAACCACAGTCTTTGTTATTAAGCACACAAGTCTCTTAAATCTCACAGATTAATTAACAAGTTTCACATGAGCTTGTTTCTGTATGGATAAAAGTTGAGCGCCGCAAACTCTGCTCTTCGGCTTAATAAGATTGAGCGCCCGCTATTGGTTGGTTTTGACAATAAGTGAGTGTACATATAAATCACCGCTTCTACATGGTATCACACATAGAAGGAGTGGCGTAAACACATTTTTACTTATAAAATAACAGCAGTGGTGTTCTATCGTTCTTTACCACATCACTTCAGATTTGGTTTCCGTGTTAGGCAAACAGATCCTTGAAGGGGAAAAATGGAGCGAAATCGTCTTTGTTTTCAGGCAATCAATTACTATAAATCGACAACTCGCTAGAGTAATAACCACTTTTCTATCCTCCCGAAAGCTATTGACGGCTTGGCATTAAATAGACACACGTATGTCATGTTAAATATCAAAGAGCTAAATAATTGGAAATCAAAACAATTTTGGAATGGATCTCCATTCGTTAAAAACGCCTATTGAAATACCACCCACTTGAGACATACATGTGTTCTTTATGTAACTACAGATAATTAATAAATTTAATTTGAAATTAGGTTATTTGATATCAAACATCAAAAGATGGTTCAAAGCCATTCTGTCGTTTGAGTATTTGAATATAAAAGCCCTACTGTGGAAATAAACATCGACTAAATATAACTGCGTGATTTCCTCCTAACGCAGCACAGATTTTGTTCATATTATGTGTATTTTTTCAATGTCAAAACAAGATTCTCATGGCTGGATTTGGTACATCAAGGCTTAAACTGAGATTATTTTGGTTGCTATAAGTTTCAGTCTTGAATAGCGTGCTCAACATTGCATGGGTTATAATGAAACTGAATTGCTTTCGAATCCGCACCGTTGGTCATAGAACTTATCCGTGTAGCCAGGACTACAAAAGGGAATCGCACCCGGCTTAATCTACATTCAATTTAATCGGTACATGAAGTCCAATTTCATTGCATGACCGTGTTACCAAATTCGGTAGCGGTATGGTGTAGAAGTCCCAAGTATGCAAATGATCTCACTGAATACAATGTCACGCTTTACCTCACATCTAACACAGTACTCAACAACGGAATAAATCTTACAATCCTCTTTTGCACGATACTTGGGACTTAAACTATACCGTTACCCCAAATGGAACTACGGTATGTTATGAAACAGGTGTGTCTTCTTTCTGAAAATCTTGAACACAATTATTATTCCCGACAAGATTACAGCTAATCCGTTACATGGATAACCTCTATTGGCGAAATGTTGAGTTCCATATGTCGAATCAACTTAACAACAATATAAGTGTTTCAATAAAATAGTGCCTATCCGGTATATCCGGTTAAACATTGCGCTTGTTTCAGAGATGTAAGATGTTTAATCAATAATCTATACAGTAAGATAATATATTTGAATCACAGAGAAGGCCCTATAATCGATTTCTAAAATGTCACATAAAACATGGCTTCGTTTTACACAACAAAACGAGCCAATCTTTGTTATAGATAGTAGGAAAAGCAGCACCATTTGTAAAAATCGGATTTGAACCTCCGTACATTTAAAATATCAAGGAAGAGGGTTCGTCCAAATGGAATTAATTAGCACTTTTAAATCAGCCTTTATGCCCCGTATTTTATATTATTGTGACTGTTTATAGAGCTTTATAGCTGGGGAGCACACATGGTTTCGAAACACATTGAAACCCATTGACCTTCTAACCTAAATCAAGATCAAATGTCAATCAACCACCCAAGTTAGCAAGAATATCCACTTAGGTAAAGAACATGGATTGGTATATCTCCCTGTGTCAGCCTAGACCGGGACCGGAAAACCCTTATGCTCCCCAACTACTATTATAGTGTGACATTTTTGTCTAAGCCGTAGATCAGAATATTTAAATTGATGTTTTGTTGTTCAAAGAGGGCTGATCATACATAAATACAATTGTAAAACTGTACATATCCCAGTTTGTATCAAAATTGATGGCACAGAGCCTCCAATACATCCACTGAATAAACCTTTAATAACAAAGGATCTATGGTTTTAGTAACAAAATTACGATTGATATTATTACAATTACCAATATTTCGTAGCTCTTTGGTTTTTTAACGTATTTACCCAATTATTCAAACAATATGAATTTCATTAAATTTTGAGTTTAACGTGCACAATCAGTTTTGCCAATAGGTGTATCTAAGTGTGTATTATCTAAGTGCGACTTAGTGTTGTCCTCCCCTAAGTGTGTATTATGGCTAGCTACTTGGTATAAGCATCGTGATATTATACGATGATGGTACTTGATAATCGTATTTTATGGCATTATTGTCAAAAGTTCAAATATTGAAAGGTTTGAAATTTGTTGCCTTGCACCAGTTTGCAAAAGATCAAGTAAAATAACCATGTACCCTCCTGCTCCCTGTATGTTTTCAATTGATTTTGTTCTATGTTTTACTATTACACGGTTCTTTACAAACGTTTACATGTATACAAACTAAATTGTTCATAGTTGACTACTGGTTTAAAATCATCATTGTTATATACAGTAGGTTCTATGAATGATGAGTCAACCTTTAGGCAATAGGCATTTAAGTAACAGACAGATATTTAAATGATAAACTGTACCTACAGTAGGTTCTATGTAAATGTGTCTGTGGGGTAATTAACATGAGCATGGTATATATTATCATTACAACAAATAAAAAATATAAACTAGTTTCCCGTCCCCTATTACATATTTCATAAGTATTTATGTAAAGTTCCTTTATCTTGTCTAATGTCTATTGAGAATTTTACAGCAGGTTTTGTGTCAATCAACCTTCACAGAAACATAATTATGTGCAAAATGTTTTACAAGGTTTTCATCCTCTTTAAGTCAATCATATTATGTGACGTATCAAATCATAAGGTATTTAGGCCAACATCTCGTCTATATTTTGAAAATTTGAGATTTCGAAAATATCTGACATTTACCGTTTTCCAATGATACCTATTTTGTTTGAAAATTGAAGCACTACTTTTGAAAATGTAGAGAAAAGATGGTTTGCTTATCTTTTTATTTTCCTTATTTTTTGCGAGCTATGTCATTCTATATCTGAAAATAAGCCTGGCTGAAGCGTCACATATACGAGCGTATAACATGTATAAGGGATTTAAGTTGGAATATGTTCATGTTGCAATACGATCAGCTTATTTTACTCTATACGAAATATGCTTTGTTTGTGGTTGTTTTTTTTGGGGGGGGGGTGGTAAATTATACTCTCATTAAGCATGATTATCAAATTTGTGCAATGTTCACTCATATTTCACTTAATGTCGTTAAGTAAATGTAATGTAATGTAACTTTGCTTAAGCATTATCACGATTCTTGCAACGCCAGTGCAATATGTATGAACAAGATAGAGTACGGTTCCGTATTATAGTGAATGAACTATAGACTGTATTATAGTTCAAGTTCAATAGTTCATTTTGATAACAAGGGATTGCATACATTATCCAAAGTTGAATACACAAATTACCTGTATAACTTCAAATGGTTCTTTTTGTTTGGGCTCAGTCAGCATGGTCAGACAGTCATAGTAAATAGTAACTATCAAATTATACACTTTAACGAAGGTATAATATACAAAGCATACACACCCCTGTTCGGTGCTATAGTGCTCAGTCGAACATACACGCTCAGTATTTTTCTCGGACAGACAGGGGCTTGGCGTGTGATACAAAATACACACCTCAACCGTAAAATACAAGCCTATATTATATATATTATATGACTTTAACGCCCCTTTTTATTTGTGTTCAACGAAATAGGCGTATTCTGATTAAAGATTGTAAACTAAGGTGTGCATACCATACACGCTGTTCATCGTATTTTAAATCCGTTCACTCTTCCCATATAGAAGTTTACTCTTCTTCAAAATCTTCAAGTTGCGCATATAGAAAGACCTAAAATATTTGTTTATATAAAGAAAACCATATTTACCGACCAATGCATGCCACTGATATTGCTGGCACGGCACTTAAATAGTTTTCATTTATTTTCATATACATACCATTTTTCTAGAATAGCCTAACCATTGAAAAGAAAATGATTAAAGAGCACTTGAATGCAAATAATTAATTTCTGCATTGGCGTCTACTCCTTGTCGCAGGCTTTCATGATTTGCTGTCGGCATACCACACTAACACATAATGTACGTACATACGTAAACGGTCAGTGGCGTAGCCAGAGGGGGTGGGAATCGCTACTCCCCCCAACCCGCTCTCAAATTTCTGACTCGGCGGCAATTCTCCACGTCCCCCTCCCCCATATGACAAAACCTAGCTACGCTACTGATATTAAATGAGCACAGTGCTATCTACTGAAGATAGCAAGTTATTTTACATGAAGGCATATAAGTTCTCTCACTTTGCTTATGGCTATGCTATATCCGTTCATCAATTTAGAGGAAGGATGCACAAAATGTACACATACAATCAATATGTATGAGTGTTTACATACACTAAAGAACTGTAATTGGTCAATATCTCTGAATTTGCTAACGAAATTAATTTAAAATGTGCGTATCTTTTCAAGAATTCTGATACAGGGTCAATCCTAACGTCACTAAAGAATTTACTTTTATCGATGATATTCTTTCAACATCAGAAGTTAAAGAAGTTAAAAGCGCCATACACAAACTAAAAACTACAAAAAGGTAACGAAATACCGTATATCGTAACCAATTTCGCACTTTTCAAGTTAGCAAATGTAATCATATTTGTGTTGTTTGTCTTTTTGTTCTCAAATCGAGCTTAACTCGCACACAAAATATGAATGGGTAATAATTCGGGGCGAGCGAAAAAATAATCGGGCGGTATAATGGGCGTAACTGAAGTAGTCAAGGCACGAGATCTTAAAAGGCTAAAGCAAATAAACCTAAGGGTAGGATATGGGAGGTCAAGTGTGCCTAATGATTTTATATGATTTAGATTGGTTTATTGGCTCACCAAATATGATCACACAATTGATTGATTTATAAAATTATCCGATGTTTATAACCGACTAAAGGCAAATCAACCTATGGGCAATTTTGCATGTATACACAGATCATCGGCTTAACGACTCATGTATACGTATAAGCTCGTATTAATATATATTTATTGTGATATTTAATTGGAGTGACACGACGTATTGACATAATTATTGGATTGCTGTTAAATAGTGTACACAAAATGCTGATAGTAAGATAAAGCATAGACCTGATTTTGTTATGGGGATTTATAGTCTATAAAACAATTGCTTACAGTTATGTCGACCTATTCAGTTGATGATCTTTCCTTGAAAATACTTACCTATGTTTATATCAATTATAAGGTGGGTTATTCTTCTTCGGTTTTCAATACTTCGTGTGTACTTCTTGTGAAGAATGTTTAAGAATCATTTTTCGATCATATGCAGGACCCATATCAAACTTTAGACCTGATGGGTCCCTCCCACTTAATAAAGCTCAACGTAGGAGGAATAAATATATAATATTCTTCTTAACATGGCTTAGAAGATTTCAAGAATCGATCTTCTTAAGTTCACTCAAGAAAAATCTTAACGTTTATGAAATAGAGCCCTGTCATGCGCGCGGAGGAGATGGATGCATGCAACTTTCTCGAATCTTCTCGAGTCGAGTTTTGTCACAATGCAAATCTGACCATGCATTTGCCCTTGCATTTTTGGATGAACCATTCTCCTGTTGTCGTATGTGGGAAATGAAAGGCAGGGTTATTAATCTGCCTTTATGGTCCTATTGCATAAAACTTAATATTCGTCTTAAGAAGAGTGATTTAAAAAGATTGTTTAAACATTAAAAATTCAATATTCATAAAATACGATGTCAAACTCTATACCTTGGTCCAACTTCAACTTCGGACAAATGTTTCAAATACTTCTGAACAAGGCTTAAGAAATGTGAGAAGAAGAAGAACTTCTAAACAGATTAACAGAGACGAGGACGTCCACCAAGTGAGTCATAATTTACATCCTTACATAGATTGTAGATATCTTATGCGCCGTAAGGCAAAGGAATCATTATAATTAAAGTTAAAGGAGTTATACAGTCACAGGTATTAAAACACATAAAGTCCTTTTAATGGTTAATTTCAATATAAATCAAAATATATTCAAAAGGGAATAGGCCTAGATGCCAAGGCGCAACCTAAACATTATTTGGTATGCATTTAAAGTTTACACGGAATATGGAATTTCAAATATGAAATATCTCAGAATGTCATATTTTCAACTTTACCTTCAATTTTGGTGGGAGCAGGTCATGTTTTTGCTGAATGAGTGCCCCCATGGGGTCAATCTGTAAACCTCTTGCACCATTAAGATGGAATTTTTTCTTCTTCAAACTTAGTCACAATGGAGGCTGTCTAAATTCGGTTCACATCACATACCTCAATCACCAACCCGTGTTTCATACATTCTGCACACAAATCCTTAAAATAAGAACGGAAACGGATATTTAGCACCGTAATTACCGAGCGCCATGGGGAAAATTCGATTAACAAGAAGTACTTTAAAAAAGACAAGCGAACCCATGTGACAGGCCTTAATGTCCACGCGGTTGAATTCGGTATTTGAAAAGGCTATGCATCTTGTCATCAAACAATAAATGCATATTACGGCTGTATTCAAAGCCTAGTTCCAATAATTTAGAATCATTTGAGTTTGGTCCTGTCTATGGATTGAAAGTAATTGCATAATCAGATGATAGGAAAATTAGATAATAAAGTAACCTAATAAAAATACATAAATTAACAAGCCTTACCTCGTTCTCTGCCTCTGCGTTCCTCCTCGTGCTTGGCAATGTTTAGTGTTTGAAACCTGTCGTCTTCAACGATCCAAGAAAACAAGTGTTACCAAGTTGACCATATGAGATTTAAACCAAACTTTCCACACGCAATTTTACTCGCACAATTACCGGGCGGTCTTTTGAAATAGTCTCGCTCCTATGAATAGCACGGCACGAGGCGGTTCTTCATCATTATCATGCTTTAATACAAGAATGATGTGCACTTTGGGGCATGGCTATACAAATCCTACACCACTTAAGAAGATGCAACGGCTTTACGTATGTAAATACACCAGACATACGGTGGTCTTGAACAATTTGATTTCAATTTTTGCCTGTAGGGCTGTTTGCAATACACACTTGATTGAACCGTTAACGCTGTACCACCAACTATACCACCATATATCAGACGAAGGAACGGTCACTTATATGAGTACCATATCGTTACCTAGATATGTCTCCCTTCGTGTAAACCATACTGTGCCTACAGGGTATTACTCGGATTATATTTTCATGATTTCATAGTATACAGTTTTCTAGGACCTTTAATATCGACATACACCGGACTGTCCTGGTTCATCCGTGCATCGGAGAGGGGTAGAAAATCACTAGTTCCCGTGAGAAAAGTATACAGGGAAAAGTGCCCGGACAAAGTGCCGAAAGTAACACTTGCCGAAGGGCCTGGACCTTTGGGCACGGTGTGACTATCTACTAGTTTATGTGAAGTGCTGTAGTAGCCCAGAGGGAACTATAGCCCTCTGATATGAATAAATATATGCTAGATCGTGAAGTCCTCTGTTTTATACAGGGGGTTAATCTGTTTAAAAACTTTAAAACAAGAGCTATTTGAGGCGCGGTGGGTAATAGCAGGCGTGTGAGAGCGTGTAATATTTATGGATAATTTATGTATTCGTGGTTTAGTGTTGGTGTATTATATTAACCGCTAACAAGCATTGTATATAAGGTAATGGTGTATTAAACGGTTTCTAATAATAATGTCTCGAAGCTTAAAGCTTTGAAGATTTCCATTCTTGTTTTCAGCTTTTTGGATTAACCTTATTTTCTTTTAATCGACACATAATACTGAACATAACAATTTATGTATTTATAGGTCAGATACCAAGCTACACGGTAATCTATATCTTGAACATTGTATAAGTTATGTAGCTCGCTATCTTCAGCAGATAGCAAGTTATGTTACGTTCTTGAACACAACAATGTAGGCCTAATCTACTACAGGTTATTTAACTTGCTATCTTCGGTAGATAGCAAGTTACAGAATCTATTATCTTGAACAAATAGTGTGTAACATGCTATCACCAGTAGATAGCAAGTTATGTATTCAACTGTATCAAGTTACGTATAGCATTATGGTTATACACTATCTTGAAAATAGTATAAGTTATGTAACTTGCTATATACTATCTTGAACATAACAATGTAACATTCCATCTTCAATAGCAAGTTACGTAATCAATTATAACAGGTTATAATGTATAGGGTCATGTGTTTTAAGCTCGCCTCCTTTCGCGTTACACACGGATTTTGGCTTTCGCGACATGATTTTAACTTTACACATTTATATTTGCTTGTATACCCACTGAGGTAGTAAAAGTATACATTTTCTAAAGGGAAATTGCACGAGGAAACCAAATATGCCATTAAAATTATAGTACGACCAAGAACTAAAATGGTATGATCGGAAATGTTCGAGAAAATATCAGAGTTTTTTATTTTCAATTTGAGATCCATATATTTATTATACCTACCCCTATCATTATTTACTTTACATATTTAAATTCCTCATGAAATTACCCATTAGATGATATTGTCAAAGTTACTACGTCGGTATGGTAATTATACCGGCTAGTGAATAGCTCCAATTTTTATTTTATATATTATTAGAATTTTCAGAAATATTTGTTTAAGGATGAATCCTTGCTCCAGTGCTCAGCTACTTGCTTGAGATGAGATGACGTCAAAATGTATGGTTAGGATTTAGTCGGGAAAACATTTTCCAAAAACATTTTTGCCAATGTTTTAAAAACATTGTTAAAAATGTTTTCTAAAATGTTTTCCCTGCCAAATCCTAACCATACATTTTAACGTCATGTATAAACATTTTCAAATAACATTCTCATGATGTTTTGGCCAATGTTTAAACAACATTTATTTTAAAAAAATGTGTTTGCTGGGATGTTCTCAAGCATGTTGCTGAGCACTGGAACAAAGGATTGTTTCAAATTGGATACCATTGTAAAGATGAACACGTCAGCTTTTACATGATATATTACACCAAATGAACATATCCCGAGATATTTGAACAAATTGTGATTGAACAAATATTTCCAAACTTTTTTTGAGCAGTTTGCATACTTTGAATATCATAACCACATAGCCTATACTTGAATATGTTTCTGTCTTCAGTAGATCGCACAATGTATTACACTATGAATAACATTGGTTGGGTGCCAAAAATGAATAAACATCGTCCAAGGCTTGTAATTACTCTGAGAATAAGATGTTACGTGCACATAAATATTTATTGTGTGGGAAACTAAACATAAAAAGATATTTGTATGCTGACATTTACTAATCTAGGCATTAACGCACTTACATGCTTTATGTCCATCAGCATTTCATATTGAACATTAGAACAACCTTAAACTTTCTCAGAAAGTAGAACCATTAACTTTTCATTTTATGCATGGTTTCAGTGACGCTATTGTATCGTCTTATCTTGGGTGACAATTTGACATAAACAGTCACATTTTATGATAGAAAACCCAATGGACTAATAATGAGGCGAACCGTCATTATACCATCGGGCCTTGTTTCACAACATTGTCGTGATTTACTTGTTGATGTGACGTGACAGAAAAGTTACTTTACTCTATAGTCATGTAAAATATATAATGGGTTAGGTGTTTTCCAGAAAGTTCTTTTCTTTCATGTCTTTAGGCCTTATATATACTATTATTTCGATGAATATTCTCAATTGGAAGGCAAGTTTACTTTCGAGGTAACAACAATAATCCATTGGTATTTTATATAAATAATACAGGTGTGATTTGTTCAATATAAAATTGTGTCAGTAAAAATGGAAATAACATCTGCAACTGATTTCAGGCGTAGAAGCATCACTCTGTGCGGGGGACAAAATCAAGAGATAACAAATGCTTATAGGCCTATGTCAGTCAAAAGAAATACGTGCATCTATATAGTTATGGCATAGCAAATCAAGCCTGGCCTGAAAGTACAAGTATATCGAAACCTTTATGACATAAAACATTAATCATGTTAATGATCTTTGTAAAAATCATGATAAGTGCTGCATTGGGAAGTTCTATACAAATACAGGGTGAGTCAAAAAGAAGTTTACCTGGATTGGTGATGTTTTAAAAAACAAACAAATGACACTCGAAAGTTCAGTAAAGCATATATTTAACAAGCATTCTCTCCTGCTTATTAGGAAAAAAGAATGACACAAATTGATGGAGTTATGCCTATTTTAATTAAGGTACTCATTTTGCAAGCTGTCCACGGAATACTTTACAAAACAAATGTACGAGCGTAAAGTAAGCATTCCATGGACAGCTACAAACATGAGCGCTTTCAGTAAAACAGGCATAACTTCTCTTAGGAATGATCAATTTGCTTCATTGATTTTCTCTAATAAGCAGCAGAGTATGTTTGGTAAATAAATGCTTTACTGAACTTTTAAGTATCATTTATTTGTTTTGAAAAACATCACCAATCTCGGTCAATAGGGAAGAACACAGCTAAAATGCATACTTTACATTTGTTTGGTCAAATATTCCGTGGACAGCTTGCAAAATGAGTGCCTTTATTAAAATAGACATAACTCCTCTTAGCAATGCTCAATTTGTGTCATTCCTGTTTCCTAATAAGCAGGAGAAAATGCTTGTTAAATATATGCTTTACTGAGCTCTCGAGTGTCATTTGTTTGTTTTTTAAAACATCACCAATCCGGGTAAACTTCTTTTTGACTCACCCTGTATATCGGGAACTCTGGATCTTTTGTCAGGATGAACAAAACAAATTGACCATTTACCCGTTTTTTTACTTAAGGGCGTGTTCACATAGCTAGAGCAAGTTTTCCTCACCTCCCGGGTAAAACCCGGGAATAACCGGATAAAATGCCTATAGAATAGATGAACAGGAATTTGTGGTAAATCCGCATACAATCCGCATACAATCCGGATATTATCCGCATAACTCGTATCCCGGATGCGAATTTATTAACCGTACACATGGAGCAGGCTTGGGATCGACTGAGAGCCAGGGGACGTCAAATGTAGCAGGCTTGAGATAAACTGAGAGCCAGAGGCGTCGGGTGGAACAGGCTTGGGATCGACCTAGAGCCAGGGTGGGGTGCGTCGGGTGGAGCAAGCTTGGGATTGACTGAGAGCTAGGGGCGTCGGGTGGAGCAGGCTTGGGATCGAATGAGAGCCAGGGGGCGTCGGATGGAGCAGGCTTGGGATCGAATGAGAGCCAGGGGCGTCGGATGGAGCAGGCTTGGGATCGAATGAGAGCCAGGGGGTGTCGGATGGAGCAGGCTTGGGATCGAATGAGTGCCAGGGGACGTCGGATGGAGCAGGCTTGGGATCAAATGAGAGGCAGGGGGCGTCGGATGGAGCAGGCTTGGGATCGAATGAGAGCCAGGGGGCGTCGGGTGAAGCAGGCTTGGGATCGAATGAGAGCCAGGGGGCGTCGGATGGAGCAGGCTTGGGATCGAATGAGAGCCAGGGGGCGTCGGGTGAAGCAGGCTTGGGATCGAATGAGAGCCAGGGGGCGTCGGATGGAGCAGGCTTGGGATCGAATGAGAGCCAGGGGCGTCGGATGGAGCAGGCTTGGGATCGAATGAGAGCCAGGGGGTGTCGGATGGAGCAGGCTTGGGATCGAATGAGTGCCAGGGGACGTCGGATGGAGCAGGCTTGGGATCAAATGAGAGGCAGGGGGCGTCGGATGGAGCAGGCTTGGGATCGAATGAGAGCCAGGGCGCGTCGGGTGAAGCAGGCTTGGGATCGAATGAGAGCCAGGGGGCGTCGGATGGAGCAGGCTTGGGATCGAATGAGAGTCAGGGGCGTCGGATGGAGCAGGCTTGGGATCGAATGAGAGCCAGGGGGTGTCGGATGGAGCAGGCTTGGGATCGAATGAGAGCCAGGGGGCGTCGGGTGGATCAGACTTGGGATCGAATGAGAGCCAGGGGCGTCGGATGGAGCAGGCTTGGGATCGAATGAGAGCCAGGGGGCGTCGGGTGGATCAGACTTGGGATCGAATGAGAGCCAGGGGCGTCGGGTAAAGCAGGCTTGGGATCGAATGAGAGCCAGGGGGTGTCGGATGGAGCAGGCTTGGGATCGAATGAGAGCCAGGGGGCGTCGGATGGAGCAGGTTTGGATCGAATGAGAGCCAGGGGGCGTCGGATGGAGCAGGCTTGGGATCGAATGAGAGCCAGGGGGCGTCGGTGAAGCAGGCTTGGGATCGAATGAGAGCTAGGGGGCGTCGGATGGAGCAGGCTTGGGATCGAATGAGAGCCAGGGGGCGTCGGATGGAGCAGGCTTGGGATCGAATGAGAGCCAGGGGGCGTCGGATGGAGCATAAACCCTTGTATCTTCTTTCTATTTATTTTGTTGTCGAACTTATTGACATTGATATAAGAAGCCAGTAAAACATTAGTCTCTACAGTACAACATTTTCTGGATGAAACTAAATTCAACACAACAAGAACTCCTTATTTGGTGCATATCGACTTCTCTTTAGTTGAAAGTCGTAAAACAAACAAAGAAGTGAGCGCGCGAAATGAACAACGAGTAGAAAACAAAATAACACACGCCGCCCCAACGACAAATAATTACACACCTTATTCGCCAGATTTTATTCAATTCAATGTAACCGCAATTTAAATACGGTTAAATATCAAGAAGTCACAAGCATAATATTTGTCTTGAAATGGATTAGACCTATAATACGTATATAGCTATACCGATAAAACTAACTGACTTTAAGGCATTATCATAAGGAGATAATGCTTACCCGCGGGCATATCTGCTACCTTTCGTTAATTGCACTTGGCGATTGATGGAGCCATTTTTACAAGGCGTCGCCGTGGAACGTAACGCCGTCGATCTGGTATACCTCAAACGAAAACACTTGGCGCGTGCCAGGCTCGTGAAAAATTATTTTAAAAATGGCAAAAGGGAGTTTTCACTCAACTATTGTATATATGAAGAGTTTATTTCCAAAAGGCGCTTACTCCATAAAAATGAAATAGGAGAAAATCAACGTTTTCTAATATGAGGATGTTGCACTTCTTTGATTAAGTTTATTTTCTACCCAACGAAACATACCACACACGTGGAAGCTTAAAAACGTGTTTGAATTCATTTTATTATTTCCACTGTATTTCCTATGTCTTTCTTTATTTTCGGAAAAGAGTGGAGTTAGCGCCCTTTGGAACTAAAATGTCTCGACCAATTTTCAGAAACCACTTTACCATAAAATCTTTACTTAGAAATAAAGTGCACCTGAAAGACATTGTCAAATAACATTGAAAACAGAAAACCGCATTCAAATAGGCCTACCTCTTAAACTTTTTGAATTATGATATTTTGTTATTTCGTGAGAAAACTGTAATTTTTGACAATTTTTCATATTTTGAAATAACAACAATTTTGTTCGTGTGCAATTTTCAAAACAAAAATCCCAATAATCTTACGGTTTTTTCATTGAATTTTATTAAGGAGATTCATATCAATGTTCTACCACCATAAAAAAAAACATATTTCTACAATTTTGGCCTTAAAATAGTGAATTATATTCAAATTTCCGGAAATTGTCATAACTTTGGACCCGAACATGCTACAGATGTAGACCAAAGGTTAAAAGTTGTATTTTGGAACTCTCTTTTATATTCTGCACCTAACTCATTTTTTTTAAATAGTGGATTAAGCGCCTTTTGGAAATAAGCTCTTCATATGTTTAATTAAAATTAAAAATCACTTCACAATGTCTAACTTTTAGATAAATATAGAACTAATAGTTTCAAAAAACTAAAAAAGAATCCTTCGTTAAATACATCTGAAACTTTTATATTCAAAATAGGTTGAAAATGTGGATACTTTTTTAAATGAAGATTACTAACACAAATATAACAAAATAAACCGGCTAAACAAGTAATAAAATCGAAATATATGCATGCACCAATACAACATATTGATAGGCCTGAAACCGTTTTCATTTATTTCTAATTTGCTAGACAGCAAAACAAAAAGTTTTGAAAACTCACTTCAACCAGTGAAAGCCCTGTGGCACAATTCAAAATGGAGAGAAAAAATTGAAGTCCTTTTTATCCGCACGTGGCCGAGTTTACTTTCGCTGTGTATACAAAGATTTAATAGCTATTTTGCCGTTAAAGAATAGTTCAGTGGCAGGTAACAATAAGCCTATTCTTGAATACGTCCGTGACTTTCATAGTGTGAACCAAACTGTGTGTGTGTTCAGTTAATATTTCTTTTCTTTCCGAGTTTTCTCTCACAATGTTACAAGTCTCTGAGGATTTATAACATTTTGTAAGGCGCCAATTGCAAACTATATAACGTAACGAATGAAAGACTGAAAAATGAGTCTACAATGATCTCTTCCCATTTGACTAATCAAGATAATAACGTACTATTCCAGATAATAACGTAATTCCCTTTAAAGATGATGAAACTATTCTGAGATCAAACAACAAATATTGAATTCCATATATGGAGAGAGATCTGAAATGCCAAGGAAATCTATAATTCCAGGATACATTCGCCAAAATCAATCATGAATTCCAAGACATTTTTTGCCAAAAATCCTGGAATTAGTCAGACACATTTGAAACATGGAGTTTAAACAAATTTACAACAACAAACTCTATACCTCAAGTTGGCAACATTTATATACTTTGAATCAGAAACGGTCGTACAAATGATGATACCATGCATGATCAGTAGCGTAGCCAGGGGGGGGCAAGGGGGGGCAGAGTGCCCCCCCTGAAAAAAAATTGACCGGGAAAATCGGGAAGACAGCGAAAAATCGGGAAGGAAAAGAAGGGAGAAAAAAAAAAGATAAGATAAAGGGGAGAGAGAGGAAGGAAAAAAGGAAGAAAAAGGGGAAAAAAGGTACATTTTGGTTATAAACAAGTGATAGAAGTTTGCATTTTGGGGGACACATGCGCGCGTAGCGCGCGATTTTTTTTTGTACAACGGGATGAAATTCCAAGATCGGGAAGAAAATGGGTTTGCCCCCCCTGACAAGGAAAGCTGGCTACGCCACTGTGCATGATACTAACATTACGACCTTTTCCATTGTTAATGGGTTGTTGCCTTATATAGCATTCGATTGTGTGTTGCCAATTTGTGGTAATTTTATTTCTAAATGTACACAATGATGACCAAGTTCATTGCACTAAAACAACCGTCAACAACATTGTTTCCTGTGAGTGGTGGTGTTTAAGTTTCGGCAAACATTCTTTTGGGTTAGCCTGTATACCAGTTTACCTGTATAGCCACTTATCGAATGCTATGCTACCAATAATAAATACTCATGCAAATTCAACATTAACGGATCTTAAAAGATTGAAAATATTCAATATAATAGAGTGAAATTTCAGTCCGATATATTGAAATTTCACGCTATTAGATTTAGATTGAATATTTTCAATCTTTTAAGATCCTTCCCTCAGCACAAACTTTTAGATTGACTTTTCAATCTTTCGATTTAAGAGAGTAAGTGAAAGTTTTATCGCGATATAGAGGATTGTATTTTTCTCTTCATGACTAGTTCTGTGCTCTTCATGACTATAGTTCTGTGGTATTATTTAGTCCTATTCAGAGTTCTCGACAGTCTATTTCCCTGTTGTTATATTACCGTAGGTTATGATCAAATTAAAACGGTTCATGATCATGCTATAAAATCCTCGCGCTATCTTCACCCATGCCAAACCGCCCCAGTCTACTTACATTCAATTAACGGACCGTTCACCCTACGTGTTGACCGATGTTTGCCAATGATGAAGCCAAAATCCCGAGCAGAGTTGGGGTAAAACAGTAAAATTTTATTAGTCGCAAGCAGGTTACCACGATAAGGTAAAGAGATGTAAAAAGGTGGTTGTTATCTCAGCGCTAATTTAACATGATGACATCTTTGTTTCGTTTGATGATACAATACACATCAGATATTAAAGTCTTTCACAATAATGCGTTGGGTGTGGTTTAAAACTTGGCACCTAATGTTCATCAATCTGGTCTGTCTACTGTCTATATTTGACGGGGCTTTCTTTGTTTTGTTTTAGTGAAAAGTGCATTTAACTGCTAACATTAGGCCTTAAAAAAAAGGTTTGATTGGCGTAACATGACCAAAACAAATAGGGTAGGTCGGTCGGGATTTTTTTTTTTTTTAATTTTTTTTTTTTTAAAATCATCTACTTTTGAACACCTAAAAGACAGCAGTACACACAAATGAAGAGACGGCAAAATTCCCTTTTCTTCAAACATTTTTCTTTTTATTTATAGAAACCAACAGACTCTATGAGTTCAAGTTTCTGAAGTTTTAAACAATAACAAACTTCAGATGTCAGTGTTTTTTTGTTTTTTGTTTGTTTTTCGTGTTTTTTTTCCCCTCAAAATAATAAAAAATATGCAGGGTCGGCGATGTATTTAGGGTCGGTCGGGTTACGCCAATCAAACATTTTTTTTTTAGGCCTTATGTATAACAGTGCATTCCCCAAGACATCAAACGAAGAACGTTGTTAACATATGTATAATATATATTGTAACGTCATTAACCCTAACCTCCTAAGTCACATTTTGAAGAATTTTTTTTTCAACGACAAAAACGCGGACAAAAGAGTGGGCGCCGCCATCAGGGCTCGAACCCACAACCTCTCGGTTGCCAGACGAACGCTTTACCAGTGCGTCACGGGGGCCAACAATACTCGGGCCAGTGTATTGGCCCGACTATGTAGCCTGGGGCCATTATTTCATCGAAAAAGTGCCACGCCAGCTGGCACAGACAGACTTTACCGTGCACATTTGCGGCATTGAGGATGGTTAGGGTTAATATAGGACGAGTTTTATGGTAAAATGGTCCCTAAATGCCCGGTCCAAATGCCAAATATGAACCTAACTATAGTGGGTTTATGAAACAATCAGCTAAGTCATCAGTATAGCTGACTCCCTCACTGCCATTAAGGGCCCTTCCTAACTTTTGACGGGCACAATTCTCCTATGGTAGATGTAAGATATAATAAGCCTATGGATAGCACGCTACCATTTACAAATCTTCGAGAAAAAGAGACCTTTTTAAACTTGTGCAAATGCTTTTTATTTTATGGTTTTCTTTGGTTTATATATTTATATCCTCGATATGATTAATAATTATTTTTCTTACAAGGTTCGATATAAATTCGACAGATGCAAAGCTTTTTGAAAATTCTGAAATTGATAAAACAAATGTGATAAAAGATAGTAATACGGAAAATGTAAAGAAACAAAATGAGACGTCCCAAACAGTGAATAAGGATTTTGAAGGTCCATTTTCTTAATCATACAAATCACTTTAGTGTTTCTTTCACCCATCAATGAAGCTTCATTTCTTTTATTGGACGCTTTGTTGCGAAATGAAGCGTAGGATAATGCGTACAATGCGATGACTCGCGTGCGTAAGTGCGTCTTGCGTGGACTGTCGCGTGCCAAGGACAACGTGTAGGGACAGGGGTCTTTCTTCAATCTTGAAGATTTCATATAAAAAGTAAAACCAAGAAAACACCATGGAGAGAGGCAGTATATTGAATTAGTGTCTATATCAACGGGGTCCTTATTGTATGTCTTCTGTTCAAGCTCACCGCAGAGGTTTTTGGACACGTGTAAAATCTGTCTTAGGATTCGGTGATCTGTTCATTCCGGTGACTTGGGGCGTATGGGGTTGGTTGGCTATTAATTTAACATTTTCATTTGATATTTAAGATGATGATTTTGGATGATAACAGATGACGAGCATTATTGTGATGATCAGAGTCATTGAGATGGATGATAATCGGGAGATATTTGCAGATGTGGCTGATAATTCAATACTATATATTAAGCATTTTCTCTTTTACACGAATCTATATGATAATTGGTATCGTTTTTAAAAATTGAACAAATTAAAAACCTTACCACAAGTAAATAGGCCTACAAGTAGAATAACATACATCGCAAAACCATGCGTAATGGGCTATTCCAGATAATAATGAACCCCTATAGAGGACATCGGAATTCCAGACTTTTTTCCCACCAATTCCATACTTTTTTGAATTTTGATTTGGAATTCCATACTTTTTTTTTGGAGTTTGATCTGGAATTCCATACTTTTTTGAAGTTTAATGTGGAATTCCATATACTTTTCATAGAGGGAGTCATGGAATTCCGGACTAAAAAATAAAACAAATAATTTGTCCTCTATAGGGGGGGGGGGGGGGTCATTATTATCTGGAATAGCCCAATGCAGGTAATTGTTCACTTTTTGAATTCTTTTTAGCGCAATTTATGTAAAGGTTGTGATCGGCACGAAGACCGTCTGCTGGGGTGTGAAATTAAAGAAACTGGTTTGGAACGTAAAGGGTTAATCAGGACCTGTGATGAACTTGATTTTAACCTTAACCATGGCAATGGCGCGTTGGATTTATAAGTTGACAGATGGATGATTGGAATCTCTGAGACATCCCATCGGACCATAGAGGAACACATGGGTGTTCCTTGTATCAACGTTTAACACAAGGTTTAAATGAGGTGGTAACCAAACATATGCTTATAATATTGATAATGAATTTATCTAAGCATTAATTGGCTCATTTTCTTGTTCGTAAATGAAAGATATCACAATCAAAATATTAAATTTAAATTGAGAATTAAAATTGAGAATTAAAATTGAGAATTGAGAATTAGAATCGAAATGAAAATCAAGTTTTAAATTTAAATAAGAATTTGAATTTAAATTTCAAATCAAAATTGAAATGACAAATATCGTCGATTGAGCTACACCACGCATTGGGCTGATTAGAATTAAATGTAAGAATATTCAATAATAATAAGAAGAAAGAACATCAAACAGAGACCAACAATATAGGCCACTTAAAAACATAATTCGATTCTCGTAGCCCACCCTCCTCACTTTCTGGGATAAGGTCAACCTTTTTTTTTATCCGTCAATTTTCAAAAATCAATGAGTTTCTAATACAGAACTTTTAATGGTTAATAGGCTTTTAATTATGTATTTATCAACTACAGTCTATAGAACTCTAGAGGTCTAACCCTCACTAATTCACACATAAAAAAGAACCTCGCCGTTTTCCTGATGCTGCTCAACCAGAGCAAAATGAAGCTCATGAAAACTGTTATCAAATTAATGTGATCCAAGATCATTGCTTTTATAAACTGTATAAGGCCTCAATGTGCATTGCTTTTAGTATAAAACTGTATAAGGCCTCAATGTGCATTGTTTTTATAAAACTGTATAAGGCCTCAATGTGCATTGCTTTTATAAACTGTATAAGGCCTCAATGTGCATTGCTTTTATAAACTGTATAAGGCCTCAATGTGCATTGCTTTATAAAACTGTATAAGGCCTCAATGTGCATTGCTTTTATAAAACTGTATAAGGCCTCAATGTGCATTGCTTTTATAAACTGTATAAGGCCTCAATGTGCATTGCTTTATAAAACTGTATAAGGCCTCAATGTGCATTGCTTTTATAAACTGTATGAGGCCTCAATGTGCATTGCTTTTATAAACTGTATAAGGCCTCAATGTGCATTGCTTTATAAAACTGTATAAGGCCTCAATGTGCATTGCTTTTATAAAACTGTATAAGGCCTCAATGTGCATTGCTTTTATAAACTGTATAAGGCCTCAATGTGCATTGCTTTTATAAAACTGTAATATGGCCTCAATGTGCATTGCTTTTCAAAAGGCAAAGATGTTATCTGCGTATGGCCAAAAGGGTTTAGATCGCGAGCGATCTGAAAAAGGGTACCTGGCTGCTGAAAATTAGTAACTCCCACAATACAGCACGGTCGATACCTCAAAAATACACTACAACAACAAGTACCGTATACACTATACGAAAAATATTATTTGTAAATAAATCTTCACTTGATTCTGTTCCATGCTCACAGTGTCAAGCGGGGCCGAAGGCACAGTACGCGGATAGCCCGCCGCTAGGCGCTAGTAAGAAAAGGAGCCGCAGGCCGCCTGCGGCCGAGGCGACTAAACACGGCTTGTTACGAACCGATTTAAGTTAGGTCCAATTTAGATGAGCCCGCCGCAGGCGCGATACGGTCGACCCGTGTAGAATTTGCGAACTCAACCCCTATTTTGCGCGAACTCTACCCCTATCGTAAAGGGCGCTGTTGTACCTAGGATGCATGTTTTTTTCAGCAAGCTAGATGGTTCGCCGCCAAAAATATGCGATCTCTACCACTATCGCCTTAGTATGCACCACAATATTGACTTTAATACTGTATACTTCGGTAAGTTACTATATTCAGTTATCTTTCATCATGTTTCCGGAAATATTCAAGAGATAACTAAACAGCAGATTGTGTAACTCTTATCATCTCTCTTTAAATAACCTGTGATTGTTCAGAGATTCAAGATTCCGAAAGCATCTATTTCATTACGTCTGCATATTGCATTAAGGACAAAATGGCAAAGGACGAAATATAATTAGGGCGAAATGGCAAAAGACGAAATGGCAAAGGGTGAAATGGGAGAGGACGAAATGGGAATAGGACGAAATGGCATTAGGATGAAATGGCATTAGGACGAAATATTTAGAGGGGACGAAGCATATCTGCTGAAAGATGAAATGAATAAGTTTTGCATGAAAAAAGCCATATTTATGTGTCAATTTAGTTATTAAAACAATTCAATTTTCGAAGGCCATGCAGTGTCCGTTAATTTTAAGTGGCCTTATCTCGAGTATTATTATAAAAATTATATCAAACTAATAATTTCATGACATGACATTATCTGCTAAAAGATTCAAATTAACAGACCTTCAGTTATCATCACGTACCTTCATCATTGTTTATAAAACTGGAATTGTAAATGTAATTTGATGGTGGCATGTTGCCACGCGAATGGCATTAACCGCGTCACTGACGGAGAACAAAATCCCGCCAAAATTACATCTGATCTTCATAATATAGCCTTATCGAGACTCAATTCAACCATATTGATAACATCACTTTCTATTCCTCATTGATATCCTAAGATAGTTATAAAAAATAGGTGATTTTATTTGCTTCATTAACACAACGCAATGGTCTGACTGTCCGCATAGCGGCACGCGACAGCACGATTCACCGAATCAGAAGCAGCTTCTTGTAATTTGATTAGTGTAAGACAGAATTTAAGACTCAAATAAAAGCGCTGTACCTTAATGATATTGAAAAAGTATAAAATCACAGCTCTACCGAGACAGGTTGGTGGCTATACCGCCACACGTGCCGATGCAATGGATCAAATGAAGCCTACACGAACCCTCCCCTTTATTTGACCGTTGATGCGCTGGATCTTTAAGATGCGCGAGGAAGGATTTAACCATCATCCGAAATCTCTCGCCAAGGATCGATAAAACATCTAGTCCTTCCCCGTAACGCGCGTCGTCGTATGATTTTAACAATAAAAGAAAGTTTACGCTTTGATTTTTGATGTAAAAAGCTATTTTTGGATAAGACGGGAGCCCGATGATGGACAATGGAACTATTGGACCGAATTTCGTTTTCTTTAATCGCTTGAAAAAATTTAAAACGTACGATGATTTTGACAACGTTGACATACGTTTAATAAGTTAACGAATTACAAACCATTGCACTATCATCATGATCATTAGGCCTACGATCATGATTTTTCTCAAGACCCCCCCCCCCCCGCCCTGTTTTTTGTATAAAAATACAGCCTGGTGAGTTCTGCGATATGTCAGTATCATGACGACGTTGGCCACGCGAAACCTACATTTTGAATTCGTATTGGAATAACACGTAATCGCAAATGTTAATCTTATCATTTTGAAAATTCAACATAGGTTTTTTCCAATCCAAAACCGTTGGAGTTGGCCAACCAACTCTCTTGCAGGCCTAAATGCTATTTTAAAATTATTTTCATCGTTAACCGGGCGATGACCGTTAAAAATACTTTCAAAATGGGGCATTCCCGTTGCCATATTGAGTCGTCCAAATCGCTTGGCCACCGTCGTCTGATCATATTAAGGGGAGGGGGGGGGGGGGGGGGGGGGTGTGCACTCTCAGGTACAGCCTCCGTAAAACTTCCGTACATCTTCATTATTCATTTAATCTATATAAAAGTATACATTTTCTTGAAGGAAAGGGTTTATTGAATCCAACATGAACATGAAATTGACTGTTTTGGAGAAAATTATAAAATAACACGGTTTTTTGACCCATTTAAGGTTCTGCAAAGATAACTAAAAATACCAAAAAGTGCCCAAAATTGTGGGTTTTTTTTATTACCAAAATGTAATTTTCATGATTTTGGAGGTTAAAAAAAAATCACAATTTTTTGGACTTTTTGGTTTATAACTCAAAAAATAAATAAGATATTCAAAACAAAACAAAAATCGTCCTAGGGAATGTTATCAGGATTATAATAAATACTAGTATGACAACATTTGACAAAATATATTTTGAGTTATCTTTGCAGAACCTAAAATGGGACAAAAAACGTGTTTTTTATAAATTTTTTCCAAAATGGTCAATTTCATTATCATGGTTGGATTCATTGAACCCTTTCCTGCAAAAAAACCTGTATACCTTTATATAGATTAAATGAATAATGAAGAAGTTACGGCAGTTTTACGGAGGCTATGCTGAGGGTCCACACCCCTTTAACGATATCATGATGAACGCGCTGGTTTGCTGTTCGTGTACCGTGTGTACGGAGGGTTTATTATGGCCTGCGAGTGTTCAAGCCTTGTGATGCAATTCAGACTAAACCAAAATGTAATGTACCAGTACATTGCTATCAAGAAAGCATGTACATGTATGCAGTATTCTCGATCATCAATGTAGGACTACCATTGTAATTCAAATATTCCAATCTTTTCCTCTTTTCCTTGATTAACCGACGTAGCTAGCTGCCTTAATAATTATATAGGTCATTTTTGCTTTTATTATTGAAAGTTACAGAAAACGCTTGTTATAAGCAGATATTGTGAACCCACATGATATTTGTTCTTTTTCCATATCATTTTGGTTATACGAACGATTTTCTAAAGAGAGTATAATAGTAATTATGTTTATTCCCCGTTCAAACTTATACACGTGTTGGCCACGCCCACAAATACACGTGGTTGGCTGAATGCAAGAAGGTCTTAGTGACATTTTGACCATTTTTCAGGAGAAGCCATTTTTGCTAACATTACTTTTGTATTTATTGTTTTTGACGTCTTATTACTTTCATAAAAATATAACTACTCAGATTTAAGACCTGTACCATAGCTTAAATGTGTGTATTTATCTGGTTGCTCAGTGGCGTAACAGCCGGGGGGGGGGGGGGGGGGGGGCAGGGGGGCACAGTGCCCCCCCCCCCCCCCCCGGAGGTGCTCAGCAGGAAATTCAAACCTACCCACCAGGAAAAATGGGAGGAAGGGAAAAGAGGAAAAGAAGGGGAAAGGGAAAGAAAAGAGAGAGAGAAAGGAAAAAGGAGGAAAAAGAAAAAGGAAAAGGAGAAAAAAAGGGGAAAGAAAGAAAAGAAGAAAGGGAAAGAAAGAGAGAGAGAAAATGTCGCAGTACAAAAAGCACAACAGTCAACAAATTGTTGACTGTTGTGCTTTTTGTACTGCGAAATGTTGTGACCGTGCGAAATTTTGTGACCGTGTGAAATGTTGTGACCGTGCGAAAAAAATTTGACCCTGCGATTTTTTTTTTTACCCCCCCCCCCCCCCCCCCCCCCCCCCCCCCCCCCCCCCCCTACTTACGTGAAATTCACGAGGTGATTGACTGGGGAAAATTTGGGGCAACCTTTTACGAATTATTCTAACCAGGATTTCTTTTGGCTGTGCCCCCCCTGACAACCAACTCTGTTACGCCCCTGGATTTGCTGAATTGGAAATGCAGAAACTATTCCAATCATATCGCAAATGTCAATTCATATTGAAATACACTGAAATGTGACGGACACTGCATGGAATTATTCATATTGAATATACACTGAAATGTGACGGACACTGCATGGAATAATTCAGAAATACACTGAAATGTGACGGACACTGCATGGAATTATTCATATTGAATATACACTGAAATGTGACGGACACTGCATGGAATAATTCATATTGAATATACACTGAAATGTGACGGACACTGAATCATTAACCATAGTAATAATAATTAACCATTGTTATCTTCAGTAGACAGCATAACGCATTTATATACAGCATCGACAAAATAGCAATAATCAGGACAAACTCGCTAATATAGTAGGGTTCATCTTATTATTAGGATCATCACATCACAGAGATGATCAAGGGGATCATTCTAAAAACCAAGTATACGAGGTTTTGCACGCGTCACAAAAGTCACGTGTTTTTATGGCATAAGTTTTATTTTTGAAAAAGAAATCAAAGCTTATAGGCATCCTCGATTATTTCTTAACTTATTTTGATTATTCATAATTAGTATTTTATTAATCGTGAACCAATGACTTTACGTGGAGGACCCCTGCATTGATTTATTGCTTAATAAACTGTCGTAAAGAGTAGAAATATACATGTTGTAAAACCTACTCTCTCCGTCATTCACCATTATAATGTATGAATACGATGTAATAATGATAGGCCTATGGCCGGCCGGTCAAGTATTCCTCGAGCAATCTGTGTGGCACAGCTCGATTCTCTAGCTTAGTGAAAGCAAGCCCAGTAAGCCATGACGTTTGTTCAGGCGTTTTGGGGGAAACTAATTGCGACACATGATATGGGAATTAATTGGGTAAAATAATGATAAGTCATTTTGTGGAACAAAATATCGGTGTTTATATTATGCATTCCAATAAAATAACTTTGTTCGTATATGTGATGGTCATGTGGGATCCGTTGATTGAGGGAACCAGCCTAACCAGGGCCTCTATTGCTTTAACAGTAAAAGGGGTATTCAGTATACGGTATAGTGATAGTGTTGAAGAACAATTCTTATGTAATTACTTCAGGATTCAAGATTCATCTTATCTTAACATGTGAAGAATGATGTTTTTCAACTTTTCTTAAGGGGAATGTTAAAGAATTCATAATTCAATATTCATGAAATATGATTCATGTCCAAACCGGTAGCGTAGGCACGGTCTAGTAGGTTTTACATATTGGGGGTGGGGCAAGAAATAAAATGTCATAATCATAATTCCATGATTCCCCTTATCAAATGAACCAACAACGTGTCAATCTCAACCGATATAGACTCAACGATTGGGTGGGTGGGGCAATAGCCCCCTTGCCCCTCCCCCCTCTGGCAAAAGAGTTCAAAACTCACTATTCTAAGTCACCAGATAAGAAGAATCTTAACTTTTATAGAATGGGCAACAGGTATACCATTGGGATATTCCGAATAAAATCCAGACTCCCTCTGATTTTCGTATCGTTGCCACTTGAAAAATGGCGACGGATGAAAAATTCAATTTGAATCGTAAGGTAATACCGAGCAACGTACGTACGTACGTCTATATCTGCAAATATCCATACAATTCTTCATTTAGGGCTATAAATCAGAGTAAGAAGGCGGCACCAAGATGCCTCCTCCGTCAACGATCCTTGCTTCCTTCACTTTCACTCAATCATCTCAGTCCAGACCTTTTTGTTCAACAAATAATCAAAAATATTGATTTTAATGTCAACATACATAAGATGTCTTATTAATTCCAGACTAAAGTAAGCTAATTTCAGGCAATTAATTAAAACCAACACTTATTCTAATGTGTTTCCATCAGCCCAATCCCGATTTTTTCTCTCCCCTCTCTTTTTTTCCTTACAAAATGTTGTAATTTTTTTTCACTTTATCCCGCGATATTTGAAAATCTTGTGCTTGAAAAAAAAGAAACCAAACCTTTTTGAGCAGTTTAGAACAAAATGATCACACTGCTTTGGTAGAGAAAGTAACTTCACATAACATTATTGAGTGAAATCATCTCAATAGTACTCTTTAGCCAGTGGCGTAGCTCAGGGGGGGGGGGGGGGGGGGGGGGGGGGGGGGGGGGGGGGGGGGGGGGGGGGGGGCAGGGGGGCAAAATGCCCCCTGACGAAAAAAAACCCATTTGTGCCCCCGCCCCCCAGCCCCTCTAAAAATAAAAATAAAGGACTCAGGAAAAAAAAGAAATAGGAAAATAATGATAAAAGACCGAGGTGGCGGGCGGTTATGTGTTGGTCAGCCCAGATAGTCAAATAAGGCAAAATAGTACATGTATTACATGTACTGTGCGATTTTTTTGACCGTGCGAAATTTTTTGAACCTCAAGCCCCCACCCACTTACGTGAAATTCACGAGTTGGTGACTGGGAAAAAAATTGGGGCAACCTTTTACGAAAATTTCAGAAATCTTGCCCCCCTGAAAAAAATCCAGCTACGCCACTGTCTTTAGCGTAATATGATCAAGAATGGTTTTATATTGCCTAACTTTATAACGATGACGCGCCATTTGTAAAGTTAGGCAAAATGGACACCATGTGGAAAGTTCGAATTTATACGGCCAGGCTGCTAGAGGGCGGAATTCCCATTATCAGTTCGTTACAGACGGCGACGGTAACGCGTTGATTACGGCGGCAACTATTTGTTAAACAAACATGATACATTCATGGAAACGATGCTAGACTTTAATCAAGTCCACAACGGGATAAAGTGTTACAAGGTTATTTAAGCGTGTGATGTTTGTTGCCTTCGGGAGTTTTCTATCAATCGTGGGTTCAAGTCGCCTTGAAACCAGGATTCCTTGTTCACCCCAAAAGTTCCTATCTAGGTCGGAAATTCTACAATCAAATCTTAATTCAGTGAGGGTTAGTTATCGGAGTCTCTTTCCGTGGTTTAAGCTGATAATCAGATTTAATTGTAGAATTTCTCCTCTACCCCATTCACTGTGTACAACGTGCAGGTCTATACAGTGAGTGTCAGTTCGCCGTGATTCGGAGATTCACGTTAAGCCGTTGGTCCCGTGTATTCAGACGCTTCACCCTGAACACGTTAAAAGTTACAGACCTTATCGTTAAGAGTATGGGATCATCCCGGGTCTGTTACCTGTACAAAAATCACAACCTCTAGGTTTCAGAGGGCTTCCAGTTTAGCCGGATAGGCTGCTATAGATGGTGTGACCGGTGACGTCATGTATTTACAAATGGGACACCCTCTGTTGATTCCCTCCAGGCAGAATATACAGTAAAGTTAATGAAGACAACATGAAATGTCTTTCTAATGAATTGTAAAACTCATTTATTTTTTAATTTTTTGTGTGAAATGCAATAGCTTATAGCATTCCTAAGCAAGTTTAAAGACAGTTTTGATAACAATTTGCTGTGACACCACTATCTAGTTAGAAAACCTGATCTGGCCTATGTAAACTATAGGAACTCTTGCCCGGTGTGTTTTGTCTCAAATCAACAGAGGGCGTCCTAAATGTAAACAACGATCACCTCATCTATAGGGAGTTAAGGTTGGTGTCAACCCTGTTTGGCGCCAAATTTATCAAGCACTGTAACTTTTAAATTATTAATGTGATGTACATAAAAGTATACATTTTTTTGTAATGAAATGAGTCAGAGAATCTATTTTTGGTATCAAATTTTACTAAAATTAGTGATTTTTACTTTTTTGCCCAAAAATCACCTTTTTGGCGTCAAAATTTTTCAGACAACCTAACAATATCAGTTTTTGATTAAAAATTCCACAATTTCACCTAAATTTTTGACGCCCAAAAGGTGATTTTTGGGCAAAAATGTAAAAAACACTAATTTTAGTAAAATTTGATACCAAAAATGGATTCAATGTATACTTTTATGTACATCACATTTATAATTTAAAAGTTACAGTGCTTGATAATTTGGCGCCAAACAGGGTTGACACCAACCTTAACAAGCACTAAGCACTAAGCACTAAGCCTTATTACGCAGTTGCGCTAGTTGCGTCGGTGGGTGGGCCTTACATAACCACACTATCCAGTCATGGCATCTAAGTAATACCAATACCATATACAATTAGCAGCGAAAACATCTTTGCCCGACCCAAGCCTCCATTCCCTAACCCCCTATGAAAATCTAATAGTCTTGTCGCAAAAGGTGAAAACACTGGGAGTTCGTATACAATGTCCACAAAACCCAAAATTGAAAACTTACTGATCAGATTGCCGCGCGTTTTCAATGCAACTCACGGGTTTTCTATTTGGAATTGTCCGTAATTCACGGGATCTATTTTCACAATTTATTTGAGTTTTCTGTTGCAGGCCAAAATTGAGAATTACAAAATATTCTATTATTTTATTTGTATTTAGGGTTTTCACCTTGAAATGACTGCTTTCTGACTTTAATCATATCAACTATGATGATATATTAACTTAAAACGTGATTGCATTACTTGGGTATCAACAAAAATCATTGGTTGTCATGGGTTGAAATTGGTCACCTCGGTACGGTCCTTTTTTAAACCTTTAACAGGAAACTCAAAATCGATTGTGAATTCGGTCCGTTCGTATGCAGGTCTAAGTGGATTTAGATTTTTTGTGAAATAAAATGCCCACTTTCATTACATTTATTTCTCAATTAGCTTACAAATTGTAAAGATTCGGATGCAAAGTTCAAAAAATAACACAAAATATCTCATATGTATGACTTATAGCACGAGGCAGCGTAGCTGCCGAGTGCTATAAGGAATTAATAGCACTCATCGACAGTGACTATTTTAGTGATGATTTATATGGCAGAGCTCTACCCTACACACCAGATACACACCACTTTCACAGTAGGACACCTCTCACTCACCCAGACTTAGACAATCATCTACTATTAAACACACACACACCAAGTTGGGTAATAATGACAGTGCTGTAATTAATCAGGTTATTTACGATGTCAAATTTACAGCATTTTGAAGCTGTACAATTAGTGAAATTTGTGGAATTCTGGATTGGCTGTGTATGTGCTATTAGTTCCGTTATTTCACGGAATCTAATGCAACTTTACGGGTTTTGCTGATTTGTTTTGCGACTGTTTTCCGTATTTTACGAACTCCGTGTGTTCCCCTCAGGGCCGGATTTACCATTGGGCCAGATGTGCTTGGGCCCAGATTTGTTACGTAGACACTAACTTCTCTAAGTTGGCCTATTTTATAGCTAGATAATAACAACTGAAAGCTCTATCCAAGAATTATCAGAATTCGTTGATATCGGAGATAATTCAGGCGCGGATCCAGGGGGGCGAAAAAAAATCAACAACAAAAATAAATAAAAAAGGGAAAAGAGAGGGGGAGAGAAAAGAGGGAAGGGGGAGAAAAAGGGAGAAAGAGCCTTTAATTGAGTGACTGATTGGTGAATAAAATAACGTTATATGTCGTCGTATATAATATATGTATGCCTATACAGGCGCGTCGCAACAGGGCAGCCGGGGCGGCCGGGGCGGCCATGGCCGCCCCCCACATTTTTGCAAAGAAAGAAAAAAAGAAGAAGGGGGTAAAAAAGAGAAGAAACGGGGAAAGGGATTTCTTTTCAATAACATATTGGTCAAAAGTACATACCAAATCGCACCAAATGGTTCCACTCATATCAAAACCTTTTCCTATAAAATTCAACTAAACAGTCCTTGTATAGTTTCTAACTGCATGACTGCCCCAAGGACGTATACTAGTATACAGTATAATGATGTTGAAGGCTATGCACAGGTATGCACAGGGTACCGTCGTGTGCGTGAAAATGTTAGGCATGATCGGATAAGTTGGATTGGTCCTATCAGATTTAAACGAGTTCACTGGATTGCTAAGAAAATTCTGAACTTTTAGAAACCTTGTATTAAGTAGTAAAATGGATGGCGCTATAGCAAGTTATGAATTGGAGAATAGCTAGTACCAGCACCAACCACACAATGAATTTAGGGGGGTATTTAAAATTATTAGCGGGTGAACGTGAGATCCGAAAAATATACCGATAGTTTTATTAGAAAGAGAACATTGTAAGCTTTATTTTTATTACCATAAATACCCTATATAGCACTTACAGATTAGTCAGAATGGACTGATATAAGTACCAAAAATGGTCTAAATCTTCAATTTTTCGGTAACAATTAATCGTCGTTTCGCAACAGTTGACCAAGGTTTTGATATGAAATTGAAAAAAAAAATCCAATTCTCAGGGGGGCACATCCCCCCTCAGACTCCCCCTGTTCGAGCTTTTAAACCATGTGTACTTAAATCAAGAATATATCAGTTACGCTCAACTTCTTTCGTGCATTGATAAAAAAACAAAATATTTATTGGAAATGAAGAGGTGGCTTTTCGATAAAATCTTGGTCAAAGAATACACCAGATCGCTTTAAATGAGTTCGAAAATTGAAGAAGAAAAATCTACTTCTGAGGGGGGGGGGGGGGGGGGGCACATCCCCCCCCCCCCCCCCCCAAAAAAAACCCCCAACAACAACAACACCCACACCTGTCCGAGCACTAGCTCAGTCTATGGCCCTTGGTCTTGGAAGTATATTTTGTAGGGGTGCTGTAAATTTGTAACTCTTCACAACTACGGCGTGGGATCGAGGGAGCCCGCATAAGGGCGGGGTCCAGGGGCAAAGCCCTTCATGGCGAGGGTTCTAGCATGTTTGAATGGCCTAGAAAAGCTTTCCTTGCTACTTATATTTACATTTATTTGTAATAAACTTTGACTTGGTTCAGAGACAGCATGGGTTCAGGGGCGAAGCCCCATAAAGCTGTTGGGTTTTATCCTGTTTGAATGGCCTAGGAAAGCTCTCCTTGCTATGAATATTTACATTTATTTTTAATAAACTTTGGCTTGGTTCATAAACACTCTAAAAACAAATGATTATCATTATTATTTTATTATATTATTATTATCTTGTTATGCTTGAATAATTAAATATTGAACATAAGAGACCGTTAATTACATTATGGTGGATGGGGGGGGGGGGGGGGGGGGGGGGGGGGCGGTACAAATTCGAGACTCGTATGTCAAAATTACCTAACCCCCACCTACAGCTGAAACTGAAAATTACATGACCCCCCTGCTAACCATAGCTTTTTACACCCCCCCCCCCCCCGCCCCCCCAACCCCTTGAGAAAAAAAATCAACTTATCACATACTTAAGGGGCTGTTTTTCCTTTGGAATTTTGTTCATGGATAGTGGATACGTTGGCAAATTCTATTGGTGCCCTATCTGAACGGCCAATTAGTTTTTATTGTGTGAAATTAGGATGGCGACCATGGCGAGCCGGAACATTTGTCATATTTATACATATTGGGTGGTTTTGTGAGTAACCCGAACAAGTTTAGAACATCTAGGGCAGAGACGTATGATCCAGTGAAACATTTGAGAACGTTGGTTCAAAGCTGAGACGAGGTGAAAATCATGCAAGAAAATTACATTTTTTAATCACAAAATTGGATTTTGTAGCATAAGCTAATTAACATGTTTTTATACCCCTGTGGCTCTAATTCTCGACCGTTGATGATCATTAGATGTTTTTCCAACAGATCGTCCGCGGCACAGAAAATATTTTTGCTGTCCAAAAGTCGTCTCATAGTAAATGTTTTTGAAGTTGATAGGTTTTAAAACAAATTGCGCGAAGCGCAGAAAAAATAGCATTTACACTCCAAAATAGCCTCTAAAATCACCCCCAATCACCACCATCTTTATAGTTTAAAAAAAGGTTACACAACCCCCTGTTTAAGAATAAAAAGTTACATAACCCCCCTATTTCAACATATGAAAGTTACATGACGCTATAGTTTACCCAACGCCCCCCCCCCCCCCCAGCATAAATAATGAACGGTCCCTAATTACGCGCAAAGCGCGAAAAAAATTACCAGTGTTTTAACTAAAATGGTCATGAAAACGTTCCTGAAACCATCTTGTTATGCTTGAATAATTAACATTGAAACTAATACGTGCGAAGCGCGCAAATTCCATTTTTTAACTAAAATAGTCCAGAAAACGTTTCTAAAGCCATTATGTTATGCTTGAATAATGAAATATTGAACATAATTATAAATGCGGGAAAATTTCAAAAATTTCCGCTTTGTAAACTTAAATAGTCCAGAAAAAGTTCCTGAAGCCATCTTGTTATGCTTGATTTAATTATATTGAGCATAAATACGGTGCACTAAAATGGTCCAGAAAACTTTCCTGAAGCCATCTTGTTATGCTTGAATAATTTATAACATTGAAACTATGCGCGAAGCGCGCACAAAAATCAAGTTTATTTAACTAATATTGGACGGAGAATTCCCTGGCCTATTTTTTTTTTTGTAAACGGAGATAATGGATTTTCTTAGTAATCCAAGAAAATTTGACATTTCTTGGTTAACGGAGATAATAAATTTTCTTGGAATTCCAAACAAATGTGACAACGAAGTCTGGCCCCCTAGCTGCCATGATTTTCTTGGGCACCAGATAATTCTGATAATTAGTCTTGGATTTACGCGCTGGGGCCGACTGATCGGTCATGTTGAGTGCTATGAGCGCAGATGTATTTGGATGAATTTGAGATTTTGCATAAGATGAAAACACTTTGACATTTTCGAGTTAGTGCACACACATATTAAAGCTAAGTGCGAATGTATCTTTTGGTGGTGAAAATTGGATGGCAACTTCAAATTCCCCATTGCCCCGACACAGAGATTCTAGTTTTCAAACACGTTTATCTCAAAATGAACAAAAGGCACTGAGGGAGTGTTCAGAAATACTGGAGTAATTCTGTTATACCCTTCACAGAGGTATTCATAGTGCATGGTTTTTAAGAACGACGCATACTTCCGATGTTGGTGTGTACTGGGCCCGGCCCCCAACTCAACACAAAAGCTGGTAACCATGACTGTTCTAAAAATCGCGGAAAAGGGGTATATTTTCAATTTTCAGCACTGACAGCAAAATCATGAAAATACTGGGGGTATTTCAGGAATTATTCTCCGCGAAATTCGAAAAAAGGGGTATTTTACGAAGAGGAAAAAAACAAAAAACATCACGGGGTACACCAGTTTATAACACAGGACCATAAATGCCTGTTACTGTTGGAAGCAACAAGTTTTTATCCATAATATATGGGCGATTCCACGGTAACACGCGTTACATTTTAGGGCGCCATTCTTTATTCTCCCCTCTATAACTGTAAAAGTAGTCTGAATGAAGTTTACATCTTTTGTATTGTAATACCCAAGACTTAAGGCTAAATCCTCATG